>NADL03000055.1:0-513398 GCA_002205965.3 Kappaphycus alvarezii
GTGAACTGGACAATCTTCTCGGATGCCACTTGCTCTTCCACTCGCCATGAGCCCGAACTGCGGATGTGTAAGATTGGAGAGCAGTGTTCGGTAGCACAGGGAGAAGGGTAGAGCACAGGGCACATGTGAGGGGCACGGAGGAAAGGAAGGCAGCCGCCACAGTCAGCTCAGCGGAGCGGAGCCCGATGCGAAATGTTGGCTTGCGGGGCTCAAAAGGGCGCAATAGGAAGTTGTAATTCCCGAAAAGTGTCGGCGTCCAGAACCCCGCCCAAAATACGCCTCAGCGTGTCTTCAACAGCGGTGTCGAATTCCGCAGCTCCCTTGAGAGTGGAATTAGGGAGAACTACACGTAAGAGGTAGTTGATCCGACCTACACCAAAGCAGGTCCGCAGTAGGTGGAGAGCTACATGAGTATCTTCCAGAGTTAAGAGGGATTTGAGGAGAGGCTGTAACGAAGTGACGTGCGTTGTGAACTCGCGCTCCATGATACGGTCCGACGCGATGGGAGCGCGGAGCATTTTTGTCCCGTCGTCATAGTTCTGCCGAAGCTCGTATGGGAGGGACTGCTGACCAGGTAGGGTCGGGATGGTTGGCCACCAGCCGGCACACTTATCGATGCGGAGTTCTAAACCCAAACTGCGCACCTCCGGGGAGGAGAGGAACCGTAGTGCCGTTCGAATGGCTTCATGGGTTCCAACTACAGTATATACCCATCGTCAAGTACCACAGACGTAGGGGTAGGGAAAGCCCGCCTGTGGTATCGCCCACATTTTCTACGGGGATTTTGAGTTCCCGCGTCACTTTTTGCAGCGTCACTTCTTGCAGCACAAGGGAGAATTAAAGTGGACCCAGCGGATCCCCGTGCTGCACGCCAACCACGCCCCGTAGCATATCATCCCCACACCATAGATAACCCTGATTTGCCGCGTACGTGAAATGGACCCAAGGGAAGAGCTCCGGGAATCTCTGTTCGACCTCCGTCAAAATCGCACTGCGGCTGACCAGTGAAAAGCGTTTTGAAGGTCATCGGTTAACAGTGCATACTCCGCCGATTCACCATGCTCCTCGTAAAGTCACCGTATAGCGTGGACAACTGGCTCAGATCCTCCTGACGTGGATACTCCCAACTGTAACCATTCAGCACAGACGAAAACAATGCCCACGTGATGCTCGAGGGAACAAGAAATAAACGACCAAACTGTTGAAAATTTTTAAAAAATAATGCATGGTGCATCTGATTTTTTGATTTTCAGCTACTGTACGGTGAATTAAAACAATAGAGAAACACATAACACTTTATCAAAGCAAATAGCTAACAGCAACAGGGATAACTAAAAAGTACGCATTACAGCAAACAGGGATAACTTATGCAGCTTACTTGCTCCAGTAGTTGGGACTGATTTGAACCTTTGTGTTGGACGTTTGCTCGAGACAGAACTGGTGAAGGCAGGGTTAAAAATGCTTGATCACTCGAATCTCCGGATGCTGCTGTACAGCGGCTATGGGCGCGGGGCGCTTCTTCCGGGGATGGTACCCAAAGGGGTGTAGTGTGACAGCTTCCGTTTGGTGCCAACCTTACTTGTCTTGAGTGACGTACGCTGCCAGCAATGGCCGGCCTGGGAGGCACACGAAGGGGAGAGGATGTTCCAGCGAAAGGGTGAGTGAGTTGCCAGGACCGAGATAAATGACCGGGAGTAATGGAATGGTGGAATTGGATGAGGTGATCGGCGTGTCTCCCCAGACGCTGAGATCCTTGTCCGGTTCCATTCGTTCCATCATGCGTACGCTTGGGTAAACTCTTTAGATTTGGTGTGTTCGCGTCGCAAGAGTTGTAAGGAGAGTAGCGCGGTCATACGCCCGTGACCATTATGCGTTGATCCTCTGACCAGAACCAAATCAAACTTCCACGGTTGCTGCGTTTGCGTGAATCATTGCATCATCATAAATCATAACATAAATCAAGAACAAAAGACGGCTTGTGATTGGGCCATGAAGGATGAATGGAGGGAGGGAGGCGGGAGAACAAGCGACGACTTGAGGGACCAGAAGTTGTGCCAAAGGTTTCCAAGTTGTCGGTTATATAGACCTGTTCGACGGGTTGATCGCACATCAAGTCCTTGAGCAACGGTAAGCTGCCAACGTGGCCATATCTCGAGTGGCTTACAGTCCGGCGGATGCAAATGCAACCGAGATGCAGACGTGACAGCGTGACTTGCTTCCAGTTGTGGATCACAGCCACGTCGAAGCCCCCTTATCATATTCACCCATAATTTTCCAATCATTCCACCGAATTTAAAACAATAGAGAAAACCAAATGTACCGGAGGTACGTGATAGCGAGAGTGAGGTCACAACAAGTGACCGAAGAAAAAGAACGAATCATCACATTGCATCACCCTAGCATCCAGATAGGACTCGCGGAATGTGCGTCCAGCAGACCAATCTCCCCAATCAATATGCGATATTCTTGAACCCAATGCGCACATTCGATGCGGCACCCATGCGCAGCGAGTGCGAGACCAAGAGACTTGAGGCGGAGGTGTAACTTGAGCACGTGCGAGACAAAACTGGAGCCAAGAGTAATGGTTCTGCGCTAGTAGAAAGACGAGTCCCAGGTAAAGCCCAATAATATTTGCTCCCTGATCGTTCGAGCGGCGTAGATATCATAACGACAGACCAGGTCGATCACGCTAGTATCGAAGCGAGTATTTCGACGGTAAGCAAGAGTATGAGCAACCCGGTTACGTTCTTGCGTAGTGCGATGGCGATGTTGATTGATCTGGCGTGACCGTGATGTTGGTCAGCAACAGAGACACCCCAGCTTCGCCACGTTCAAAGAAAATGTAGCTGACGAGTACGCGCAGGCGTTACGTAGAAATTCGAGATCAGTCCGGAGAGCGAGTGCGAGAGCGAAGATTCGACGAGCAACTGAACTTGGCAAGCACGCCGCTCTGTAAGCGGGTCGAGAGCAACTTTCGGTCCCTGTCCCCTTGTTGAAAGGCATCCACAGCCAATGTATGAGTGGTGTGAGTGCCAGAGACCGCCCAATACGAGTGTGAGCCGTAGTGACCGCGAGAGGTAGTTACGTACGAGCCCGCACTGATCTTGTTTTCCTCGAAGAGCCAACCAGATACGAGGACAGCGCCTTCATTTCCAGAGAGCGGGTCAATTCCATCTTGAGAGCAGAATACCAGCCATTTCTTCCACAAAATTTCATTTGATCTCCACGTATTTGGTGCCTTGCTTTCGGCATCAGACGAGCGATCGTAGTACCCCAGTAGTCGCCCAGCCCCAGCCACTGTAAGCACCGACTGTTGTAGCGTGACGGCAGAGGTAGAGTCCGGGCTTCTTCTGCTAGATTTTCCAGACGGCCAATTTCCACGGAGGAGCGGGCATTGTCTTCGGGGCCCAAATTGGCGGGAGGTAAGATCTTCTGCGGCGAAAACGTGCGGACGAGCCAAACGGAGCAATTTCGTGTACCATTGCTGAGCGGGCCAGCAAGGCGTGACCAGTATTCCTTTGCCTGTTCGTGGCAATCTTTGTTCACGACGAGTGGAATCAACTTGAGAGGGGATTCCAAAAATTGAGCTCTGAACGCCAGTCTTGTTGTAGCGTTGATCCCCAGGGAGCCAGGACACGCGAATTCGCTGTTGAACTTGGCGCAGACCTTGTTGCTGCTGTCGGCGAATCGGTCGATAGTCGGATGGTATGATTCGAGCAGCGGTTGGAGTGTCTCCTGATTGATCCTCCAGTCGTCGAGGTGTGAGTCGTGACAACCGATCGCGAATCGATTGACTGCTGACGGGAGGTAACGTGCTCTATGGAGATTCCCAGCTTCTGTAACAAGCGGTGTAACACGCGGAGTTCTTGCATGAGTGGTCGGGACTTGGTCGTCATAGCGTTGAGAATTGCCACGACTGCTTGGTTGTCCTCCCATACTCTGAGGTGAGTCCCTGACTTGAGCATGTTGGCGAACGACCGGATGTTGTCCGTCACGGCGCGGAGCTCCAAGAATGTTATTGGCTTGACGCGAAGAAGAGGATCCCATAAGCCACGAGCTTCCCACGTCCTTGGGTCCTGGTTGCAAATTGGAGCCCAAGGTTCCCCCTTGACCAATGGTCGTCGATGCGTCCGAGTGGAGCGCCAGCGTAGGGGATGGGGTCGACACGGGCCTCTCTGGCGGACTGTGAGCTAGATCGCGCCAATGTTTGAGGTCCCGAATTGCTGAGTGAAGCAGCTTCACTCGTTCCCTGAGTTGGATGTGTTCAGCTTGAGGAATCGTAGATGGATCGGGTGTAGAACCGTGCGAGTGGCATGGCCAGGGAGCAGATATTGCCACTCCTGCGAAGTGGCGTAACAGTTGGACGTCGACCAGGCGGCGGTTCGACGTGCTTGGCGGAGCAACTGTTGCGAGATACCCTTGAGTTTTTCCATTCGCTTTGCGGTTATTCCAAACATCATACGAGTGGTGTCGATAGTAAACCGAGATGTTCGATACACTGCGTTCCGGCCCAGTTTCCCTTGTCTTCCTTGCGAAGTAGTCCGCAAGCCTTCAATAGGCGATCGATTTTCCTCGAGCCTTGTGAAGACGAGAGCGTCGGCGAACCGCGACCAGAAAGTCGTCCATGTACGGGTGCATACGCAGACGAAGGCGATTTCGACGAAGCGGACGAAGGGTCTCATTAGCTTGATAAAATATGCCGGAGACAGCTTCCATCCAAAAGGAGGGCGATACAGCGGAAATACGGTTGTCCACCTTGAAATAAACCAGTTGCGAATATCGGGATGTAATCGAAATGGTGGTAGCCCTTCGCATATTCGAACGAGAAAAGGTAGTCTGAACGCTTGAGATCCAGAGCGAACCCTTCCAGGGTTTCCATTTTGACAGGCATGTCTCGAAATAACGTAGACTGGCGGGAAAGGTTTACACCAACCGCTGTTTTTCCCCGGTAACTGCAACGAATGCGTTTGAGATCGGGTAGCCATCCTTGTGCAGACTGAGAGCTTCGGCTGCTGAGATTTCTTCGTACGTTCGACGGTGAAGAGCGTCTTTGATTGCGTCGTCGAAGAATCTCGGTCGGAGGGATCGATAGGGATTTGGGGGAGACGGAATTGAGTGTCGAAAGGGATGTTTTCACCGGGCGCTCGTAAACTCCAAAACGGAGTGCCCGAAGAAGGAATTCGGAGGCTTGAAGGGTTGGGACCAAAAGGGAGCGGCGCGTTGGTGTTGCGCCATAGGACTTGAGACATAGGACAGAAACGACGGCGGAGATGACCGCTTTACTTGCGACTAGGCTTTTCGGCCGGACCAGGCTGGTTCTTTCCAGGTCCTTCGGAGGGCGGCGATTCCGGCGGCTTGTGCTTGTTGAACTCCTTTGCGTAAGCTTGCGAACGAGCTCGGCAAACTTGCTTGGTAGATCGGTACAAGTCGGAAGCGTAGGGGAAGTCGTCTTCTCTGAGGTACTTCTGGAGAAGAATAGCCTCGATTTACCGGATTCCAAAGAGTCGGTGAAGAAATCAACTCGTTCCAATACCCTGGAATAGGAAGCTCAAGAAAGTGGTGTAGAACGGCGAAGGCCTCGGTAGCGGCTTGGACGTCCTTAGCAGCCAGGGCCTCGGTGACTCTATGGGCGCTGGCGAGGGCGTTTCACAGTTGTTGCCCACGTTCCAGAGGACTTCGGCTTCCCACCCGTCCCTTTGATCGGCTGTCTTGATGCGCCCAAACAGACCTTCAGGTTCCGGAATGAACCTTTTTGCGGGAAACGGAGCGACGGTAAGAGGTTTCTCGAACTTGTTGAGCTTACCGGTGGAGGCGTAAGCTCGTCGAGTAGCGAAGGTTTCGCCCACTGCTCGGCACTTGGGGGCGGCAGTGAAAACTGCAGTTGCCCAACCTTGAAGGCCTCGGCGGCGGCCGTGGCTTGATCGGCGGGATCCGACGGCGGATCTGCGGCAGCGGAGGGCCCAGCGGCGGAGCGGCTTGGGCGGAAGGACCGGCACCACCCTTGAGCAAATTGACGACTTCAGAGAGTTGATTCTCGAGGGTTGAAAACTTGTTTTCAAGGGCGTCGATACGGGAACCGGTTGATGCAGCAGAGGAGGATTCGGCATTAGACATGGTAAGGGTGTTGTGTTGTGTGAATGTCGGCCTAGACGGTGATTCGTCTGGAGCTGGTTCGAAGGATGAGAACAAGCGACGACTTGAGGGACCAGAAGTTGTGCCAAAGGTTTCCAAGTTGTCGGTTATATAGACCTGTCGACGGGTTCTGATCGCACATCAAGTCCTTGAGCAACGGTAGCTGCCAACGTGGCCATATCTCGAGTGGCTTACAGTCCGGCGGATGCAAATGCAACCGAGATGCAGACGTGACAGCGTGACTTGCTTCCAGTTGTGGATCACAGCCACGTCGAAGCCCCCTTATCATATTCACCCATAATTTTCCAATCATTCCACCATAACACCACAAATAAACTCAGGCGCATCCGCTACAACATACAAGTGTATCTTGCGCAGGAGTAAATTGGTTTCACGAGGCAGTGAACGTGCGAGAGCTCTGAACGCCAACCTTGCAAAGCTGGCAGAGACGTCAAGGAAAATGGAAAGGGAAGAAAAGGCGTTAAAAGAATTCTTTTACTTCTACCCCTCGGGTTTGACACACACGGGTCACTGGGCTCCTCTGCTCCACACGCGCTAGGGAAGATCGCCGCCTTCTTCTCCACAAGACGCGGCACTACCGCTGCCGTCGAATACAGCCGCCTGGTCACTACTCTCTCCTCCCTCCTTCTCCAGCTGACGGCCCATGCCGTATCTCGCCGTGCTTTGTCTCTAACATCACCTGATGCGTGAGTGACCCTGCTCGGTTTAGTGAACATCTAATAAAAGCGTTTGTTTGTTGTTAAAAGAATATTTTAATTTTTTTTGTTCGCAGAAAATGTCATCAATTGATTACATATGTAATCAATTGATGACACTTGCCGAATAGACACTAGGCACCATCTATCTAGTCATGCCCTGCCCCCCATGAAAAAGCCTCCGCCCCCACGCGCCAATAGCTTGTTCCGTCATCCACATCGTCTCCCGCCTTCAAAGCCGTCCGCACCACTCTCCGCAAATTCAAAACGCCCTACCATCTTCCTCTTATCCTCCTTTGTCTGTTCATTATCCTTATCCCTTTCCCGTATCCCAACGTCCCACCCTTACCCCTCTCTACAGATCTGTCTCCGAGACCACCGTCGTGGGGAAAACAGACATTGGCACCCCATTCCCGCCCTACCCCGTATGGATACTCAGCCCCATTATGCGTGCAGTCCTTGCGAGGGTCCGACTTTACCTTCGCGGCGGGTCCAGACTCAATCCTGATATTTTGCAGGACTCCATCGACCCAACTCACAAGCATGGTTGGATGATAGGGCGTGAGCTTCTTTCTGTCCGGCGGGAGTTGGAATCGACTGATTCATACCCAACATTGCTCGAATTTCGCTGTAGGACTTCGCGGGGATCTGCATACGGTCTGTGTCACTAGGGGGAAAAAGGTTTGGGTGTTTTACCCTTGGAAGATATATCCGATCTATCCATTGTTTTCTAGACAACCACAATCGAGCCAAAAAGGGTATACCGACACAGTAATGGGGAAGGAACTACGCTCCTAAAATGCTACCTTCAGGCCAGCCATCAAGCAGGCCGCATTGGACATGGCGGCTGCTGCGGCGTGCCTTTGCATCAAAACCCCTCGAACCTTTCCGTTCGTCTCTAGTGCTCTCTAAGTGCTTCTTAGTTCTGTAACACGGTGAGTAATTCCTTGATCTTCAAGTCACATTCAGGTAAGATATGACCTCGTAGATAGCAGGAATGTCAAATCAGATGAAACTTATTCTGTCGTTGAACACGACTACTTCCATGTGCAGTCCATCCTGAGCCGTTCTTTTTGATCTCTATGAACGATAAGCGCGACGCGGGGACCTCCCTTGGAGTCACATAAAGCATCGGCTCTGCAGATTCACTGCTTTCATCAATTTTGGACACCAGTTGAGACGTAGAAACTGTACTGTCTACCTGCGGAAGGTTGAATTATATAGAACACAGGCTGCATCAGCACAGGATAAATTCTGGTTAGACAAAAGGATTTAATCGTTATAAAAAGCGTGTAAAAATCTGAAAGTGTTGAGACGCAAGGGTTCAAGGGTTCACGATTCACGGAGCGGCGTTCGGTTTGGTGCGTTGGTGCAGTTATGGTTCTGATTTCAGCTCCTTCTTCTTTTCACTAGACTCAAGCAAGGATCTACCTACACACATTACACACTATTCTAGATGTAAAAGATACAAGCGATAAATCGGTTTCTTGAGGAGTCTTATGCAAGCAACAACGTTAAATGAAGTCTATGACGTAAATATTCTGCTTGGACGTAATGACTCATCGAGTCTTTTTGCAATCGTCTCACTTCTTAGTGACACAATGCTTCTCATTGCAAAAAAGTTACGCATAATAGAATATTTGCCATATTGTTACCACAGAAGTGATTCTAAAGAAGGTTCTCTGGTGAAGTTGATGTACGTACAGAAAACAAGGAAAATAGAAGGACCATCAAATTGACCTCGAATAGACGTAATCTCAGTATTGTAGGAATAGGACAAATATTGCCAAGTTGTCATTTCGTATTAATAGAAAATAACTAACATCTCGAGGTTGAGGCGAATTAGCTTGGTGAGAAGGAGTCATCGTCGAGGTAGATGCCGAGGGCTCGGCCATCATTCCAGACATGCGGGTTGATTCGTGATTACGTGGGGAGTTGAGCAGGTGAGGATCATTACAAGATATATTCTCGTAAGGAACGGACTGAAATGACCTCTGGACATCTCCTTAATCTTGTTCATAATGCACTAGGGGAGCGGAAGTCAACTAATGACGTGGGGCCCGTCTCATGGTAACGCGCAACAAGAGACCGGAAAGTCTGATGTAGACCATAAATCAACGTAGCTTTCCTTAAGACCCAGGGAAAACATTACCACAGGGGTTTGCAGAATCAGCTTACGTGTGCCAAATGTACGTTCAGTTCTGGTAGTCCTCCGGCGAGTGGAATGAGAATTCTCGACGGCTTCCGCGTAAGGCGCTCGGGTTGGCATACGGCTTTAGGGGAAACTAAAAAGCATCGGACCACGGGGTAACTCCACTTTCGGAGCGAGTGATCTTGAATTGGATTGCCGCATCCCCGCGAGGAAGTACGATAACACAATAAGGGCTTGCGCCTCTGACATTCCAAATGTATACGAATTCAACTAACTACGCCATGAAATATACAACCGTTACGGGATCAACACATGGGAAGGAAACTTCTTTCAGTGCGAACCCCATTCTTTTTATAAAAGAGCCAATCTTGGCGGTAATTTTCCTAGATCGAATTTGATCCGTGTTCAGCGGTTGGTACGTCCGATAGCTGAGGAGCTCATCAAAGAGCGGGATATGTGGAGTTATCTCCTTTAGACCCGAACGACGGGGAACCCTACGAGAACATGAAGAGCGCGTCCGCTCACTCCGAGGTACACGAATTTTTGCGGATTTCCGTGGGCAACTAGGATGTACGTCCGAGGAGTTGGAATCAGAGGACGACCCGAATGAGCCGTCAGACGATGATTTGGATGTGAAACGACCCATTTTGATGCGCTTCGCTCGCTGTTTACGTGTGTGCGCCGAAGCAGAGGTACAGCGTCGAATTCGACGAGAATGACCATGGTGATGACCACAGTCACTTTCCAAGCAAGGCATGGCCTATTCGATACCCGATGGTGGAGTGGCTTGATGCATTCTTCGAAGGAGTCCACGCTCTTTTCATGCCGAAAAATTGCAGAATGTAAAATTTTCAACATAGCAGAATCCTGCGTAATTTCTTGAGGTGGAGTATCCGCGTGCGAACCAGGACACTCTGATCTTCAAAAAGAAGATTAAATTCGGCACATAATTAATTGAGGGACTGCGCATTTTTTCGATATCGAGAGAAAAAAGCATCGCGCATTTTACGCGGCTCTTCAGATTCAACATTTTCCAACTTCTTTGATAATCCGGAGACTTTCACTTTTAGTTCAAAGATGTTATCCTTTTTGCGTAGAGTAACAGCTGGTTGCGGCGGCGAACCCAAAGGTGTAGATTGCGGCCCGGGGGCTGATACGCCGACAGACGGGACCGAAGAATGGATAACAGACAAGTGTGCGTGTGGGGGTAACACAGTAGATTGCGGGATAGGAGCGGATGTCTGCACAGAGGATGCAGGGACCTGGACGGGAGGAGCAGTGGTTTGCAAAAGAGGAGCAGTTTACTGCACAATTTGCGGGGAGCGAAGGGAAGTTGAGTAGGATTCTACAGTGACATGAAGAGCCTGCGTCGGTGCAACTGACGCGGGTGGCTGGGATTGAGCCGATATCGGCAAGGATAGCCCGATACGATATGGGATAGAGGGTAGGGCCGAGGAAGAAGTCAGGAACAGAGAAGATGTCGGAATCCTCGTGATCCTGGGGATTTCTCCTTGAGACTTGAAAGCAGAAAAATGCGTAAGATGTTAAAAACTGGTGGTTTCAGCTGTTGATCAGCACCAGATCTTGCAGGTGAGGCTGCTTGAGAAGCCGGACTCGGCTGGTTCGAGCAATGGAAACTATTAGGGAGAGGAATCTTGCTATGCTGATCGAACGCGGGCAAGTTTTGACCATGAAGACTAAACTTTGATGATTTAAGCAATACAAAAACAAGAAATAGAGTGCAGAGAGATGCTCAAACAGACAGAAAAAACGTAGGAGATTCAAGAAAAGCAAATACCAGACAAAACAAAGAACACAAAAGAATGGAAAAAGAGGATTTTGGTCTCGACAGATTCCAGATCGAGAGAGAGTAAATGTGGCACAATACCGCCACGCAGATACCCACTTATCCAGTATCATCTTGATACATTTCGTTCGGGACCAATTTCTCATAGCACAGAGAAAAAAACACAAAGTAAAAGGAGATAGGTTAGTAGGGGCTTGAGAGGGTTAGAATATGAGGGCCAAATAGTCTCCTTTCACAGGCGGGAACCCGCTTGGAGTAGAGAGAGTAGTAGGAAAGGCAGGTACAGTATCTGCTACAATGAGCCCAGCCTTGGGCCGGTTGAGGACGTGGGGACCTTGATGCTGGTGCCTGTAGTGGCTGTTATTTTCAGGAGTATAATGGCTGGGGTAGTAAAAGAAGCCCTAGACGAGGCGACAGAAAAAAATGAAGGAATAAGAATCGGGAGGGTAGCGTGCACTGGCCTCTGGTTGGCTATGTACAAAAACCTTATCCAAAAATGGGTTGCGGTGCAGCGTCAGATAGAAAGTGGAAGCTGTCGTCCAGGTCGGCCCTTATAGTAGACACTCCACGTGTACAAGCGAACAGGAATCGCGCGTTCCCTTTTTGCGTAGGTTCATTCCAAAAGCTTCTTTACGGTACTCCAAGGAAGGGCAACTGCAAAAACTATCAAACTCATTCAAGGCGGTACTACTCATTACTCGTACAAGTCACACTAATTAAGTAGACAAGCTACAACTGTAAAGTGGAAGAACCACTACGAGCTGGCGAAAAGGTACACTGTTGTACTACAGGCAAGAGGGCAGAAAAATTAGACGGGTAGGAAAGTCTCCCAGGATCCCGTTGCAGTCCCGTATTGAGCTCTGTACCAGAAAAATTTCAAGGTTTTTAGTTTATATCTTGCGACGCACGTTTTTGGCATCGATCGCCTCGCGTCATTCTTCCTATGGTCCTGCATCGGTGCAGTACCCTTTAATCATCTCAGTACAGTAATGCATGTACTATACTTTACTTCATGTACAGTATCGTACTGTACTGTAGTAGTATACAGTATATCGTAATACTATACAAAAATGTTGACCATGTTACTGTAAAGTATTTTATTTAGGATCAAAGTTGCTTTACCAAGCATGTACCAAGTATGTGCTCTACTTATTTTATTTCCATTGAGTAGTTTTGTGGTATGACGCGGTGTGAACGAGGAGATGCAGGAGGGAAGAAAAATTAGAAGGGTGCGAAAGTCTCCCGGGATCCCGTGAAGATTACACTCTACCACTTGAGTTACTTCCGCTAAGTTTAACTTAATAGTAGGCGAAAAGAGCTCGGCAAGGTTTGAGCAGTAGATTGTGGATCTAAAGGTCAAGGGTTCAAATCCCATTTTTTGGCCTCTCTCATTAATTTTTAAGTATCTGATATTTTATTGAAGATAAAGCAAGATTTTCCATAGATTTGTAAATTAGAGTTTCAAATTCGGGTTTACCAAGCCTGAAACTGATTGGATTGATTTTTTGGGCCATTTTATTTATTTTGGTTAAGTTCACTAAAATATTTTATTGAATATTTTCGTGTTTATTGAAAATTTTTATTGCTAAAAACATCTTTTACAGTCCCGTATTTAACTCTTCTGTTAGGCCGACTGCCTTAAAAGTAAAATAAGGAGGTATAAATAACATTAGTCCAACTGACCGCTCTCTTTCTCTCAATTTATCCGATTGGATAGTGGTAATTTTACTATGCGGCCTTTTTGATACCCACAAATCACTAGACGCCGTAGCCAGTAGGTATATTATTACCAGGTGCACAGTAAAATTGTATTTTTACCTGAAAGTTACTGGCAAATCACCGATTTTGCCTGTCAGCTCAGTTATGGCTCATGAGAGTCGGCAACACTTTGCACAGCACGTAATGTAAGCATGACCCTAATTAGACAGAAACAGTCGAAAATAAGATGCGGCCCTATTAAAATTATGGCACAATAATTTCATACAGAACGCAAATAAATATTGTGCATCTTGTTTATTTTGATATTAACTGCTTTTATACCATGATAAGAATAGGAATTAACTTACAGTAAAGCAAAAATCGGCTACTTCATGTGCATATCTCGAAAGAAGGCACCGGTAGATGTTGCATTCCAGAGAAAATAGCCTCAAATATGGATTTGCGCATGACCACAACTGCATGGAAGCACATATGAACCGCCTTACCGGTTCAAATTTTGAGTATATATGCGACTTATCCAAACAAAGCGCAGGCAGGGCAAAAGACAAGAACAAAATATTTGTCAATTCAAAAATCCTTTTCGTGCAATGCTGAAGACGGCGAAAGGGCTGCGGGAATCCAAAGTAGGGAGAGATAGTTCCCGTTTGGTCACAGAGAGAAAAATATAAACTGAACACAAGCATTGCATTGTACCGCATCCAAGGTATACGACGAACATGAACGATTCCCCGAAACCACACGTATCCATCGACAGTTCCTCTTCTTCCAATGCCGCGCGCTTCCTTTTCGCGTGCGAGAACATAGTTATGCGCGGGAAAAGCAACGAAGAAAATACGCTCCAGCTCCTCTGCCACCTCGAGGGCGCAGCGTTTGAGCGTTAGTATGAGACTTTCGCGCTGACGCATTGAAGGAGGCGAAGGACTAGTCAACCGTTAAGGCTGAGCTCACTGAGGAGTTCGGGAAGAACCGGAAGCCGGGAGAAGAACTTCAGAAGGCTATCAACGCTAGGTTCGACCCGAAGGATTTACCGGGCCCCAAGCGCAGTTGGACGCTCTCTAAAAGAGAGTTGGATTCAATGATGCCGCTTCGTTAGGCCTGTATCGGAAATCGGTGGCAGAAAACCAAGAGATTTGCCCAGTTTGTGATGTTTAGAGCCCCTACGGACTACAAGGGGCTCAATAAGGCAATCGCGGGCTGACAGAAGACCGCGGGGTAAGTGGACAGAAGACGTTCTGTGGAGAGGACAGCCAAGGAGTCTCATCGAGTGGAACGCCGAAGAAGATCCTCCAAAGCCAATATCCTCGTCGTTCTCAGCACTTTGAAAATAAAGTGGATAAGCTGACCGACCAATTCGCTGAGTTATCTTTGTTCGTGAAGAAATGATTCTACTGAACGACGCGGCCGGTTAAGACGGATGTGGAGTATTTTTGCAGCTATTGCAACCAGAAGGGCCATGGGGCGAGCCGTTGCCCGCATAAACGGCATAGACAAACACGTTGCCCAATTTGTGCAAGACTGTAATGCTTGTGTTCGGTTTATTTTTTTCTCTGCGGCCAAGCAGAACCTAAATCTCCTTATTTGGATTCGAGCAGCTCTTTCGCCCCCTTATAAGGGGGCCGCCGGTCCGGGATTTCTACACTCGTACAGAGTACAGTACCACTGTACACTGTACGAGCGAGCCAATCTAATCAGACTGCGACGTTCGTAGTCCCGCGACACTAAACTCACGCGACACGCCGCCCACTTATTGTGGGCTATGGGGGCCATACAAGAAATAACGGACTCCACCACCCCTACACACCTAGGGGGCTCTTTTGTTCCCTCTCTCTCCCTCGACATCACCACCAGACCACGTCCTTCTCTACTCCCGCCAATCCACTACTAGACCACGTCCTTCTCAACTCCCGTCGGGTGAGCGACCGAAGTGCCGACGATTGGCCGGCATACGTCCGGAGGTGCCACATCCTCCATCGCCCAACAACCATTTTGCAACGCCGTCCTCCCTCCTCCGCAACGGCGGTTCTTACTAAGCAACTTGCTCGTTTGAGCACAAGCGGTCGTGCCCCTCGCAAAAATATTTCCACGAAGGCAGCTTAGGTCGCATGCGGTGCAAATGGACCCCTCCAGTAGCGCGTGCGAATCTCATGCGCCTTTTATCGGAACGGCCAGATCTAAAGAAGCTTCTATTCATTGTTGGGGAGGAGCGGAACCACTTCATCATACACGCCGATTCTTGTAGGATCCATCCGTACCTCGCGTCACGTCAGGAGTTCCTCGATCTCTTTGGCACTCACATCACGGACTATGTGATCCAGTGCATCTGTGACGAGGTCACGCTAGAGGACGCCTTCCAACTTGGTCTCATATAATCTCACCATGATCGACGCGCGTTTATGATGAGGTCAGGGAAGAAGATTGGTTCATCAGCACCGTTTTCTGGGACGATAACACCCAAAAATACCGAGCGGTCGATTCGGACTACTTCACCCCGGTCGTCATCTCCAGCACGGGTACAGGTTCGCTTGGCGCGCACGGGGCGCAGCCCAGTGCGCCTGTTAGCCAAGTCAGCCAGGGTAGGAAATAAAATGAGCGTCTCTAACAATTTTAAATACAAACAAAGCGACAGAAACATCAGGCTATATGTTTACTTAGACTTAAACAACTGCTTCATTAACTTAAACTTCTCCACCTCAAGCTCGTTGCGGCTCTCTGTTTCCTTCCGGCGTTCTATACAGTCAAATTAATCCTTCTTCTTCTCTTGTTCAAGACGGACGCGGCTTAATTCCAAGTTCTGCTTCACCAGTGCAATCCTGGCTTTATCTGATGCTTGAGCGCGGCCAAAAACATTTCCATATCGCCTTGAAACGAATTCTTAACCTGTTCGCTCGTAGACTTATTCGGCTCTTTCATTGCTCGCTCCTGTGCTTCCCTGTTGGCTTCGTTATGTTCTTCGCTTGATTTCCGCTCCATGGCTGTCGAGAAAATTAAGGCCCCAATCCTTTCTTTCTCAGCCTCCTTTTCCGCCGCAGCCCTTCGTTTCGCGCTTTTTGCGCCCGCCAAATCGTCGCTCTCTTCCTTCATAGAACTCAGAAGTTCTTCCAGCTCTCCTACCTCCCCTCCTATACCACTCATTCGCTTTTCGACCGCGTCCCGCTCGTCGAACCGTTGCTGAATGCGCTTGTACCTATACTGAATTTCTTTATAAGTCACAAGACAAGAAAGTTTCTGCGTCGCGTTCGCGCGCTTCGCCGCAATATCAAATCGCTCCTTCGTGTTACCATTCGGTGCAATGTGCGCTTTTGCGGCTGCCATCTCGCGTGATATGATGAGGTCATTGTTTGCGCTGAACTTCGGTCTACGCCCGATGCGGGCTACAGCTGCTGCTTCACCGCTGCATTGGGGCGCCTTCTGAGTTGTCTTTGTGTCAGAATTACTGTCGCCAGAGCTCGTCGCGCTATCTGGAGAAGGGTTCTTTTCCTCCGACTGATATCCTGCTACAGTGGCGAGGTCCTCCAGGTGTTCACCGCGTCAAGCAGTGTGTGAGGGAGAGGGAGAGGGATAAAGATAGGGATAAGAGTAAGGGTATGGGTAGGGATATGGGTTGGGATATGTAGCTCGAAAGATGAGGAGGACGTTTGATGCAGTGCTATGCATTCAATTTCCAGTATTGTACCCGCAAAATCTGATAAGTATGCGAAATAGGATACGACCCACGTTAGGTCTACACAGTACTGGAGCACTGTAGCAGCAGTTTTTATTGAGCTAATACTTGTTCGCACCACCCTTTCGCTCCTCGACTCAAATTAGACGCCTAGGAATGGATAAATACAGAGACTGAATGGTTTCTAACAATCTCAGCCCAAGCCTCGTTCACCGCAGAACGGAGCTCTTCCATGGAGCCAAACTTTCTTGCACCGCCGTAAACACGACGCGCGAGAATTCTTTATAGATTTCATATATTTTTAGATGGGCTCTCTGGAAGCCAAGGAAGAACGGATAAAATATTTCCTTCCAGCCAGTTTAAAGTTTGCTTGCAAGTACGAACCGCGGCATTATCTTGTTGATATATCAATTCCTCTCCGAGATTGATAGCTGCAAACGGTTTCAGCTCTTCACCTAATAAACTGCAGTACATCTCAGAGTTCATTCCACCATTAAACACCCATAAATTTGAAAGTTTTTAGTATGAAATCGAGCCCCATAGCATCAACAGCCACCTCCCATCTGGCCCCGCGAAAAATCTTTTTCTCCTTGCTTATATCGTTCTAGTAGCTTGCAAAACCATCAGGACCATCTAAATTGAACTTCTTCTCATCGCTGAACACAACTTTTTTCCACTGCGACATGTCCCATGTGAGATGAATTTTTGCGAAAGATAGGCGGCAATTTTGTGACGTTCAACCATAAAAGGAGTTGGCTTCATTCGCTGGTACTTTAAATTATCAGAAGAGGAAATAATTTGCTGTACACGACGAACAGAAATACTGAGACCCATTTGAGTTTTCAGCTCTCTTGCGCTGCTTTCCCCTTTAGAGGCGTTCCAAAGGAGACGACAGTGCTCGCATTCTGTCAAATTACGGAACTTCCGTACAGTCTGAACTGGCTTCGGGAATCGCTTGAGTTCAAATAGTTCTGGATTGCACCCTTGGAGCGCCCAAGTGCCGCTGCAATCTCCCGCATTGACTTTTTGGTTTCAGAGTAGGCACCGATTCGCCCTTTTTCGAATTCAGTTAGTGCAGGTCCTCGCGCCATGACTGAGAGATTTTTTGGGCATGAGGGGTTCGAGGTGGGTACTTGACACACCATACAGCCTTTAAATTCTGCAGATTTCTATTTGAAAGGGCGGGAATTGGACGATGAAGGCCATGGGTCATATAAAATTTCGCGTACATGTGGTACTTCGCACCAAATTTTCATTCTCTGCCTTAGACCATTGACTCGTCGGCAAAATAAACATTACAGCTGCATTTGCCGTGCTTCGATGTATTATCTGAGTGTCATTCCTATTCGCAGACCACACCACTACAGAAAAAAATGTCGCTGTACTGTACAGTGGGCGCACCCGGAAATAACCAAATCGCCAAATTGATCAACTTTCAGCCAATCACAGATCTGCAAATTTGGCGAAATCCCGCCAGATTTTCCCATCTGGTTCGACCCCTTGGGGGAGTTCGCCAAACGCCACCCATTTGACATGGGACTTATCAGGTAAGGTAAATTAAGGCAAGAGGTGCGCGGAATTCAGAGATTTCTGCCTTGGCCACCAGCGTACATGGTATCAAGGCACTGGCGATACCGTAGAGCTGTGCTCGCAGCTTGCATAGCGTCAACTACTACTGCTCTACTTGCTTTGCGTGTCGTTCGCAAGAGCAGATCTGTCAGAAAGGTTTGCAAACGATCCCGTAAACCAGCCAAACATAGGAGAGGGCACTAATCCGGCCAGTTAACACGAACACAGGATCGGGAGCCGATGCGGAGAGCAAAGGCAGATTAGGAACGAAAACGGAGGCGGTCGTATCATCTCTACATGCTGGCATCAATTGCAGGGAAGCGGAGCGAGAGGGAGGAGGATCCATAGAGAAAACTTGGGTGAAGGGAGAACCTTGTATTGAGAAGGATGGGCTTGATAGGGGGGGAAGATGGGTGTTGACTTACGGAAGGACTAGGGAAAGGACTAATACAGTTTTCTACATTTTCAGTTTAAGGCACAAAAAGAATGTGGCGGGCTGGCGGATTGGCATTTGTGGGATTTTTCGGACCGACATCAAATTAAAACAATTTGGCGATTTGGTTATTTCCGGGTGCGCCCAGTACTTACGGTCACCCAACAGGGTGATCCGGCCAGCATACTGTTGTTCTCGCTAACGATCCAACCCCTCATCCGTCGGGTTGCTGAGATCTCCAACATTGCTCTCTGCCAATGGTACGCCGATGACGGCACGATCGTCGGGAACCTTGGCGCCATCCGTCAGGCGCTCAGGCTCCTTGCCCGAGATGGTCCCACGGTTGGCTTCCATGTCAACCCACGAAAGACACGCATATACTGGCCTCACGTCATGCCGCAGGATCGAGCAGCCCTCTTAGCGGAATTCCCTCTCGCAGAATGCTCGCGGGACGGCTTTCCGCTTCTAGGGGCCCCCATTGGGAACAAAGCGTTCACGGAGAGTTTTCTCCGGTCCAAGATTGCTCAGTGCCGCCGGACCCTGGACCGCCTCCTGCTGGTCCGCGACGCCCGCGCCCGGTTCCACATGCACCGGATCTGTGCCTCTGCATGCCTCCTATCGCATGCATTCAAGCTCTCAGATCCGCGCTTAGCAGAGTCCGCCGCAGACGAATTTGATGATCTACAACGGTCATCATATGAAAAGTTATACGGCATAGCTCTCACGAACCGAGCCTGGGACCAAGTCTGCCTCCCCATGCACCTCGGAGGTCAGGGCTTCGAAAGCATCGCCTCGTGCCTCCACGGCGCTGCCGCCGCCAGCATCATTGATGCTGCGCCCGCACGGCAGCGAACTTCCGCATACGCCACGCCGCGTGCTTGTGCACTTGCTTCTGGCCGCTACCGCGGCGACCGGTCCTTCCTCCTCCGTCAGGCTGGGCCTTCTCTCCGCCGTTTCGCCCTCTCCATCCCCGGGATAGTCGACCTTTCCACCCTTGACCCTCCAACTCTAGCTGCTTCACCCACCAACACTCTAACCCTTCTCAAACGGGTGCAGCAAGAGGCGCGGGCAAGAGTACATTGGCACGACGACTCCTGGGCGAATGCCCCAAACCCGACCGCACACAGCGACGCCGACATTCGACATCGCATCCGTGGCTTAGCGTTCCGCCGCAGCCCCGCTGCGGCGTTTCTCTTCGCTCACCCCACGGCAGCTACGAAGGTCCACACCACACACTGGCAGACCATGCTCCGCCGTCACCTCGGACTGCCAGTGTATGATGACTCCATGCCCCGCAACTGCCACCACTGTGAACACCCCTTGGACACCCTCGGGGATCACGCCGCCGACCTCTGCTGCCCTGGTTTCGGCCGTCGTCACCGCCATAACTCGCTCTGTAATGCGATTGCGACACACGTTACCCGCGCCGCGGGTCTGGATACTCGGCACGAGGTTCAGTTCCTCGTCCCGGGCACTGAGCTTCGGCCCGCCGATATCCTTGTACAACCGCCCCCAACCCCGGAAGACACAACATTGCGCCCCACTGCGTGTGACACCACTGTCATCTCGCCGTTCATGGCCGCAGTTCGCACCAAGGCGACCCAGGTTGCTGGAGGCGCTGCTGAACTGTCGGCCCGCGACAAGGTCACAACCCTGGAACGCAACATCGCCCGACGCCTCCTCGCTCCCTCAACTGGTCCATCTTCTGCGCCTTACACGCCGAACTTCACGTTTCGACCTCTGGCGTTTGATTCCCTAGGTGCCCCTTCCCCTGGAACTATTGCATTTATCGAGGAGTTAGTTCCACGGATCGCGTCCAAGTGTCACTCGACAGTTGGCGTTATCCGCCGCCGTATCTACCAGCGACTGAGTTGCACCCTCTGGTCATCCATCGCTGAAGCTATCCTGTCGCGAGCCCCGATGCGCATGGACGACGAAGTACACCCGGTTAGATCTTAACCGTATAGTTAGCACGTGCGCATTCCCCAGTAGATACTAAACGCATTAAGCTTGTTTCTTTCTTTCTTTCTTATCCCAGTTTCGCGTACTGTAGTCGGTTCCTGCACTGACCCCGGATATTAATGCCGTAAACTTTTCAGTATACTGTACTGTAGTACAGCACAGTACTGTATGCGTACAGGTCGCACCTGTGACACTGAAGCCGGCCTGCCGGACCGACCGACCCCTCGCATGCGACGTCGCCGTGACGTCCCCGTTCAAGCAGTCCTCAATCACCGAAGCAACGCAAGTCGCCGGTGGGGCTGCCGCCTTCACTCAGCAAGGCAAGGTCCAGGACCTAGACCACAAGCTGTCAAGGCGCCTACTGCCTCCCTCCCTGCCCTCCCGCGACCCAAGTTTCCGATTCCAGCCTCTAGTTTTCGACTCCCTCGGTGCCCCTTCTCTGGAGACGGTATTATTTATCGAAGAGTTTGTACTACGTGTAGCCATGAAATGCCACACCTCGGACGCTACTATTCGCATACGCATCTACCAGCGTGTCAGTTGCGCTTCGGGGTCGTCGGTGGCTACGGCCATCATATCGCGCGCCCCACTGCACTGACCGATTTGGTTCATCCAGTTCTTAACTGAATTGTCGGTCAGTCGGTGCACACTCACGATCAGCGCTGAGTAAAGATCCTTCTTGGAAAATAGCCGTCCTACATTTTTGATCAGTCTACAGTACTGTAGCACCCCAAATTCCCCCCCTCCTCTTCAAAGGATGCACCTGTACTACAAAAACTGTACTACAAAAACAACATCACGGTACAGTATTGCGCTGTACAGTACTGTACAGTACAGTTGACTGTATACAAAAGTGGACAGTTCTGTACAGTACAGTACAGTGTGATGCTGTTATGTGTTACTGTACGGTGTAATTCAATACAGAGTTTGCTCGATATAGTGCACTCCTTGAACAGTGCACGCTCTCTGCAGTGCACCATCTTTACGTTGGCACAAAATTTTCCGTGTGTACCAAGACCCATGACCACAGCACGCCGTCGGCGATACTCCATCCTGTGCAAAAGAACTGAACCTCAAGAGGTGGAAAACCCGCTCCCCGCACAAACGCTATGACCAACCCTGAGATACAGAAAAAGCGACGCACGCAATTAACGCAAGCTACAAGACTTGAGATTGCAAACGATCTCAGAAATGGGTCGACCGTAGCAAGTGTGATGCAACAATATCATGTCTCACGACGAACTGTGTACAACATTAAGAGATATTCCGCCCGGATCCGGGCAATGAGCGAACAGCACAATAACCTCAATGCATACAGACAGCGACAAGCCAAATACCCTGATATTGAACAAAGAGTTTTACTCTTTCTGTCAGCAGCGCGAGCAATGAAACTTCCCATCACAGCCAACACCATTAAGATCAAAGCTACCCAGATCCACTCTCAGCAGATGGCCAAGGGAAGCGATGAGATCAAACGAAGAATACAAAACTTCAAGGCATCAGATGGCTGGGTTCCGAAATTTGTTTCGCGACACAACATACGTTCAGTTTCTTTGCTCGGGCAAGGCGGAAGCGTGAACATGGAGGATGTGTCAAAGGGAATCGCCGATCTTCGAAACCAGCTGCGCTCATTCGAGCCGCAATTCATTTTCAGTGTTGATGAAACTGGTCTTTTTTACAGACTGCTACCTCGTAAGACTTACACTGTATTGAATGAAGAGAACAGAAAAACTGTTCATGGCCTAAAGAATATGCACGCCAAGGATCGCATAACGGGGTACATCTGTACAAATGCTACAGGAACGTTGAAGCTACCCATCGCGGTGATTGGTGTCTCAGAATCCCCGGTTTGTTTCAGAAAGCAATCACCACCACTTCCCTACTTTGCTCAACAGAATGCGTGGTCTGACCCGGTCACCTTTCGCAAGTGGTTTTACACGGTTTTTCTGCCGTTCGTAAGAAAGCATACCAATTCTAAAGTTGCTTTGATAACGGATAATTGCTCTGCTCATGGCGACTTGGGTGACAATAGGAATCAGGTGCAAATATTTACTTTACCTCCAAACAGTACCACTGTTCACCAGCCTATGACCTGCGGAGTGATTGCTGCATTCAAACTTAGATACCGTCATACACTTGTTGACGAGTTGCTTCTGTCCTTTGAGGATCATGAGCTGCGCAGGAATAATGCCAAAAACATGGCCGCTGGAACCAAAGGACTGGCTGAAGGACATGAGCCTCACGTGTTGGATGCCATAGAGATTGTGGCAAAAAGCTGGGAACTTGTCTCTGAGGCAACTGTGGCACGGTGTTGGTTGAAAGCGGGGATCCTTCCATTGGACATGCAGGGACATGTGGAGTCCATGCACGGTAAAACAACAAAATGTCCGACGGATGAAGATTCTAAGCTGGCAGAAGATTTGTTCGCGCGTATAAGTAAACTATCGCAATGCCCAGTGGAACAGGTGAGGCCGATGGGTTATCCAGTCTCTCCAAAATGGATGTACAAGACTGGGTGCAGATTGAGAGTAACGATGCAGTTCAGGAAGCCACAGTCGAAGATGTTTGGGCAGACTGTGTTCGATATGGTGACGATGACGCACAAATCCCTTCCTGTGTCACCGATGTGCAGCAAGGTGCAGAAGATACCGTTACGGTCTCTGCATCGGCCTTACCCGGTGCTGGGGCAATTTCAACTCTGTTTGCCCCCTTGGAAGGGCTGTCAATGAATACAGGTCTTGATCGCATTGCGATGCTGCTGCGCTCGGCAAAACAAGAGCTGATTAGAGCATCTCATGTTCAAGCTCTTGACCGACAGAAGCAGGTTACATTAGAAGATATGTAGCGATAGGAATGAAATCCGAACTTGCTCCAAAGGGGTTAAACTATGGTTTATGTAAACTTGCCTGTGCGTGAAAGCCACGCAGATGGGGCCCTCCTATCCTATACTCATTGAAGTAAATCTTCTCCTTTAAAAAGAGGTCCGGGAATGCCGCGAAATTGTAGGTTTGAGTACACTGTGCACGCCCCTTACAGTGCACTCTCGGTACGTCTGATATTGGGGTGCACTGTGGTGGTCGACTGTACGGAGTACGAGCCCTGTTGATGGCAAACTGTATTAAATAACAATTAATTTATTGCGCAGTACAGTAACAATATGATACTGTACCAGTCGCAAGGAGATGATCGACTGTGAGAAATGAAATGGGGCCCATTTTAATGCATATTCTTCGCAGATCTGCACTGTAGACACCTCTCAAGGTCTTTTACTAAAATTTGAATACTTTTTCGCATTATGACGTCATAGCCTACCATTTCCGGCCAACAATGATGCGAATTGCACAAAGATCTCAGTTATTCATGTAAACTCCCCCGAAAATTTCAATAATTCAAAATGTCAAAACTTGCATTTATTTTCCAGTTTATGTCATTTTCAAGGAAACCGTGTGGATACTGTATGAAACAACAAAGTAAACGGGTTGCCTATCTCAGTGGCTGTATTCTCGCCCGGAAAAATACCTTGGCGGACTCCCCCACACCCCTCCCTTCTCCCTGCAGTCGCAATCAGACCGACTTGCCATTGGAAGAGGAGGTTCGCTGCCCTCCCGCTACGCCAAGGCAACACCCTGATTGCACCTGACCCGCCAACTTCCCCACTCACCCGAAACACTAGACACCATCCCTCAAGTCATGCCCTGCCCCCCCATGAAAAAGCCTCCGCCCCACGCGCCACTAGCTTGTTCCGTCATCCACTTCGTCTCCCCGCCTTCAAAGCCCTCCGCACCACTCTCCGCAAATTCAAAACGCCCTACCATCTTCCTCTTATCCTCCTTTGTCTGTTCATTATCCTTATCCCCTTTCCCGTATCCCAACGTCCCACCCTTACCCCTCTCTACAGATCTGTCTCCGAGCCCACCGTCGTGGGGAAAACCGACATTGGCACCCCCATTCTTGCCCTACCCACTCCGTATGGATACTCAGCCCCGGTCATGCGTGCAGTCCTTGCAAGGGTCCGACTTTTCCTTCGCGGCGGGTCTAGACTCAATCCTGATATTTTGCAGGACTCCATCGACCCAACCCATATGCATGGTTGGATGATAGGCCGTGATCCCGTTACCCGTGTCGCCATGTGGACCCCCATACCCTTTGACTTTTCCAATGAGACAAAAGAGATGAAGGAAAAGGCGCACGAGAAATCCTGCTACAACAAGCGCCGCTCCAATGCACTCCCCTCGATCGAGATGTCCCAGATGTGCGACCACCGCTTGTAAGACCCAGTGGTATTACGGGAAACGCTACACGCGTGCTGCAGGTGTCAGCGCTCCGCTGTTTATAGTCGATAAGTTGAAAGGGGTCATTGGAATGAGTGGTGCACGTGAAGAGTTGGACGAGGAGGAGGAGTCTCGTTTGCCGTCCACGTCAGTGGTTTTCGTGTTTACAATGAGCCGCTGTCACCATTACTGCGCGCTGTTTATTCGTGTTGGATAGGACACCCCCGGATTTGTTGCACGAGATTATTCTTGTGGATGATGGTAGTGATGAGGAGGCCCCGTGGTTGGCGGATGGTGGAGAGTTTGAGCGTCATTTGCAGTTGCTGCCGAAGACCAAGTTGGCGCGTTTGATTGGGCGCAACGGTTTAATGCGAGCCAGGAATGTGGGTGCTAGTTTGGCGACGGGGGAGACGGTGACATTTTTGGACTCACATGTGGAGGTAGGGCCGGGTTGGCTGGAACCATTGGTGGGGAGGATTGCGGAGGGAATGAGGGAGGGCGTGAATCGCGTCGTTGTCCCCGTGATTGATAATATTGATGCTGATAGCTTCAAGTACAATGCGGGTGGGATCGATGTGTTGGGGCATACATGGGGTTTAGGACAGACTGGAATTCAGAGTGACTTTGATTCGAACAGTGCGAATCCCACGAGGTCGCCGATTATGGCTGGGGGTTGCTGAGCTTGTCGAGGAAGTATTTTGATGAACTGGGCTTTTATGACCCGGAAATGCAGCTGTGGGGCGGGGAGGAGATGGAAATCAGTTTTCGTATTTGGCTCTGCGGAGGTACGTTAGAGTGTGTGCCGTGCTCGCGCGTAGGGCATGTGTTCCGCTCATCTCGGTATTGGAAGGGGCAGGTGTACAAGGTACCTGGGGAGGTGATATCGCGGAACAAGCAACGCGCGAGCTTTTGGATGGATGACTATGGGCAACTGGCGCGGCTATCGTCCGCGCCTTTGTCCGAAGGGGAGACACTGGGGTCTATGAAACACTACACATATTAAGGAACGACTGAAGTGTAAGCCGTATCATTGGTATCTCGAGAATGTGTACCCGCAAATGTTGGGCAGTGCAGAAAAACTGCTGGGCGGCGGGAGCGGGGAGGTGGAGCATTCGTTCAATGGGTCTGGGTTTTTAAGAAACAATGCGACGGGGACGTGCCTTGATCATTTGCATTTAAAGGTGGATGGGTCTGCGTTTGGGGTGTATCCGTGTCATTACTTGCGCGGAAGTCAGTCGACGGTTTACACCAACTCGAGGTTGGTTTTAGCAGGAGACCATTTGTTGGACGGATGCCTTACTTGGGAAAGTAACGGCAAATTGACAAGGCGGAAATGTAAGGATGAATTGACAGAGGAACAGTCATGGGACGTAGACCGTTTGGACGGCGGATATGTATTAATGAAAAGCGGGAACAAGTGCCTTGCTGTGGTGAATGAAAGAGAGGTGGAGGAAAAGAGTCCGTACTCGCTACGTATGCAGGACTGCGACGACAAGGAGAGTGAGCAGATGTGGGACTGGGAATCTCTTCGCAGAATGGACGAGGCGAGGCCGATTGACGCAGGGATGGAAGGTGGACAGGGCGGACAAGGTAGTAATGAGGAGAACGAATCGTTTCAAGAGATTGAGCGGTAGTTAGAATGCAAGATGTAGATATATTCATGTTCGCTGTGGTTTCTTTAGAAGATGCGAACAAACACTTAGGCTGATGAGTTGCAATCGCGGCGGGAGATAGTGCGGTTTATAGCACGAGAACTAAAGTAGAGACGTTTAGCAGAGTTAGTTTTAGAAAGCAGTAAATCTTTGTCCTTTAAAATCAAATTAAAGGTCTCATTTCGTCCTTTAGCAGCTGTAGCTCATCACATTTACTAATCGCCGCTCCGTTCCCCACAACACCGGAATTACAACTTGCAGTGACATCTCGCGCTACAGTCCACTTCGACATGGTTCATGGCAGTTGGTGGAGCCGTGTATCAGACAACCGCCACGCATTTCAAAAGTTGGAAAATTACACCAACTCTATAATTGGTTACTACAGGAAACTCCTAGGGTTTACCGTCTGGGGTTCTCTGTGATGACAACCATGTAAGAGACGTCCTGGCTCGGGCGGATGGAAACAAGGATGGCGGAGGCCTTACTGGACCAAATAACAAGGCATATCTCCCATCGAGTGTGGTGGAGAACGGCAGTCGCGGTAGACTTGGAGCGGAGCATTGCAGTGGTGCGGCATAAGCAAGCAAACCAATAGTAGACCGTGCCGTGCAAGAAAACTCATTCTCCCTTCTCCTCCGTCACACTGCCCTGCCCCGATAGGCCCCTCTGCTGATCACGCCTCCGTAAGCAAGTTGAGCATTGCAGCTATGCTCAAACACAACACCACTCACAACATGTTCTCCACGCACGTCTTCAAGACGACCAGGCTTGCCTACCAACTGAACGCCCCCCTCCTCCACGTCACCAATAACCCCCACGCCGATATCCCGATCCAGCCGAGTACCCCCCGCAACGGGACCCCTCCAAGCAAGCTTATTGTCGACAATATTATGGTGCGCTCTCCCCACGTCCACGCGTCGATCCGGCACGCGGATCGACAGGCCCGGGCAGGTGCAGTCGCCGATGCCGACGCGTTGGTTGCGCGATGCACGATGCGTTTTACACACACTGACCTGTCCCTTGATATCTCCTGGCACTTTATGCTGCCTGCTTTTGATGCTCTAGGGGTTGTGTGTGCGTGGGTGCATGGTGTTGTGGATGCGTGTGTCAAGCGCAGTGCGTTCCGCTCTGCCCGTCGATGTGGCAGTGCTCAAACGCACTTGCTGCAACGTTTAAGTTTTGCGATATGGTGCAATGTCGCGGCTGCCCTCCTCGCTCGATGTCATGTCACGGTGTGTCAACTCGAGTAAATGCACTGGAGGACGAATCCCTTCGAGCGTGGAAAAGCGACGGAGTAAATACTTGACGCAGGGAAAATATCTCTGGCGATTCAGTGGGGTGAAGGACGTGCCGGGGCCAGGAGGCGTGGGTGGGCGTATTGGTTTGCATCAGCAAGGGTGACGGCAGGGTGTGGGCGGTGTCACAGCCGGGCAGAAACGTGTTGCTGCATGAGTGCACATGCTCCATTCACTCTGCACACGACTCGCTGGTGCGAGACGGCTTGCATTCCAATTTCAGTGACATGGTTCCATTGCTTCACACCACCACGCAAATGCAGTTGCTTTCCGCTGCTTTTGTGTCTTGTAAAGTCTAATAGGGTACACGATCGGACGATTGGTCAATGCAATGTCACCCGAAGGACTGCAGCTTCACAACAATAACACAACCAAATGCACCGCCATACATAGTGCATGCCACTTTTGTTCAATGACAAAAACGCACGCAACGAGATTCTCCAACCGCCGAAAACCCTTACAGCAACCGGCGCAAAAAAAATAAACTTCTACCAATACCCCAAGCCCAACCCATCCAGTACAGTATGAGCACGGTAGTAATAAATCACACTTGTACAGTACAGTACAGTACAGTACAGTACACTTCTCCCAGAAATGCGCCGTGAGTAGAGCTCGCGATGTATGGCCGGCCATCATCGAGCTGCAAGCACGAGGTGCGCCATCAGCCGCCAAAACAGCCGCCTACAAAGCCCCCACCGCCCTTACCACACATACCGACACCACCAGCCCAATGTCCCCACCGCGAGATAGCCGCCACCCGCCCCCCCCCCCCCCCCCCCCCCCGAAAGAAAAACAACCGACACAAACACACACACACCGCCCCTTCCACCATGACACCCCCCGCCCTTCACCGCGCCCCTCTTCCACGGCATTCCACTCCCCCATCTCCGCCCCGCCTCCCTTGCTCACCACGCCTGCGCCGCGTACCCCCCCCCCCCACCCCGTGCACCACCTCGCGGGTATCACGTCGCTCCGTTTTGCACGCCACCGCGCTTGCACTATCCACCGCGTTATTCCCGTCCGTTTCGTGCCGGCAATAGTGCACGCACTTCCATGTCGGGCGATTACAAGTTGGATGCCGCTCAGGTGCTCACCGATATGCGTTTGGCTACCGAGCTTTACGCGCGGGCGCGGAGGGTATGTCAGAGACTGTGGGCCGTACGCGGAAGGAGATGAATGATTTTGTGGCGCTGTATCGCAGGAATGATAAGGTGTCGGGAGTACCTCGTTTTCTACCCTTTATACGGCTATTAATACTTTGAGTGGGCATTATGCTAGTTATGGCAGTTCGTATCCTGTGCCGGAGAAGAGGAAGAAGCGCTTGAACCAACAATATGCGGAGATTGATCGCGCGTTAAGTCGCGGCCGGTAGGATGCGTGCTGCTGAAATCGCATTTCCGACAGTGTCAGCGGCCGATCGTCTTTGTTTAGTGGGTGAGAAAAAAGCTTATGATGTGTTGAGCACCAAAGTAAAAAGAAAAGACGGCCGATGGCAATATCGTTTGCTTCTGTTAGTTCTCTTACAAAACGAGCCCGTGTGCATTGAATGAAACTAGTCTTGACACGCGGCTCAAGATGCTCAAGTCTCCAACTCGTGATTCGTCCCATCGTTGCGAGCCCAAACCAAAAATCGAAAATCAAATCAAGTGAAACACTACCAAGTGAGCACCTTCGAGACTACTCTGCACAAGACAAAACAAAAAAAACACCCGCCTACTCCACACCCCTCCATAATCCGCTCTCCGTTACGCTACCATCCAGCCCTACTCCTAATCCATTGCCCAATCAACCACATCAACAACAAAAATTCATTCCGATCTTCATCGTTACCGTATCCCCTTCCTCGCCGCACAAGCCCGATCCTCAATAACCTCATCGAGCTCTCGCTCCAAATCCTCCCTCCCTCTCCGTGCGTGCTTTTGCGCATATCGCTTCGCCAATTCATAGCTAGTAAACGTCAGCATACATGCCGGTACAGTCCGCATCAAATTGGTACCAAACCCGCGATACAACCCAGCCATTCCATCCCGCCTCACAATCTCCTTCATCAAATTCACCATGCGTACCGGCTCCATCGTCTTCCGAATCACGGTACGATCAACCTGTATCCTCGTCCTCAGCACCTCGTGCGGGTAAAACACCGCACTGGCCACCATCTTCGACAACGAACTAGCCACCAACACATGCTCCGGTCTCAAATCCTCATACCGTCCACCGACAACGTGCTCTTCAAATGTTCATACAACGGAAATTGAATCCCTACATGTCCCAGCCCCAACAACGTCGGCGTCAACCCTTTATACAAACCCGACACCCCCTCCTCCGCGATAATCTTCCGAAACCCATGCGGCACGGACCGATACCGTCGAACTGTCGCCCCAGTAGCCATGTCCACCTGCAATCGACTTTTCAGCGTCCAAAACGGCGCCGTCGTCACCGCCGTGATCCCACCCGCACTCAACGCCGATAACACATGCACAAACGGCGTTGATCGACGCCCATGACTCGCGTATACCCGTTTAAACGTCTCATAGGTATACCAATAGATGGCCCAATTTGGAACAAACGCCCATAAACTGGCGGAGAGGCCGCGGTAGTAACTTGCGAGACCCTCTTGTTGAAGCATGGATCGTAACGCATCAAACAGACCACGGTATCTGGCGGCAGTGTATGTGGCAGCGCCTTGTACCTGGAGGCGTGTTTTGACGACGTCAAGAGGGGAAAGAATGAGAGTGTTTACAAGGCCTGCAAGGGCACCCGCTCCAAACTGAGAGAGTTGGGTAAAGGCGTCCGCGGCGACATCATGGGAGGGGGAGGCGGACGGGGAGGCGGATGTGGTCGAGGCGGCGGATGCAACCATAAGGGATGGACGGCGTGGACTTGTCGCTCGCGGGCGCGCATGGAGCGCTAGATACATTGAGAGGGGTGATGGGAGGGCGGGGAAGGAGGGGGATGTGGGGAGAAGTGGGTTGTCGAGAGGTTTTTAGAACGTGTCTATGCCGCGGGTCTGCGGGATGCACAAGCGCAGGACGGGGAATGGCAGGTATTTCCACCTCTGGTCGTCGTCGACCGGGAGAAAAAGGCTTGGAGCCAATACCCCCGCGATTCACTGTTACAGATGACATCAAAGACAAGAGGTGTCACATTGTACTGTACTGTACTGTACTGTACTGTCCTGAATGAAATCAACAAGAAGAAATACCATGCTTTGCAGTACTGCACTGTACTCGTGACTGTACAGAACAGTTCAGTGCTGGATAGTTCAGTGCCGGATTGTACTGTACTGTACTTGACTACACCTTACTGATTTGTACTGTCCAGCGGGCTAAGTCATGTACAGTACGGTGCAGTACAGTGTGCGAAATTCTAATATTGTAAACGACAACAATTATGCATTTGGTGGCACTCAAGGCATACTACGGCGCGCCTCGATGGTGGTACTGGATAGAAAGTCGCGTGCCGGAACGATTCCCGCGGTTCGAAATGCTATTGCTTTAACCGTTTTAAAGATATCGTAAAATTACCGCCAAGCCTTGATTTTCTCGCGCGAAATTTAAACGCGTACATTCGATTACAAACAAAGTTATTGCGCGAGAAGCGAACAAAAGACCTGCAAAGGACTTTAAGGGAAGACTACAGAACATTTAAACCATCCCGCAGACCTTCAGCAACGCTTGAACAGCCACAGCAGATCGAAAATATCCGTTGCACCTCGTCTCTCGGGCTTCGAGAAAGCGCAAGTTCTCGCCCTCCGCGGTGAGTGCCTGAGCTGGCAGGAGATGGCAGAAACAGTCCATCGCCCTAAGAGAACTTGCTACCGCTCTTACATTCGCGTACAGAAAAAAGGAAGCCGTGAACCACAAGAACAACCTCAAAATGACGCTCCAACAGCATCGCCGCCTCCTTCGTGACGCATCTACGGGCAATTACAGCGCGATGAAGCCGAAGAACAACTTGAACTTTCCAGTGGGTGTTCGCCGCGTTCAAGATCCTACAGGTAGTTGCTTATTTAAAGTATCAAAAGATATTAATGGGAACAATGCTGAAGCGAGTCACATGGATGCTCGTGTTAAGTTTGCTAGTCGATTTGTTTCTAAAGGGGACCAAGTTTGGGTCAAAGTGATTTTTTCTGATGGAAAAATTCAACTTGGACGGGCCGGACGGGTTGCACTACTACTGGAATGATATTCGCAAAGAAACGCAGTGCTGTTTTACTCGTAAGATAGGGGGTTCTTTGATGGTTTGGGGTGCACTTTCTTTCTACGGTGCGTCTGAGCTGATTTTTTAAAAGGACGTCAAGAATACAACGCCTATGTGAATATGGTGAAGCAAGGTTTGTTGCAGCTCGCAGCTGATGTGTTTGGAGAGCAGAGCAGCTGGGTGTTTCAGCAGGACAATGAACCCATCCACACATCCGCGTCTACCCGTTTCTGGCTTGCCCAACATTCTGTTCGCACTTTGCCATGGCCCGCTCGGTCGCCTGATCTACATATCATTGAAAACGTTTGGGGATGGATAAACAGGCAGGTTTGAAAGCATAATAAAGTATTTGATGACGTGGCTGAGCTGGAGGCCACTATTCGTGATGTGTGGGACTCAATTGATCACAACGATGGCTTTAGCTTGTATTGGAGCATTCCTAAATGCATGATGGCTGTGATTGACTCAAATGGGGAAAGAACGAAGTACTGAGATAGGGTTTGCCCAGGATTGTTTAGTATGCAGGCGTTTGAATTTCGCCATTGAAAATCGTACATTAATGTTTTTTATCTGATAGCTTGAAAAAAATTATAGCAAGGCAATTTATGATCGCAGGAGTCGTTTGAGCACACAATTTTCCATCTAATATTGTCACCGAGGCTCTCCTTTGCACGCCTTGGCAGCTACCAATTGCAACACGGTTGACGTTTACATTCTAATCTCGTATACTGTACTGTACTGTATCTGCCTCAATAATGTTCAAAATGCACTACTGAATACCGTATTTGAAGATAGGTGCTGTGCAGTACTGTGCTGTTGTGAGATACAGGCACTCGCTGTAGTGCTCTCTTTGAATTGGAACTGCCTTCGAATAAATACAAGTGTGATAGGACAAAAGCGCCCCATTGGGATTGTCAGCCCAGCGACGCTTGAAGAAGCTCTTGAGGAAAGGGCGCGCACATAATGAGGATAAAAGACCTGGCCACAGGTCAAGTGAACCACATGCGTTGCAGAAGAGGAAGAAGCGAGGCAGCCCAGCTTCGTGTTGAATATCCTTGACATCTCCCGTAGTCACTGTAGTACAGATCCGATGTCATCATGCCCGAGCTAAGCAGACAAAATTTTAGAGTTATGAACCCAGAGGGATCCGCTACTGCAGATTTCAGTGGAAACTTTAACCAAGCGCCTAAATTTCTTACCAATGCCACTTCGAAAGTTTGCTACCGCGATGCACTACAAAGATGGATGAGAATGATTGCAACGTTTGTCAAGGTCGATAAGAAATGGGCAGCTATTTGTGAAGGTGCTTGACACGTTATATACATGGCCTGCGATGAAACCGCTCAAAATTCTACTAAAGAAAGCTGAAGCGTCTGGCATTTTTTGTCTAGATGGTGATTCTCGAGATGATTAAAATGAAGAGTTGATTGAGTCCATTCTTAATGTGATCGCTAAAGACAGCCCGACGGATTCTATAAAGAGAGAAATGGACCTTTAGCCGCAATTCAGAAATGTCAGCGAAAGAACGGAGAGGCAGTTGCTTGCTTTAGCAGTAGATTTAAAGGGGCTTTTTGCACGTTATTTGGATCACACAGCGGGTATCAGTGAATCGACGAGCAGACAATTCGCTGTCATAATGCTTTGGAATGCGAAGCTTACTCCGGATACTATGGACTCTCTCATATTCAAGTTAACGTTAGTGGACACATTTTCCAAACGAGAGCGCATTGCACAAGTTTCCTTAGCAGAAGCCGAGTTGAACCCATTGATGGAGCACTTATCCACTGTCGAAAAAGAGAAGGAAACTCGACTCGATCCTGTGAAGATTAAGATTTCTGAAGCTGTCAAGAACATGCAAGACCGAAGTTCCTATAATGTGCCAATGTTGAAATTGGAAGATGCTTACGAGTACCTATCGCACGCAGAAGATGTCCAACAGACTGCCCAGGATCAATCGGATATTGGCGAACGGATTCAGAAGTCAATGCTGGGAAAGCGAAGCACGAGGGCGCAAAGATCGTACACAGTTTATCTCGAAACTGAAGGAGGAGAGCACCTGTCGTGCTTTCGCGCAGAAGGGACATTGGTACAACGACCGGGAGAAATGCCGGGAAATGATAATGAAGAAGCGGCGCTTGGAGAGGAACTCGTAGAAAGCTACCCTGATCGCTGATGATCCACCTCCTATGGCCGATGATGAGAAGCAGGAGACAACTGTCAAGTCGGTTTTTCGGTAGTGAGGTCACCCGAGCTCCGAGCTGACCTCAATCCGATACAAGACGAAGGATCTCCGACTTCAACGGGCGGAATTGATGAGGTGACAGCCATCTGTGACGCTTTGGGTATCCCTTTAGTCCTGGATCCGCCACATGACCATTACCAGAACGGCTGGGGAGATTTAGGACCGAAAGCCCGACCGATAATATGCTCCTGGATCTTAGTCGTCAACGACATCAACAGACGACACACAGCCCGTCCATTTAACTTGGTGCATGGCTCGCCCCCGCTTTTGATTGGGCTAGATTTGAAACGTCATGCAGACACTATGAAGCGCGCAGAACAATCTGCTGCGCGTTCCAAACGTCCGATGGACACAGCGGAGCGCGTATTCTTCACGTATATCGATACAGACGAAGAGGGTAATAACAGGCTTCGGATGAGCATCATTCCCTATCACGGTTCTACGATGCAGTCATTGCTTGGCAGTTCTGGCCGGAACATGGACAAGAAGGCATTCAAAAGGATTCATCGCTTTACCCATGCGACCTCCGCTGAAAAGAAGGCTATTCTCGAAGATGCCAATATGCTGAACGAGAATCTTTCAAATATTTATGACTCCATATACGGTGCTTGTGATATATGCGCTTCTACGGTACGCCCCGCAATCCGGAAAAGGATTTCGCTCAGTCATGTCAACGAAGCATTCAATTAGTACGTACAGGCCGATTTCTTTGTTACGTATATCGCTGACGAGAAGTGTGAAGTGTTTAATATCGTTGACCCAAAGCCAACTATGGAGAACGAGTTATAGTCTCAAAGAAGAACGCTAAGAAGCTCTCAAATTAGCTTGAATATATGTGGACATATCATCACCGTGCGCCCAAGTCCTCTAGTGCCGACCCGAGTTCACGCAACCAGTGCCTACGAAACCCTTCTCTTCTCATGGAATTAAGATTGAGGACCGACCCGTAAGATGCTCGTCCAAGAACGGGAATGTTGAACGCAGCAATGGACGTTTCAAGTCTATCATATCCCGTATAGCAAAAGAAAAATCGAGCGCAACGCCCACAACTATCGTTGCACGCGCGTCTTTCCTGAGCAACTTATTTCATGGGAACTATGTCATGAGCACGTTTCATCTAACGAGAGGCAATTCACCATCCCTACTCTGTATTCCCCGTGCACAAGTCCGAGAAGAGCTGCTTCAGGCACATAAGCATACCACAGCCACGAGAGCTCTGTAGAAAGTATTGAAGGCGCACGATAGCAACTTTATCTCTCCACAAACGTTGAATACTGGCACTCATATATGGGTGTACTTCAATACATCGAAGCAGAATGACCCCGTCAGATGGGTCAAAGCTACAGGAGTTGAGGCGAAACCCTTCTATGTGAAATACAGGAGGTCAAACCGAGGACCACCCATGCGAGTGGCTTATGAATACTTGAGGCGTTCTTGTACCAGAAGGAACTTTGGCAGAAGAATTACAACAAGGGATTCTGGAAGACGTTCTCGAAGATGGAGTACCTACCACAGCCCACAATGAGGATGTTCTGGAAATAACGTCTGACGAGGAAGTCTTACGACATCAAGACACTGCTGAGCAAATAATGCTTGATTTATTTGGTCCAGGGAACCCTGCAAGTGAGACTACATCTGCAAGAAACGCGACCAGGGCATCTTTCTTCGCAAAAACGGTTAGCGGAGACCCCTCTCGAAATATAGGCACGATGGTAGCGCAAGGACCCCCTCACAGCCACGATAAAGAGCTGAATTCGAACGATCAGCACATACTAAATGATATCTACAAAGCGATTGGCAATGCACAAGTCACACGTAATAAGATTGACTGTGCACCGCAGTGGATTCTTGATAAAGCTGTCAAGGAAGAGATCTGGAAATCCTGGAGAGGTGCTTATATTGTAGTAGATGAACACGAAGTCCCACGAGATGCCAATTTCATCAGTTCATACGTTGTCTACAAGGTGAAAATGAAGAGAAGAACCGAAAGCGCCATAAAGCTAAAATATGGCCCCATAGTAACAGGGACAAGGTACGGGGAACATTCGAAACGTCTCAGCGAATGCCAAATTTGATGTAATTCGCATATTGCTTTCTCTCTGTACGATATTACAGTTTCGGCTAGCTGCATTGATATCAAAGGTGCATTTCTTCAGAGCAGGCCGATTCAATGAGAAGTGTACTTCAGACCCCAACGGGAATGGAGCGGGAGACGCGGCACTTTGTGGTAGCTCATAAAGCTTCCGTATGGCATAAACGAAGCCGGCAGACAATGGGATACAGTGATTGAGAATTGGCTTTTGCATGAAGCGAACTTCGAGCGTTCCTTAGGTGTGAGTCAGCTTTACTTTCGAAGAGGGTACGATGGCGTCTTTACGCTTTTGATTGCGAAAATGGCATACTATTTGCTGATATCGGGATAAATCGATTATATTCACTTATTCACAAAGCAAATCAGTGCCAGGTTTAGAATCAGCAAGGCCATTGTAAACGATGAGGTGAAGTTCAATGGCTGTAAGATCATCCAAGGCGATTATTTTTCTATTTAAATCTGTCTATGGAAGAGTACGATAGCGAAATCATGAGGATCAACATCAGCAAGTCACGTCGAGCGATGCAGCACCGTAACGCACTGCCTCATAAATTCGCTTCTTTTCGGGCCCTTGCAGGGGAGTTTATTTTGTTAGGATGCTGCGCACTACCTTAAGCACCTTATTTTGGCTCACTGTTACAGCAGAAGATACCTCAGATCAAATATCCCATATTGTTGAAGTCAACCGGATTCTATCAGATATACGTCACCGACGGCCGATATTGACTTTTAAGCGGCCACTATGCATTATTAGGTCGGCAGACGTCGTGTTTTTTTCTGATGCTTCATTCAATGTATCCTCAAGTCAGCAGTAACGGGCAGATGGGCTTTGTATGTGGAATCAATTACAGGACTGCGGAAGACGACGCAAATACTTATAACCAGATTAACTGGGCCAGCGTCAAACTTAAATGCGTATCATACTCATCCTACGGAGCAGAATTCATTGACTGTACCGACGCGGACGATAGAGGGAACCATATTAGGACTACATTTCAATCGCTGGATCCAGGGGATAAATTTACGCACGTAGTGAATGTGGATTCGAAAGGCTTGTTTGACACTACAACGACGCTACATGAAAGCAAAGAGAAAGACTGATACAGACTGTGCAGCGTATCAGAGACTCGGTTCAGGCGAAAGAACTTGACAAATTACGATGGATTCAGGGAAAGCTAACATTGTAGACGCTATTACGAAATACAGCCCTACTTCTCACAAGCTACTTAACCGCATCGCATTTACTGAACTTCTATTGTTGCAAAACCATTTGTCTGAATAGTGAAACATGGACCTAGTTGCAATAAGCATTTATTGAAACTGAGAGTGTGTGAGATGCAGGCACTCGCTGTAGTGCTCTCTGTAAATTAGAACTGCCTTCGAATTAATACAAGTTTGATAGGGCTAAAGCGCCCTATTGGGATTGTCAGCCCAGCGACGCTTGGAGAAGCTCTTGAGGAAAGGGCGCGCACAGAATGAGGATAAAAGACCTGGCCACACGTCAGGTAAACCGCATGCGCTGCAGAAGAGGGAGAAGCGACGCAGCTCAGCTTTGTGCTGAATATCCATGTCATCTCCCGTAATCACTGTAGTATCGATCCGACGTCATCATGTCAGAGCTAAGCGGAAAAACTTTTTAGAACTGTACTGTTGAAGATCCACGGTTGCCGTTGTCCATAATTCCCGTAAAGTGAATCAAGGTGTACTGTAAAGCGGCCTGTTGGAGCTACGCACACTGCACTGTTATTACAGTAGCTAGTTACACTTTCTACTTTTAGTGTTTAATCGACCGAACCGTCGCCGCCGCTAGGGCTTCTGCGGTCGTTGGAACTTGCAGTACAAATACCGCACCGCCAGGTACCGCTTCTAGCGCTCCCCGGTTCGAAGGCACAAAGGGTTCATTGTTCTCGTTCCACGATTAAAATAGCTAGGACCTACCGCCTTTAGTTCAGCTCTGCCCCAGTTTCCTATCCTTTACTATCTACTTCCCCGCTAGCTACGCTCTACAAGGCGATGCTATCCGACGAAACTATCGTAGAGTTCGAGTATACCGTGTGCGCAATGTGAAAATGCGCCATATACCGTAAGTGCTGTGTTGTGTTGAAAAGGCATAGGTAGATCAGCACTTATATGCTCAGATGTTCCCCTTCGAGCTCTTTTGCCTCCAATATCCTATCCTTTTATAGATATCATCTACATACTGCCGTCTTCCTTACCAACACATGGGTTTTCACGGCAGAAACCGGCCTCCTCAAACAATCCTTTTCATCAATACATCTATTGCGTTTAGTACCAATAGCCTGCATTTGGTAATACTCCATCAGCCTACATTCCAATCTCACATCAACTGCACTAACCTTAGCGCCCCTTCGCATGTAGTCAAAGCTCACGACCCATCTGTCTTTGCAGTCCGGCATCTATTGTCTTCGTCCCAGAGCCCATATCCATGAGAATCCGTCTCATGAGTTCTAAGCGACTATCCGACATTTGGCCTCTTTCTCTAGCATCCGTCGCTCTGCTTGTGAGCCAAACGATCCTTCGATCTTTTCGTCTCGGCCCCTGGGCTTTCTTGTCCTTTGTAACCTATTCAGCGGCCGTTCCGCACTCGTATAATTCTATAGTTCAAGCGTGGTGTCTTTTTGAGTTGCACGTTAAACTTAACGCGCATTCACTGTAAAATAATTCACGTTTTACATGCCATCAATACAATATTCGATCATCACACCAAATACTCTTCCATATTGTTCACAAATCAACAACTGCACATATTTTAACTACTTCCTGGCCTGTATACAGTACAGTCTTTACTGTCTTCCTGCCAAGTGTATCCATAAATTTTAAAGGCGCATATAATAGAAAGCGGCAACTATTACACGGAAAACTGCTCGTCTTTACTCTAATAAGCATTTTTCACTGAGCTTCTGGTATAAAGTACAAACATTTTTAGTGTTATAATAGCGCACCGCAACTTGAAAAGTGTTGCCACGAGGTGGTACTGTGCAGAAAGTTCTGTAGGCGCCACCGTTGCAACCCGCATCGTGTCACTTATTAAGTTGAGCTTACACCCTCTAAGAGGAGAGGAAGAAAAAGAAAACTCGGTAGAAGATAATTGCAGAAGTCTTGATACAAGGTCAGCGACTGCAAACCGCACGGCCGTCAACTTGGGTAGAAATTTAAATTTGTCTACAACTACAAGCTCAACTACTCAGTCTAAAGAAATTGCGATTGTAAGCGATCTAATAGAGGAGACAAAAATAAAGTGAATTCTTGGAGAGAGGAGCACCAGTGGCCTCTTAGGCCATATCGATGGAGTCTTGACAGCTCCATCTAATATTACAAAGCACATTTGCTCCCCTTTCTCCACATTGTTCTGTATACTTGACGCATACCGGATTCTTTTAGTCCTAGGATAAACTTGTTGGATAAAAATGACACAAAACTGCCAGCTTTGGAAAGTAAGAATTAAATTCAATAGATGTATTAAAACTATCTTCCGAAGTTTCAGGCTTCAGGATGATTTGTGAAACATAGCGACCGCAGAAGCACCTCATTTACAAGATGGTGAATTATTCAATTGTACTCGGCTATTTATGACGAAAACGCAAGTGATGACTGAGATAGTACCAAATAATATTTTTACTTTAGATGAGACCAGATAAATTTACAAGCTATTGCTGAGACGAAATTATGTTGTACAGAGAGTTCCAAGAATACATTCCTAGGGGAACTAAGAATAAAAGGGAATGTGATTTTACATATTTTTTTGTTGTAATAGTCATTGGATTATTACAAAAGGATATGGAAATTATTCGTATTTTTTTGGAAAAATAAATCAGCCTTGTACATTTATCTCTCCAACACTGTATAATTTTCTAAGTGGCCGTCACTGAAAAATAACCACAATTTTAGTCATAATCACCAAAGACAAAGATCCCTTGAGCCATCAGAGAAGTTCCAATATTGATTTCTTAACTGGATAAAAGGTTTTTTGTAATGACTTGACGATATTATGAGTGATAATCGCTTTAATACGATAATATCGAATGTAATTGTTTTTCTCCATACAATTTCTATATCTTCAATTGTTTTGAAATCGGTCAGTATTATTATTCTCTGCATTGTTTCATATATGCCATAATTACTTTGGAATTTATATTTATACAGGTAGCGTTATGGATATGCAGGGGACGAATATTTGGAGGCGTTCTTCGGAAGTCTTCCATTGAATCCTTAACATTTGTATAAAAGACTACGCTTGTTTCAATTTTAGGTAACATTTAATCTTGACGATCTTGACGCTAGTCATCCTGCTGGTTATCTTCAACTTATGTATTGATTATTAATCAACTACAGTCAAATGGGGTATAAATGTGCTCAGTCAGTATGAAATTGAAGTCCTTAGTTGCTGCGAACTCATTCAAGATCAACATCATAGCTTAAGACGTACCTATCAATACTCCTTGGAGCTAATCGACCTTCAAGTTTCCGTTAGATGATAAAATGGGCCCTGAGGAATATCATCTCTCAGTTCTTTTAGCGTATAAGATAAATAAATAGTTGGCTAAATTTCAAAAAGCTGTATGCTTCCATCTTTTGACCCTTCACCTAAGTTTTGTGATAGCAGTGTGGATAATGCTTTCGTAAAATGTAGATTTCATAGTAAGAATCTCATTCAGAGCGTCCTAAATTCCGTTAGGAATTTAAACGAAATGAATAACAGGAGCCAGAGGAGTACCACCAAGCCCTAGAAGAATAACGCTGCATACTTCGGTTTTGCACTAAGTTTCTAAATCAGTCAAAGGATTAGTGTTATTGTAGTGCAATGCCCGGTGCGCAGTTCTTCTCGTCTAGGAACGGAACACCGTCAGACAATGAGAAACCCAACACACACAAACGGAGACCCACAGGGTGTTCGCTGTCCCTCTTTCTCTTTAAGCACCCTGCGATGCAGTAGCACAGCTCGCCGACGGCGAGGAGAAATGGAGTTGGAAGAGCGGGGGTAATTCCTTGAACGGCAGGACGGTATACTTGCCCTCCGGGTTTTAAGGCCGAGCCGTGGTCCGCGGAATGCTAGAACCTTGATAAGGATCGATTGCAAACAATCGTATACACCAGGGGTGTAATACTGGACAAAGAAGATGTAGTAGTGGGTCAGCAGTGCTGAATATCTCCTTTGGAGATAAGGATTTTATCACCAACGACAACCTTGAAGTTCCTATTTGTATATAGACGCCGGAGTCCGGGGCGCCAAGCGTGAGTAAATGTCACAAACAAACAACAAAAGGGGTATTGTAATATTGGATAGAGGGGGGGGAAAGAAGGGGGACCCGGCGGATAAACGTGGCTATAGCCAAAGTTGCCGTTGGCAAGTTTCTGCAAAGGCGGAAGTTGGGAGTCAAGTTCAGAGCCAACACCGGGGTGGCTGGTTACTCTGTGGCCCTAGTGGCCAGGTTGGTAAAATACTAGTTAGCTAGGTTAGGGTTATCTACGACGGCGGGGTGAGTGAAGTAAGGGAGATCCAAGTTAGAGATAAGTAAATTCGACACTTGGCCCAATAGTTAACTTTCACCTGCGAAAATATCAGGTCCAATTTGGGGCCGAGTTTTCCAGATTGTAAGCACTCAAGCCCCATGGGGTGGATATACAGTACCAAAAATAATAGTGGGCGACAAAAGAAAATTGCCCTTACTGTACTGTACAGTTCCTGCTGGTTAGCATTGACTCAGATCAAAAAAAATATCACCAAAATCAGCTCTGCTGACGGCAGAGCAGTGTGAGTGTCCATTGCACTACAGTTTTCAAAAAGAGGTTTAATCCATAAAGAGGAACCTTACTCTAGCGATGAAGATAGAAAGGGTGTAATTGATGTTTATCGAGCGATTTTAATGTGTAAAATGATTCTAAGATGCCGAAAGTTTATATTAGGGCTAAGAACGTTCAATTAAATGATAAACCAAACACCAGATGCGTTAAGCTCGACCAAGATACCATTTTGGGATCCATTTTACATGAAAATAGACTAATCGATACCCTGAAATATCCGAACATGCTATTAAGTGAGTAAAAGTGATAAAATTTTCGCCACTCCCCTATTTAGTTATTACAGATGCTTCATGGCCTAATGATTGACAAAGAGATAACTGTCCACCCGTAAATGGTCTTTCAAACTATTCATGAGTGTTTGTGTTTTCTTTTTCCTGTTTGGGTACGCTTGGAAACGCTATCAGCTTATATGGAAAATAACGTGATTTAAAACAATATTGCGGTTAGAAGACATTCAAACAAAACTTCAGTCTTTCTACCTATTTTTAGACAGTTTGAACACTATTAGTTTTCGTACCTCGACATACGTTCCGCTTAATGACTTCATTACAACTACAACATACACAACTTTTGTTACTCTAAGAATACACTTTGATACTTTACTTAGCCGTTTTCTGTTTTTAGAATACATTTTTATGTATTTTACATGGCCAACCCAAATAATGCAGTAAAATATATTTAAAATGTAAAATACAACAAAGGTCGATATTTGTGCTTCAAAAATAGTATCTTAAAGGTCATTTGTAAGGTAGGTAAAACTTGATCTAAAATTTAAAAGTAGGATTCAGAAATGACAAAAATAGTTCTGAATTTCTTCAAGTTCGTTTCATAATCTTACAACCGAATATGGTGATAGGTTGTTCAAGGACAAGTTTGGGGGTAAATTCAGCTCCTCAACTGATGAAAACTTTCGTGGGAGTAGTCGGAGAGGATAGCGCCTTTTTATCGCCTGTTTTCGAGAGTCCTATAATTGACACAAATAATTCAAGTGGGTTGCTAGTTTCGGACAAATAGAACGGCCACACCCTGAGTGCTTCTTCTAGATACAGTGAATCCAAACCCGTGCAAATTATCCGATCATTTACTTATTTTTCAGTTCTCTAGGAGATAGACAATAATACATTTCTTTAAACACAATACAGTCTTATCGCAAGTTGATTTTGATTCCTTTTGTTTTAGGCTTGAAGGCCTCTGCTTTTCTGAAAAGTTTTTATGGATGATACATACCTAATATATGTACATAATGGAAAAATTTTGGGGAATGTTTGCTTTATATAGCCTGCAAAGAATAGAGGAACTTTTTCAATGGTATCAAAGTTTGGTATTTTACGGAATTATACTAAGATTGGAATTATCAGCCGCGAATTTTGAACAGAAGACGGCTTTACAGGACTTTTTGCGTTTACAGGCGCCAGGGACTACTTTCGAGCCTTTAATATTTTGTGAAGATATTTTAGCGGGTCCTCGCAAAGTATTTTTGAATTTTTTAAGCTCTTTATTTCCTCTCTCTAATGAGACTTTGTTCGAATCTGAAAGAATTTGGAGTGATGGGTAAGTTAAAATGTTTCGCGGGAACGAAAACACGCTGCGAGCTGTGCAATAAACACGGGTTAAGTATGGGATCGGAACTTTTTGGCAATCTGTTGCCCCAAGATACTTAAACATGGACTTAGACCACTACTTAATCGTTTTATTTGTCCCTCAACGCTAGTTTCAAAATATTCAGTAGAAAACATAGTAGTTATTCTTTTAAGCTTCAGAAACGACTCGTTTTGACATTTTTAAACCTATGTATTACGATAGTGGTCTTGTTCAAAGGCTCGGAAGGCTTCAGAAATGCCTCTTTTAATTTTTCCGAGTCCCGATTCTCCTTACTTCTTTCTGTGCCCTGATCAATCATTAATGTGCATTTACTAGGAGGCAAGTCACGTCAAATCTCATTTCAGCTCTCTAACTTCTTTTTCAAGTACATGAATAATTATTTGATTTGTTTATTATTCTACAAGTAGAACTCTTTTAATCCTAAAGTTTGTGTTTTAACTTTCATGGATCTCAATTCTTGTTCAACAATATTCTGCAAGGCGATATTAAATTACTTTTGATGGCCATGCATTTTTGGCTGTCCCACGAAAACTGTTGGTCCAGTCACTGACAGGTTTCAGCCAGCGTAAGAAACCTCTTCAAGAAGACATCACCGAAAATTTTGAAACCGTAAACTCCTTTCATTTCAAGCGTACTGTCCCAGTTGTAACCCAATTGGTTTTCAAATTCCTGCCAATTTTTATTGGGTAAAAAAAGAATTTTTACAATATTTTCAAGCATTCTTGGCATACAAATGATAAAAAGTGCTTTCTGAGGAACCTGAAATAAAATAGTGGAGAGCGCGTAATGCGACTGTGTTCTTTACCAATATTTGTTTCATATTAGTGTGAAGTTATGCAACAATTAACCATTTTTTCGTCTAGCTTATTTTACATTTACCTGCGAGGAGTAAAATTATGTAGAGCTTTACAAAAATGAATTATCAGAGCATTAGAAAGATCAAAAACATTATGAAATTATTATTAAAATTAGCTTGAAAGGGGAATATAAAAGTCAGGGATGTTTGAGACAGGTCTTTTTGTGCTAAACTATGTTGATAAAATTATTCTGATGGAAACTTCTGTACATATGCCTTTCCAGCCTTCTACTAGCTATACTATGATTCAGAAAAATAGGAACCCGTTCATCTGTCGTTCCTGGAGCAATTTCGATGGCGAAAACATAGATACTTGTCATGTATGAAGCAGTCTGCAAAAATTTTGAATCATATTAAGTACAACGGCACAATGCGTAGGTATTTCCTTCGAGTTAAGAGATCACCTCAGACAGTTTGAAAACTAAAAATCACATATTAAGACCCACAAAGAGTCCGCTGTACCTCTTTCTCTTTAAGCTTCCTGCGATGCAATAGCTCCGGTCTCTAGTAGCAAGGAGAATCGGGGTTGTAGAGCAGCAGTAATCACTTTGGCCCGAAAAATCATTTCAATCAGTCTCAAGCTTGGTGAAACCCGAACTTGAAACTTTTATTTACAAGCCTACGGAAATCTTGCTTTATCTGTTCATTTTAATCTTTAGATATTCAAAAGGTACTTAAAATATTACAAGAATCTTAAATTTAAATGGGTTTAATAATCAATCTACCAGAGGTTAAGCTATTTCGATCCTCATGTGCTGGAAAAAGAACCCTTATTTTTCAACTCTCAGAGCAGAGATGGACCGAAATGTCTCACGACTTTCTGAATACAGCTCAATATTTATTTGTAATTTATCTAAGGCGATTCCAAGGTTTCACGGTGGCTTGCTATCTCTTTTCATATTTTTAGACGATGGGGATATGCTTTTTATTCTTAATTTTAACCCACAAGAATCTAACGTTTAATGAAAGTCTAGACGATATAATTTTCTGATGGATTGTAAGGCCCGACAGTGATCCGGTGAATGTCATAACCTTGAGGAGTATCGGATCAGAAGAACTGATGAATCACGAGTGCAAACCGGACAGCAACCGATGTAGAAGTGGATCAGCAGCGTTGAATATCTCCTTTGTAGATTACTTTGTTGTCACCAACGACAACCTAGATTTTCCTATTCATATTCAGACGCTGGAGTTCGGACCGTCAAAGGTGATTAAATATCAAGGAAGAACAATGAGAGGTAATATAATATAGGAAAGAGGAGTTGAAAGAGGGAGAACCCGGGCAGTAAACCTGGCTGCAGCCATATATGTAGTTGTTGAGTAGTTGTAGAGGGTATATTTAGACCTAAAGTAGAGAGACAACACCGAGGTAGCGTTTTATTCTTTATTACTAGTGAACAGGTAGGCATAAATATTCGTTGGTTGAGTTGGGACTATCTACGACGGAACGGTTAGTAAACTAACTGTCGGCCAAGTAACAATTAGCAAAGCTAGAGATGAGTTGGGTCTACACCCGGTCAAATCGCAGCTATCGCTTGTAAAAGATATCATGTACAAGTTGGGGTCCGAGTGGTCGGGACTGCATGCCCTCTGCTCTACTCGGCTGAATTTACTGTTCCATGATCAACACTGGTTGACATTCGCCAGGAACACACCTACTGTACAGTAAATTACAGTACCATATGTTAGCAGTGGGCTCAATTTTCTAAATATGGATCAACAAAAGATTAAAAAATTAAGGTCTACTAGCTAGGGGCAATACAGTGCGAATGTCAATTAAACTTCAGCAGATGACGCGGCGTAAATGGAAACTTCGCGTCGAGTATTTTCACATTTCCTACACGTCAAGATCTATCACGGGTAGAACTGCAAATTTGGTGGTATCTTGAGCGTATTATTTCAGTAGAGGTATTTTTGGATATGTATTGAATCTTGCTAACACCTATTTGACATTCAGCAGCGGAAAGTAATCTCTGAATGCGTTTTACCTATCATCTTAATGAAAAATAACTAAATGGTCAAATATTTGCTTGAAATCCTCTACATATCAACATAGAGACATAAAAATAGATACATTGAATTCGTCTCGGACGCTTACGCCGCCGCGTGTTTTAAAATCTACTTTTTATTGCAGTCAAATATGGTTTTGAGGCTTTGTTGTCACATACTGGCTTCGATATTGAAATGTTCGTTGCGAGGTTCTAAATTGTAAAAGCCTGGATGTGTAGACGATTTGGATGAGATTCTTCCCCATTCTTACATGAGAAAGCGTAAATTTGCACCCGACTCCTGCCACGAAACAACGTAATGTACACAAGCGGCTGTAGCTGTGCATAGCTCTTTAATATCCGGGTGAAAGTCGCCTACATCTGCTCCAACAAGCACGCTGGACGTTCTGAGTCATCCCATGTGAGATGGATCGACCACGAATCAAATGCATTGTCTGGAAGAATATTCCGTCGAACATGGAAATTGAGTCGGTCCAGATTAACAGTATGGAACGTGAATGTTCATACGAAGAAACGGAGGATTCAGTCGCGATCAAATCCGAAAATATAGATGCCATGGAAGTGGTTCATCAAAACGGAGATGGGAAATGTCACCAGAAAGAAGAGCAAAGGATCGTGGATATTAATGAAAATTTGAAACACATTCCCTCTGCCATGTATGAGAAGATATCCGGTACATTATCATCTTACGAATTTATTGCATGGAGCGTTTCCGATTTCAGACAAGGAATTGTACCGGTCACTCATTCCTTCCAGCTTACCGACACTCAACCAATTGACCATAGGCCCACACATCAACCGCCAAAATCTGACCATTTTATCTCGGAAATCGTCACAAAAATTCTAGAAAATTACTTTATTCTCGTCACCATGGTCATTTCCTGCTGTAGTTACGCAAGAAAATGATGGAAAACTTCGACTTTGCGTCGAATACCGACAAAATAACAAAGCAATGATATTAGATCGATTTCCGATTCCAAGAATGGAGTAAATACTCGATGCTTTGAAGGAAAGAAGGCATCTGACATCAATTAACCTGTACAATGGCTATTCGAAGATTATTTTAGATGAAAATTGCAAGGATAAAACAACTTTTACCAGCAAAATTGGTACATTGAGGTTCAAAGTAATGCCTTCCTCTCTCATGAATGCAGCAGTTGCATCCCGAAGAATTATGAATTAGTTTTCGAAGGTAATTCCATTTGAAAGGGTGTGTATTGATGATTTTGTGGTATTCCTAAAAATTTTGAATAACCATATTTCTTATTCTAAGACAGTAGTGGAGAGAATATCAGATTACAGCTTGAGAATCAAATTTAGAAAATTCTTCTTTGTGCAGGATTCCATCAAGCTATTGAACTACATTACAGTTCGAGAGATAATCAACGTCGATCCCAAAAAAAGAGAAAAATAAAATCGGCACGGAGACCTAATTCAATGACGGAAGTTTGGAGTTTCTTTACATCTATCCTCATGTTATCAAAGAATCACCGAAAGTTTCGCTATGACAGCGGTACTGCTACACGCCGGAACTGCAGAAATGGACAGTTTTTTAGGAACGAAGAAAATTTGAATAACATTCGAAGAGCTTAAAAAGAAGCTATGCGCCCTCTATTACTTATCCGTATTTTAAAAGCCATTTCTAGTGTAAATAGATGCATATGATCCATTTTTATGAGCAATTCTGTCCCAAGAAGATGAAAACAGAAGGCTAAACCTCGTTCAATTTCCCATTCATCTTTTAATGATGTAGCGAAGATATAATGCGTCCATGAGAAGAAAGCACTGGTAGTCGTTTTTGCACTGAAAAAAATTCGTGTTATAATGTGATCACTGGAAACTTTTGTCCTCATAACTGACCACCAGGCACTTAAGATAGCATTCCTGAAGAAGTATGTGCATCGTCAGTTAGCTAGGTGGCTCTATAAGTAGAACATCAGTTTGAAATTTTATACAGATCCGGACGCATTAATTAGCCAGCTGATAACTTATATCTTTTGCCGAACCCATTGAATCCAGGTAACTGTTTCCCGAGTCATTGGAATTACGTTAATGCTATGATTGCGAAATAAACTTTCGAGGCAAATATTAAAGAACTAATTTGATCCTCGGAGGACTTTTAAATACGAAACGTCGACAAATAGCACAGATAATGGGTGCGAAGAAACCAGAAGGCCTTTGTTCTGTGTTAAGAAAGGCCTTTTAGACTCACTAAAGCCGTTCCCCGACTGGTAGCTCCATTGAAAGAAATAATCAACGTCTTGGGTATATTTTATAATCAACTAGGTCATTGGTATCTCGTAACAACAAAGATATTCATTACGGAAAGGTTTGGTGGCCAAATATGCACAAAGATGTTTACAAATTTTTCAAAGGCTGTGACCCCTGTCAAAGGTTCACTCCCATTCGGAAGTGCAAGAATACGACAAACTTTCCGATTTAAGGCCTTTTTGAAACTTTCTGAGTCTGTTTTGCCGGTCTTTTCAAAGAAACTTCTTTTGGGAACAAAATTTATTCTCATACTATTGAGCACCTTAATTGCTGGCCATTGGAAGTCACGACTAAAGGGGCTACTGTAGATGTGGTCCTGAACTTCGTTTAAAAGAAATATTTGTCCCATTTGGTCTTCCAAAAGGGATCATCTCGGATAACGCTGTTTGTTTCGCCGCAACGACCTTTCTGTACTTTTTAAGAGAGAATTTTATTTAATTGAAAACGTTTCCAGATTACGCTCCTACGTACGACGGAAATTTTGAAAGAATTATTGGAAAACCAAACGGGAAGTAGTGAAAACTATAGGAGGAGAAGAAATCGGGTGGAAAAATGCTTTACCAAAGTCAATATACGGGTGTCATCGAGGGAAGGGTGTAAACGGTCGCTCAGCATTCAAGCCCATGTACGGAAAAGCTGCGAGAATTATAGAAGGACACTTAAAGTCAAATAAAGTGGATGAAAAAAGTACGGGAGTAGAGTTATGGTCCATTGAAAATTGGAGATCACAAAAAGCGTTGTCAAAAACAAAAAGGAGAATTGTATACCTCAAACCCTTCCGGTCATCTCTAAAGTTCGTGTTCTCCATGTAGAATCCATTCATCAGGCTATGAATTGTCCAACATTCTAATCGAAATAATCTAGCCCTTGCACTATCAGGGAGGAGAAACACCCGCATTAAAAGCTCCCTTCAGTCTCAGGGAAGAGATCGAGAAGGTACATCCATGCAAGTCATCTCTTTCCTTACCATCAAGGACCCAAATAATTTCTTCTCACGCATGACTACGTGAAACCACTAAATGTACTCATTTACAACTTTAGAATGATTAATGTAGCAGGAAAGAGATCTTGGGATGTGATTGCCTAGTTTACGCAGGATAATTACGAGCTCCATGTCAACATCCACTTCTAAATTAACATATGCTTATTTTCCGGGAGCTGAATGGCTCAGTGCTTCCCAAAGAAGATTAAAAACTATTACTAAGGGTTCATTTTTCGTTCCAAAACAGGGAGTTAATGGGAGTGGCTCCAAATTTCGTTGAATTGATATATCATTATTCTGTCGGAAAAAATGTGGAAGTGCCTACCAGGGCCCTGTCACAAACCTATCCAACATTCGTACATCCAGGTGCTTTTTTTTTAAAATACAAGCAAGGTGTATACCTTAGGGGGTACAAATTACCCCGGATATGGAATATCGATTATTGCCGTACACGCTATGGGAACCTCATCCTGCATATGGCTACAGCAGAAGTGAAAGAAGGGAAGATTATCCTCCTGAGGCAGTGATGATGACCCAAGGAGGACCTTCTGAGGACCTTAACAAGCTGAGGAGAGGTTCTTGAATACCCCGATAGGACCCTCTGCAGACCAAGTATACCCAGTAACGGTCGTGAACGAGTATCTCAGCGTAGTATATTTTTCTAGAAGCCTTGATTATCAGATCACGAGGCCCGAGATGAGGCATCACATCCATTTTGGAGGTAATTAAGAGCTTGATTGGCTGATTAACATTCTTCTAGGGGCGATTTGGTGCTTGCGATGGCGAGAACGATGTCGAGAATGAGAGCGAGAATGGGGAGTGGGGAAGATTTATGGGGAGGTTTGGGTTATGCGGGTGCCATGGTGGTGAAATCTGAGCTAGTCGCCCTTACCTACGTGGACATGTGAAGCAAAGGAATTGCGGTTGAAAACTTGGACTACTTCGGTTATTGAAAGGAGGAGTGGGGAGTGGATGGACAAAGTGGGGTATTTGAGCTGATTGTGACCCAGGTTTCGGGACACAGCTTACCCATGGGCTTTCTGTCTTCAGTTTATTGAAATGGCTATTGATCGTGCTCCATTCTCTGGGTCCAACGCGCCGCGTTCCCCAATGTGGGGCGCTCTCCGTGGTTAACATACCCCCGTCCTACTGCTGAGAGTACAGGCCACAGAGTTGAATCTCAAGACAATGCTCCGCTGTTAGACTGCCTTTCCATTGGTCAGCGCTCATCGGTTAATTACTGTGAAATTCCAATCAGGTCCCGCCGCCCGAGCTGATATTCGCCCTAAGCGTTTTCCAAACTTTTCCAAGCGCCGAAAATCCGGGCCCCCATTGGTGCACGCGCAGTTTAGAATTTCTGAACCGGCAATGCGCCGTGCCGTGAATACCCCCACCTTTTTGTTGCTGGACAGGCTCCAATATTTGCATTGTACCGTACATAGATGCTGCTACATGGTTGTAATGCAAGTTCGTAGGACTCATAACCTTGGCCCCATTCGCATTAAATCAACCCCATTATTCCATGCTAGGAACAGTATCAAATCCGATTGTAACTACAGCCGATCCTCATGACCTTAGCCGATGCAGAGCTGCAGGTATCGAATTACGGCCTACAAACGTTCTCCCTCACCATCAACCAGGTCACTTTCGTACAGCTCCCGTCCCCTCGCTTGTTATCATGATCGTTTCTTGATTCGAATCCTCTGTACGCGCAAAGGAGACACAATTCGGTGGTGCAGCCAAGATCGCCCAAAGTGGCAAGATTCGAGACCAAGAGCCCAAATTGGCCCCCCAATCCTTCAATCTCCCAGATGGCCAGGTGTACTCCCCTAATTTTATTTTCAAGCCAGTCAAATGCCATCTTTCGTCTTCGTGATGAACTTATCCCCGTGATCATCCGCAGCTTCATTACGGGGAACGGTGAGATTCGCCGCAGCATCCATCAACAATTTGGTTCCTTCATATGCCTGTCTATGGCGATGTACGTCCTGCCCCGGACTCCTTTGCAAACCGCTGAGACGGCATATACGGTTTGCTCTGGACTGAAACGTGAGCTTAGTCAACTCGCCCAAGAACTCGACGCTTAGTTGATACTACAAATGGTTGATCTGTACAGCACTGTAGAGGCGGGAACGACGGCAATCTTCCGACTAGAAGAAGAGGAAGAATGACGCTTTATTGTTTGTTGACAAGGTACATATGTATAGTCGGATCCCGCATTGGACACCATAGAAACTATTTGATGTACAGTGAACTAATCATAAACTACATGCTGTATGTACGGTAACCGCTTGCAAACGGTAGTAACAGTACTGTACTGCACAGTATTGTACTCATCAGCAATATATTGTACCCTCGATTCTATGCAGTACTTGATTTTTTTTACGGCGGTGAATGTGTGAGACACGTGGCAAATGACTGTATTGTTTCCACCCCTCTCAGAAATAAATGCATTTCACGATCTGCAAATCATTCACAACAGTCAATTGCCATCAACCGCCAAAAAAAATCCAAAATACTGTACAGTGCAGTACAGTATACCCGCAAATAAGATTTGATTTTCTGTACACACAGCTTCAAATCCCGCCATTTACGCAGCACAATCGAGCTTCAAGCCTTGTACTCCTGCTCTGATACCCCTCGAGCACCATACTGTACTGTACAGTAAATCCGACAATCACCCGCGCCGCCACCCGCAACCCATACGCCCCAATCGCGTGCGACTATTAAATGGAATCGGCATTCCGCCATCTTTCCCCGTTCCAAGTGCCCCCTTTCCACCTGCAAGCGCCAAACCAACCCACCCACGCCCCTTTTCCTTTGACCGTCAACCGCTGCGTTCCACGCATCCCGATCTTGGGATCTCGACGCCCCGCTCTCAACCCACCTCCCACCCCGCTCCACTGCCTCGGCCACTGTGTGTGCCGCTGCTGTTTCACGGCATCGACATCACATTCTCGTGCGTCATGTCGGACACGGATGACCATCACAAGCTCGAGAACCAGCCGCAGAGTGAGGAGCTTCCTCCCCTTGATGACAAGACGCAGAATGACGAGCAGCCTCCGGCTGACCCGATGCCCGAAACTGAGACCCAACCCGTCGCCGTCGCCCCGCAAGATGATCGCCTAAACGTTCAGGTAAGTTCCATCCTTGTCCTCACGTTTTTATGTCGCGTCATTGTCGCTCGACTTCAGGTTTTTCAATTTCCACAGTGCGGCTGCCTATCCTGTCATTGTCTACAGGCAATGTTGCGAATTTAGTCGACCAGTGTCTCTTATTGATTTGTGAAAATATATTCTCACAACCCATTTGTCCCGTGATCCGCGTCCGTTTCGATGTGCATCGCGTGTCTGTTTTGGACCGATTGTTGAAATCCGTTCTTTTGTACGGGAAGATTCGCGATGGTGAGGGTCCGTCCTGCAGTTCAAGATTCGTAACTCATCAAAGTTGTACAAGTTGATGGATGCCTACTGCGCACAGATGTCCGTGCCGAAGGGCTCCTTTCGTTTTCTCATGGATGGCCGTCGGATTACTAGGAACGATACCCCGCTCTCTTTGGAGATGCGCGAAATGGATGTCATCGATGCCCTGGTCTTTCAGTCTGGGGGTGGAGATGTCATTGCAGTGGGGTGGATAGAGGACTGAAGCCACCAATGCAATTTGAGACTATCACCGATGTCGAACTGGTTTGATCGCCAAACAGCGTTTTGCTGCATATTTTCGCGTTGTCGTCGCTGAAGAGGGGGGTGGACACTCATAATGCACAATTCAGCTGTATAGATCTGGCGGAAAAGGTTCTAAGCGTCTGAAGACAGTGTTAAACGCATTTGAAACGCAAAACGCTGTTTGGTTCTGATCTGTACACCCCGCTCACATCAGTGAATGATAGAAAGACAGTGGCTCGAGTCCGAACTGACTTGCGCAGGAGACGTGCGTTGCCTCGAGCTATTCCAAAACGCGCTACGATGGCCAACAACTGCCATTGTTGAAAGATTCTTGACTAGTTCTAACCAGAGTAAAGCCGCTGCTACCTAATCAAACTCTCCACTTATCTGCTATGTTCATCTATCAGTTGGTCGCACATCATCTGTTGTACACTGGCTAGCTATTCACAGCACTCATGACAATCCTAACCTGTCCATCTTCCTGCCTACGGCCAGCATCACCTTCTCCTCTCCCGCGCGCCTTTTCCCTATAGAAGCCTCCATGGCACGGCTGGTCGCGAAACTCGCACAGGAGATGGAACTGTTCCCAACATGTATGGCGTCCATTCCGACACGACCTCGCGGTCCCTCTTTCTAGTCCGCCCGTGCCCTCCACCCCGCCTTGCCTCAAATCGACAACGCGGACAGCCCCTCCCAAGGCATCCACCAACAAAAACCGTCCATCCGCTGATAATCCCCACCAACTCTAACAGCCTTAACCTCCCTCCGACCGGCCATCCTCAACCTAGCCACGGAATCTATCTCCTCGCCCCTCATGCAATGCACCCTTCCATCACTACCACTCACCACCATCTCTCCCCTGTTCATATCCACGGCCATACCATCCACCCTAACCCTTCCCCTCCGTCGCTTCTTGCCAACCTCCACAGTCTTTCGCACCCTCAACAACCCCCGCGACGCGACGTCATACCCCCCAAATTTCCCATAGCCTCCAACACAACGACTCTCCATCATAAGTGCCACACAAGCACCACCACCCTCGACCGCAAAACGCAACGAGGTGACAACCCCCCCAACCTCCTTCTCCGCCACACACGACGAATCGCCGACCCTCCACACCCTAACCACACCATCACACCCCCACTAATCACAAAGTTATCATCCGTAGGATGAAACGCAACCGCAGTAACCATATCGTATGAACAAAGCGCCTCAAACACAATGAGTATCCCATGCCACAAGCGACAAGAACGGTCCATCGAAGCGACAACAAAAAGTCACTCTCACTAAACGTCATATGCAAAATAGCGGCCGTGTGTGCACGGAAGGTGCGCACGGGGTCCGGACGACAGCGTCCTGACGAAGACGCAGGAGGAGAAAGAGCTTGATTTCGCCGTCCTGCGCGCCAGTGGCAAGGTATGTACCGGAGGGACTCCAGACGAGGGAGATGACCTTGTGGCGTGTGCGGGGAGGGTTTGAATGATCTGAGGGTTTGGGAAGAGGGGTTTGGAACGGCGGCGATGGAGACGGGGGGGGAGGGGGGTGGGGGGGGCTTGTTTGGAGGCGTGCGACCATGGTGTGAAGGGATTGGTGGGGTGAAGGGGAGCGGTGGGAGAGGTTGGAGGAGGGGCGCCGAGTGTTGGCGGGCTTTGATGTTGTTGGCGGGATGGGGCGCGGATAAGTATGATGGTTGCGCCAGCGGAGGCGTAGGAGAAATTGTAGAAGGGAATTTGGTGACGGTTTGGGTTTTGGGTTTGGGTGGTGTAGTATAAAACCTACGTGTTATCGTTGGGAAAGGAGCCACTGTAATGGTAGAGTGACACGTGGTTGGGAATTTTGTTTTTTTGGAATATTTTTGGAGATTTGTGGGGTGTAATTTTTGGGCGGAGTGCAGCGTCTGCGGTTGTTCAAGTTAGGTACAGGTTGGTTTCGTTTCGAGTGCACACGTGGAGGGATCGGATTGTAACATTACGCTGTTTATGTTTTGGAATGCATGAATGAAAGGCATGAATCGCCTGATATTTTTTTTGGTTTGTTGGATTTGATTTCTGGTGGTCCGTTGATTTCGCCAGCACTGATAATTCCATTTGCGTGACAAATCCAGCCCTACTGTGTCACACGCAGTGTATCACTGGCATTAAGCAGTCTTTTCAGGACTCAGCTTTGATGATTCCGGCCGAGCGCAGATGCACCACATGCTGCGCCCACAAATATTTCAAAAAGTTCAATATATACATATTTTTTTTAATATGAAATAAATTTAAATTTCCCCATAATATCGTTGACGGCAACCCAGTGGATTGCCATCAACCGTATGATTCACAAGTTGCTAACCTGATATATTGAACTGCATTGACCATGACCAACTTGGTATGTACAGTACAGTATGTGTCTTTCCCTTTTGAACAATGTGTGCATATTCCAACAAGTCCATAACATCACAGTCACCCAACTCCAAACCAACCACCCCTGCACTACATGCATAAACAAGAAACTCAACTCCAAAACAAAACCCAATTCCTCTTCTCACAACCCAACAAGTCACATCCACGAAAAGCGTCACCCACATTGGTTCAAAATCCCCAAATCCCATACTCGTTCCCGCAAAGCAGCCCATCAAAGTAAAACAGCAGCATCACGCGCGGCAACACCCCATTCCACGCGACAACTTTCAGCTGCTCGCAGATGCCACACCTCGCGAAAGACCGCGCGAGCCTTGGATCACTCTGCCGACGCTACAGGTGACTCAATCGTTGGTGTATGCAAGATGTCAGGTGGTTTCAACTTTTTTAACGAATGAGACGCGTCTTGCAGCCCTACGCAGTATGAGATTGCCTTGTGAATTATACCGACTCGAATTTCATGAGGGAGTATCCTATTGTAGATAACCTATAGTATATTCTTGGCGGAAGTGTGTGGCTCGGTTGCAGAATCGAGGTGGGAGGGACTTTTTGGCGCAAACGTTTTGGATTCGAGTACAGTAACTGAGATTCGGAATGAGATCAAGCGCATTGATATGGGGCGAGGATGCATGATAGCTCCAGTAGGGCGGTTGCCTATTCCAATAAAATGCGATTCACCCCGACCGCGATGCACTGTCGTCGGAACTGAAAGTAGCATTTACTGGTCGGTTGGCAGTTGGATAAAGAATCATTGTCACGGCCGTTGTCACGATTCGAATATACACTATGAAACAAGCTATTATTGGAACTTGGCTATTGTAACCTACAGGACTGTACAGTATGTACTGTTGTACTGTACTGCATAGCTAGGTTTAGGGAAAAATAAGTAAAATAATAAATTACTATGTACAGTATTAAAGAGGAACTTTGTTAGTCCATTTCCGAGTGCTATGGAATCGTCAGATATTTTGACTAGAACTTGTTCAATCCTGAATTATGCACTGAAACTTTTAAAATTATCGCATGCACTGCTGTTGACATCAACCACCTCGCTCTATCCATGTTCTGACAAAATTGTAACGCAGCAGTCGACAGACGAATTGCGAGCCGAGTAGAATAGCTTGAATGGGTCAGGGAGATGGCTACGTCTCATCTCTTTCTGCAATACTGTCCAGCTAGATTTCACTTCGTGAAAAACCATGTGCCAAAACTGGACCTTTTTTGGTAAAGATGGCAACTTTTGCTCGAAACAATTCCAAGTGCGTTTGCACTACTCGCCGACCTTCTCTTGACATCAACAAAAGCAATTGATAAAACTTTCCCCAGCTTCATATTGCATTCACGGTGCAGTGTGCGACATTAAATTTTAAGCTACGCACCACGACGCCGGATAACAGCCTCAACATTGACCCACCCCACACCTTTCCCCGATTTTAAGCGGCAGCCACTGCGCACTAGCGTTTGCGACAGCATGTCAAAACGCCCCTTCATGACACTACTAGATGGCAAACCAGATGCCAGGCAGGGGAGTAAAAACGGAATGCCTGTGAATGTAAAGGTCGGTGCACTGTCTGCGAGGGAGACGACGCGAGACCATGCGGTCCAAATCTGGAATAAACACCCGTTTAACTGGTCCTGGAGAGACGGCGAAAACACCCCACCAGCACTGTCCACCGTTCTTTGTACTGCACATCCTGAAAAAGCTCATGAAAATGGTCTGAATCCAAGTGCATGGGACTCCCCAGCTTTTCAAAACTTTAGCACTACCCGCAGTAAACAAACTCCATTTACCTCTAGCTCAAATCCATAAACCATTCTTCCTTCACAGTGAGCAACCATTTACCCCTGCCTACACCACAGTCATCCGCGCAAATAATCTCCTGCTCTTCTCTCAACCAGCGCCCCCAAATCCGGTTCTGTGACCACTTCAGTGCATTATTCCTCTCTAGCAGGATTTAAAAGTTTGTTCAATCCCAAATGAAATCGCATAGGGTCTAATTCCGAAATGCCTCCTTCAACTATGCCCCTCAATCTCTCATCACACTTACAGCATACATGGGAGATAGACATCACATCATGACCAGAAGCCTTTTGCTCCAAGAGCTCTATGTGCTTCTAGCAATCGCCAATAAAAATACCAATTGCCAATAGTGCTATCTGGTAACTAGTTCCGGACTTTCCTCGACGGGGGTGAGTGGGGTTGGTTTACTCGAGTGGTGCCAAGTGGGAGTCTCTCAACCATTTAAGGCCAGTAAAATGTCGATCATGTAAATAGGGTAGAGGGGTGCATTTACTGCGAGACTTCGAAGGATTGTGAACCGGAGGAGCTTTGGAGGTCGGCCATGTGTACGTGAGAGAACGGCAGACGTCTTCATTCTGCCTAGAGAGTTGTGGGGAGACCAGACAACAGGCAGGCCGTGTTAGAAGAGACCACTAGGGCGGCATGCTGCTGTAAGAGAATCGATCTCACCCTTCAGAAATACTCCATGGCTCTATTCGGAACAGATTTTGCCAGGCCTGTGAAACGGAAAACGCATACGGATGCCATCCTCCGAGATTAGAAATTGAAATGGGAGAAGCCTGGTCCTTCTATGCTTTTCTGGCATGGCGGCGTTAAGACTAGCAAGAGGGTTGAAACTTCGAATAATGGGATGGGAGGGGGCAATTGCGTTGACGAACGTTTGGTCGAAATAGGTTTTATAGGACCTGTAGCTCCCGTTGCTCTGGTATCTGGCCTTGTTCTGTGGAATGCCGCAAGTCGAGGCTTAATGACAGGATGCCTTGACGCACGGGTGAGGTGTCTTCCTAACAAGGCAAATTAGCTGTCATGTTGGATGATAAGCTCTCTTCCGTGCCGACAATGCATGAGGTGATCCCCGTGGATGCCCAGGGATTCGGGGCATAATTGTCGCGGGCACAGAGTTCCTGGTGCGAACATCAGCACCTGGCAATAATACTGTAACCTGAATGAAAACTGTTTGTTCGGGATGCTTGTTTTCAAACCTGGACTGAGAGCGCAGTGAACCCATCCTTTCAAGCCTTGGAGTTTCAATGATGCCCGGAAAGCGTGCATGCGATTGTAATCAGCCGGTATTTTCTCTATGAGAAACCATTGGACAGCGCTTTTCAGTGGATCCTGCGTAGGAGGATTACTTGAGCAGAATCTGCTGAATGGGTGTTTGTCCGACCGGCGGCAAAGAGAATTCGAGGCGCAGTACGTGTCGTAGGCATCGGAATACGTTCTCAGGCTCTTCATTGAGCTTGGCAGGACACGAGCACAGAGTTTGTTCGATATAGCGCATGACGCCAGAAATGCTGCCGCTGCGATGTCCTCGACGGATGTGAGACCTACACCCTAGGTCAGTTTTTTCCCTCGATGGGCTCGAGGGGCAGTTGAAGCTCTTTGAATATTTCCTTGTCTAGGACACCTCCGCTAGGTGTGCGCATCAAAGATTCCGTCAAGTTGTGAGAATACACCATTCTTCTTGATGTGAACGATCGCGGGACCACCTTCAGAAGGTAACGGAGCTTGCAAACGCCGAAATAATTACGATGTATTTTTCCTTGAAGTCTCTCGAGCCGGCTGATCCATCGTGTAAATTTATTTTGAATTCTTATCTACCGATTCAATTCCGCGTTCTTGATTTGCTCGAGACCTGTACCGCATCGCGGCTATACGTCAGTATCAGCATCTACAGGTTGCATCTTTGGCGTCATGTCCGGGTGCTAAAACGGGGAACATGCGGGGATCATTCACTGTAACATATAAGCTATAAATGTCGATTTGGTTCTTTAATATTTGAAAGGTACTGGTCGGCTATCCCCGAGTGTATGCTACACGTGTTCACAGATAAGCTGGCTGATCCCAGTCAACTTGTACGGCAGTGTGCATTTACTGAAATTTGTTAAAACTGCAGTAACAAAATGAAGGCAGAAGGTATCTCAACCGCTATTTGGTTCAGTGTCGCCACCGACCTGTTCGCTCACATGCCGTCTGATGGCAACGGTTGGTTTTTAAGATGGGGATCCATAATCCCTCCTATGTTTTGTAAGGAGACCTCCTTCTCAACCACTCCGTACCCACTAGAAGTGTCCATCACCAATACTGACCTCGATTCTGATGTTTTTCCGGTGTATTAATCGAATCTAAGCAGCCGTTCATAAAGCTCCAGTCATCCATGCTTATCTAATTGCACAGTAGTCGAATAGTAATTGTTTCTTTGTCTTTCTCAACGAAAAAGTATTGATTATGAGATCAAAATACCTGTAGCTGTCTGCGATACAACAGGGCATGAACATTGTAGCAGTACTGTGGTCCAACTTATTGGTTTCGCTTCGTTTGTTGGATAAAAATGGTAAGTGGTAAAAGAACAAAGGTCCGGAGACACTTTGAACTGTAGCTGAGAGACTCCGGTGCTACACAGATTGTTGTCTTTGTGAGTCTGCCCTTTTTCGAGTCAGAACTGCCAAAGGAACGACCTTACTAGAAAATCTACCCAGCAAATCGAAGCCATAAATCTGCTCTGTCGGTACTTTTGACAAACAAATTCTCAAAAATCTAACTCTAATAAACTCTAAACCATTTCAGACGTAGGTTTTCATCCGTTGTCTATTCCTAGTTTTTACAATAGAATTCCCTTATAGACTCTTTCCATCTTCTGTTTTCTCTTAGCGTAGACTGTAGAACTGCTATTGTATGCATAAATACAACAACACTCAAACGCACTTCTGTAGCCGTGTGCAGGATTTTCTCTACAGGGGGAATGTGGGGTTGTAACAAACTGTGTTTACTCAGCACGCCTATGCACGTTCTACCCTACATTTGTTTGGACGTTGGACGTTTATGGAGTTGCAACTACTTTCATGGTGTTGTGCATGGTTTCACACTGGTCTACGGTGGCTACTCTACTGCTTTTAGGGGTTTACATGGACTACAACTACTGTGAAAGCTACATAGCCATGCTGTAGTAGTAGTCGAAAGTCGATGTGCTATGATTTTCATGGATATTTCGCATTATTGTTGCTTTTTTATTTCGGGGCTCTGTTACACTAAGTCTAGTGAGTTCAACTAGAATTATTCTGACGTTTCCCTTTACTCTAGCTCACTACAGTAGAGATAACACTATATGTCTATAGTTCTATATAAGCTTTGCTGTACAGCTCGACCCTCTAGTAAAAGATATTGACCAAGCCACCACTGAACTCTCACCTACTTTTAACCTTCACACTCTCTAGCTCCCAGCCCCTGTCTCTCTAAGCATCCACCGCCCCCTCGTCTTCCAGGTAAGCCTCCGCAAGCCACTTCTAGCCCAGCTCTATTTCATTCTATTTCAGGGATGCTCTAATATTTGAAGGATACATATGATCAGTAGTCTCTTGCTTGTACCTACTAACTATTTCATAGGGCTATTGTAGATAGAACAGTTATATAAACGAGTGACTCTCGAGTTCAATTAGAAAGCAATTTGAGCTTGGCCTTGAGCCGGCTTTTAGGGTAATTTCAGAGGTATTACTGCGCACTCTGTAGGATATTCCGGGCCACAAGCGACTATATCTTTCAAGTATTAAATCACCCCACATTTTACCCCTTTGAGCTTCGTCAATAGAACAATCAATTTCAGTCGAACAAAAAACCCTGAAATTCATCAGTAGAACACTTAGTTGCCTCAGATTACTCCAAAAATGATCATATTGTTGAAAATATCAATTCAAATGTTCCTCGTGGTCGTCCGACATTTTTTTCGCTACGAAATATTTGGATTCATCCTCTTGCAGGAAATGATGTACTTGACCACATCAATTATCAGTGTGTTGAATTTTGTTACATTTCTCCTTGGAAAGATGGTTGCAGGTATTTCGAACGACGTTTTGATTGCAAGTATATCAGAAGAAGAAGTCAGTTTGCAACCATAGTCGCTTTGGTGTGAAGTTTAAGAGTGATTGCGTGAGCTGGTTCCTATGATTGAGAAACTGGTGCGGCGAGCTCATCTGGGGGCTCATGATGGTGCCTATGTGTGGCTTACTTTGGTGGGTAGTCAGTATTGTTTATGTTGTGTGGCTACGAGAAAGTCCCCTACCGTTTGTGGCTGTCTGTAGCTTTACTTTTTTTCACCGTTTTGGTACGTTAGCCGAGCTGTTGCGTACAAAAGGGCTTTATGAGTTGTGAAAAATAAATGTAGTAGGCATCTGATAGACTTCGATTTGTTGAAAAGTAAGTGATCATCGACCCTGTTTCGCAACGCATATCTCTGTCTTTTTGAAGGTATTTTTTTAAGGACAGGAATTCATTGAGTTTCAATTTTAGTGAAAAAAAGGCAGCAGACGGGTGAAATACCCCCAAGAATTCAGAAAAATCACACCTTTACACTCATTTTTATAGCTGAACTACACTGCTGTGGGTAAGATGTAATCATTTACCTACTTTTGAAACGTACCAAATCCTTCGGCTGCAATTTACGAGAAAAACACCCCAAAACATCACATGGACACCAATATCCTGTCTTCTAAGGAGAAGCTTTGAGTTTGCACGCAAATTGTGCCAGTGGACATAGAATCTACCCAGACTATTTATAAAGATGCGATCTTTGTAGCTGAATAAAATTTTCTGCCACATCGTTGGAGTCCACAGAGCAACATATCTTGCCCATTACAAGTACTTTTACGAGTGCCGTTAAATCAAATATGAAACAGATCCACAAGAAGGATTGATCTTTGTCAGGATACGAGAAAAAAGTAGCGTAGATAAGGAACTTTAGACAGCCTCTTGGCCCCTCGGAAAAGAATTAGCTTATCTTTCCTCCTCATTTTGAATGCCCACCCTATACTAAAATTTCTGCGCGCCCGTGTTGGGTCTTTGAGGAAGTTTTAAAGCCCAGATCGGCGCAGTTCTATATTAATTACAATTTTGAGCGTCATATTTCTCTTTTAGATTAAAAAAGGAGAGTTTTTGACGTTCTCATTGTTTTGAAAGCTTAACAGCAAGTAATTGGTGTCTGAAAGTCGGTTTGGACGATGTCGTGGAGGTATCTACTGGCTTATGTATTGCACATGAAATATCATTAAAATGCTCTATCAGCTCGCCATCAACGTCACTACACGCAATACCAGTCGCGCTAGTCATTTTATTTCCGCGACGAGCTCCAAGAGCAAACCCATCGGCCCTACACTTTAAAGCCAAAATCTCCGGCACAAAAAATGCTTTAGACGCTCCTTAAACACCATCATTTCCATCTGCACTAACCCTGTACGCTATGCTTTCTTCATCAACCGACGAAGATAGCGTTCACTCTTCCTGCAATATCCCTCGCAATGTGTTTCGTTTGCTGAATGCGCGGCTGACAAGAAAGGTCTCCTTTAGGTTTTTTAAATTCATAAGCTTGTCAAATTTCATCCTTAGCGACTCGAAGTCCCTTAGGAGGCGCTTTTATTCTTCCATGTATTCATTGAACCCCGCCGCAACTGCCGACCAATCATTACTTCCAATAGTCTCCATCTCTTGCTCAATTTACAACAGTTTTTCAACGTCCGCATCACTGTAGTTCAGCGATCCACTCTCCTTTACTCCTTTTTTATCGATGGTATTGAGCGTGCAGCTTTTCTAGACAGAGCGCTTTTTGGTAGGATAATAGATAACGGGGAGTGATACTGAGAAAAAGAGAGACTATACGAGTTCGTTTCCATATTACCAGTTGCCTCTGTTGTTGAAGTGGCTATGGGTGCGTTTTTAGATGAGGACAAAGGACGTCGGAAAGGTCTAAAATGACGTATAGGAGACACAAGGTGAACTTGGGTTCGGACTTTTGCGGAACGGAAACATTTTGAAGCTCAAGTATCCTTAAGTAGTACCGAATAAAATCAACGTGTGCATTACTTATGTAAATAAGTTTTTCAATCTGTCCTCCTATTTTCTGAGGTACTACGTCTTCAGGATAAATTTGCATCCGTACATTTGTCAAATTTCTGAATGCACTCAATGTAGTCGCTCTCAACTGAGTTTTTAACAATTTATGCAGTCCAGTTGCATGATCTGCAAAAATTGCCCCTTTGCACTGAATTCTTATCCAGTACTCTTCTTTTAAATTAAACGTTTATTATTGATGACGCCGAAATGTAGGGATTCTAATTAGAAAAAGAAGTCTGAGCTAGCCAAGGAATACGGAACGAGAAGTTCAAAACGGTCCTAGTTTTAGAATAGCAGTAGTGCATACGAATAATATGCGGGCACATAAGAAATTTCAAATAAAAATCAATTGCAGTGATGAGAAAACCAATTGGACACTGGAATTTACTTGCTCCAAGCATATATTTTATATGATAAACATCCAGATATAGGACTAGCATAGATTTTATATGCGAATAAAATAAAAGGGCATGCAGTGAGACAAAAAATGAGTATATTTTGAATACAGTTAGTTGTAGTTGTGGTTCGTCAATCACCTCAGTAACACAGTAAAATACATGATAAGCAGGGATATACCCACTATTCAGTCACTGTAGTGCAGTGCACCAAATTGGAACTAGAAAAGTTACTTTCCCTTTTGCGGTGGAAAATTACTGTGTAGTGTTCGACACCGCTTCCTACTTAATCAAGTTGCAGGGTAGTATCTCAAGAGTATAGGAAGTCAGGTGATAGATGCTTGTACGAGAAAAAAGGAAAAGAAGGGGAACTGGGTAAATATGCCTTTCGCGTAAAAGATTACAAGTGCATAAGAGCCATTGATACTCTTCTTCGGCGCGACAGGATAGAATAGGATAATCGCCCTCCTGTGAGGGACATAAGAGATACAAATCATTCCTTTATGGGCAAAAACACCAAAAAGGTATAAAAAATGAATATAAAACAGGCCATTAAGCCAATTTGGTGGTCGGAGGCCAAAGACGATAGAAGAAGCTATAGCTGCAGTCGCGATGACTTTTTACAGGCGGAGCTCAAGGTGTAGTAGCAACTAATAGAGCCAAAGACGAACAAACTTAAAGAATAATGTACCTTCGATACCCGTTTAATAGAAGTGGCGCTCAGAATAAACAACAAAAAGTAGGTTGAAACTGTCACATTGCTAGCTAGGTAGCCGTAGAACTATCAGGGTCAGGTAGTGGTTTAGTTCCGTGAACAATATGGGCAACTACTCTACAGTGCACTGTAAAGTGTTAGAAAAATGGGGCACGTGTCACCTAATATTTAGGGCTCTAACCGAGTACGGGTATTTAACATAAAAGCGACATATTTTGAGAGATTGATGAATTTTTCCATATTTTCGCTCTCTGATTTTGTATACGACAGAATTTTCGTAAAAGTTGAAAACTTTTGCTCTATGTGACGGCTGCATCGGAAAAGCATGCATTTCCAATATTTTAGCAAAAATAGATGTGCTACAGACGTGACTTTGCAGCAGTTCCATCGTCGAGCTGCAGTATAGAGGAAATGAAGCGTTCCTATTGTTTCAAACACATGCTATATGGTCATAATGTAAACGCACCCATACTTACCAACGGAATTTGTGTGGTCTTCAGCGAACAAATTCCTGGTCCAGTTGCTGATTTAGAAATCATGAAACGAATGAGTAATTGAAATGCAGTTGATCCAAAAAAAGATGACTAACGAAAAAGTTCTGGAAGCCACCAGAATTTTAGCGGACAAATATCCCAAAATATAGAGACTATTAAATGATAATATGTATCATTGTTGCGACGAGTTTTTAAGAGAGATTTATCCATTCGAAAAGAAATCATATTGCTCATTATCAGCGACAAAATATTGCTACAATCGCACGTTTTCTACAGATCAAGTAATAGCCGAACTGTTTCCAGTCGTTTGGGTGGACTCTGGACTCTGTTTTTACACAAGTGAAAGTAGTCTGAAGGGCAAAAAGATGATCTTTTAAAGTTTATTGTTGCATTAGTCAGTCTTAATATTAAGTGGTATCCGTTTCGTGAGTTCTGCAGTGAACTGTCGTGTTACCAACTTCTAATTGCTGCGGTTTTAAGACTGAACAATAAGTCTTAGTTTTCAACGGCAAACTGGATAGAGTAACTGAGCAAATTTTATTAGGGAGAAGGGCTGACGCTGTGGCGTGAGCGGAGCTACGAATTCTTCGGAATCAGACGTAGCGGTACTTCTCGATGATCAATCTCGCCTTTTGACGGCAAGTTGTGCGGCAGCTCGTAGATATTTGACCTGCAAAGGTGTTCCACACTTCCTCAAAACGTAGTGTGGACTTGGGCATTACAGTGTAATTCGCACTCCCCCCAATCCCAAGGCACACGCTTTGCATGTCACGTGCAGTACAAGGACCAGATCAGAACTTGTGCTTGGCACCCTCCCCCTCTTCCGCTTACGACCGGCGGCTTATCTTCGGAGATGCTAGTCTGGTCGTGCTAACTCTTCCTTGTTGTTGTTGCGTTGCTTTTCTAATTGTTCAAATGGTGCGAGCAATGAACCGACGCATCATGAAGCCTACCAGAATTGTGGCAGGACCACGGCGCGTCGAACCGGATCCAAATATCGAACGCCCTCGTAAAAAGTCGACGTTTTCAGCGCTCACGAACGAAGTCGCAGAAGCGCAAACTGAGACGCGTGCGCTGCCACTTTCAGTCACAGGGCCACAAACTGGCACTACTGTGTCGCCCACGACTGTCGCAATACCGGATCAGAGTCACGAAATCCATGCACACGACACCGTGGGCTCGGCAGCAGACGGGGTTACGACAGTGCAAGCCGGTGATGAGGACCAAACAGGAGATGAAACAGTCCTTTCCGTTGATCGGACCCAGTATGAAATCGATGGCATCGTGGTTGGAAATGGGTTACAGATTGGCAATCAGGAGCTCAAGAAGGGTGTTTGGTATGGTTGTCAAACCTCGGTGAACGACGTAATGGGTTAATTTCCAATAACGCGCCGGTCTCTTTCCGCCCAGGATTGTGGCACGCGCCTCGTGTCCTCTCCAGCGAGGGCGCTTGATTCAACAATATCCAACACACCTAATGAATGTGCGTTGAATCAACTGCGGCCATTAAGACGTGGAGCGATGGATCACGCGCCGAAGTACTTTGCTCTCGAGAATACTCTGAAGTTCTGCAGGCAAAACCCTGGCGTTGCCGTAATTACCGGGGGTAGTCCCGGGAGTAGGGAACCAAACTCATCTCTAGTCCAGTACAAATTGCATGACTGCAATGACCTCATATACTTGCAGGACCAACTGGATTGTGTTCCGTCTTCAATAGTGAATGGAGTGCAGTACTTTCGGGATACCTCGAGGGTTGCAGTGGCAAAGGAGAAGCTTCGAAAGTCAACCACAAAACCAACGAATCTGAAACAGGTTGGCCAGATGGTCCAAGGGCTTGGGCTGAAATTGGCATTACGGAAGCCAGTGTTTCGGAGGGAAATACACACAAGAAAAGAGGGACATGGCCTTCAACATGATGGGGAATTAAAAAAAGGTGTGTGGTTGGTAAGATTTGTGCAGACCTCGGGTCGGCGGCTGACCATTGCGTCCTTGTGAACGCGAATAAGGGGATCATTTAGATTCGGCGGAAGCCTTTGCAATCCGCTTGTGTGCGGATGGTTTGCGGATGTGAGGCGGATCTGATGTTACTAACCTCGAAATTGGGGAGGTTAGAGAGATGGGAGAGCAAAATAAAATGTGAGAAACTGCTTCTACCGATCAAGTAACTTCTTCCGACCTTACTATCCATTGGTCAGGTATAACATTCAGTTCTCCTGTGACGATAAAGTTTCTCAGCATAGCTTGGCTCATCACCTTAGTCAAGCCGTCTGCAATATTTTTGTCACTTCGGACAAAAACAATGTCCGATATCAACCTGTCCCGAAATCCTTCTCTCGCCGCGGCGATGTCTAGCATTGTTCAATTTTCTGAGGTACGGGACCTCTTCGATATCACATTGAATAGGCTTTTGCTGTCAGTGAACAATTGAACTGGGACATTTCTTCCTAAAAGTGTTGTCATTTCCTCGGAATGTGAAACGGCTACATCAAACACATCACTTAACGCAATGAATTCACTAGCCATTGCTGACCTTGTAATGCGCCTTGACTTGTATGATTTGAAATAGACGGGGCAGCTTTTCCACTTTCATCTGCGAGGAATACAATGTAAACTAACTGTGACGACAAGTCTGCGTTGTTGGCAAACGAGGAATCAGAAAAACCCATGATCTTCAATGAGTTCTGGTCGAGCTTGCGCATCGTAAGATGGACTCTATGATCGATGGCGTACTTGATAGCTCTATTCATCCCTCGAATAATGGTACTCTTCTGTTCAGCAAACATGGCTTCCGTGGCTTGTGCGAGTTGTGAGATCTCAAAAACGCAATCTGGACGGGAGTTAGATAGCCTGTGGGTGTTGAGCGCACAAAAGGTAATCGATGGTTGAACTGTTGGTTGATGCTTCCGGTAAACAGGCCGGAACATCAGACCAGGGTTTATATAGAAAAAGTACTCAACACCAGCAGAGATAAATTGTAACTAAACGGTACTGAATTCAAAGGTATTCTAGAAAAAGCGACCCAGAGGTATCAAACTACAAGGTTCTGAAGGTCCATCAGTATAACAGACAGCAACGAACATCATGGCAAAGTCCCATTGGTCCAATTGGCAAGTAGGCATAAAGTGGTTGCTGATTGGTGGGTGCGAAATGTTTCGAGAACCACGGGAGATAGCCATGATGGATCCATGTCATTGGCTAGGACAAAGAGGTATGATATTATGCTTTTACACTGGTGCGTGAGTACAGTGCACAAGTTGCAATGATGTCTTCTTACAGTGTAAATCCTTGGTACAGGTTACCGGAGGGATACTGTCAGGGTATTTGGTGATTTACGGGCATAATCGCAACATAGCCACGCAAGTTTCATGCGAATTGACCGGAAATGCTCGAGAGTTGAATCTACCGGTAGACACTCAAGCTTCCTGAGGTAACCATTCTGGTCCAAAATGAAATCACCGTTCTCGTCTTGACTGAGAACAAATCCTGTGAACTCAGTGGGATTTGAATGTCATCTGTCATTTCGAAGCGCCCGTTAGTTTGCCTCGAAACTTTCTTAAATTCATCGTCCCCACAACGTAGCAAATCATCAACGTAATTACCACTCAGTCCCTTTAGGACGCCATTTGTAAGGAGATAGTACAATGCCGGGTCGTTCCTCAATGGTGTCATACGAGGATCCTGACGGTGGTGCTTATCCAAAGTTGCATGCCATAAATCACCGGCATCGCACAGGCTATAAAGAGGGCGGAAGAGCTGAAGACATTGCTCTGAGTCAAGCTCGAATTCTGGACCGGTCCTCTATAAACACCTGTCGGCGAGTGGTTCTGCGGACTGAAAGTTGGCTTGTGTCGGCTGTCCAAACGTCCCTACCGAAAACTGCCGCTAGGGCAAGTAGAAATCGGACGGATTATGGTTGGAGGGTTGGTGATGAGTGCACTATGAAGTCCTTCAGTTTGTCTCTGTGCCCCCCGATGACAATCGCGCCTCATACTTTATCTTTCCATCAATAGTTAATTTGATGGCCAACACAAAGCGTCCGGGCGAACGTTACCATCTGGGGAATGTCTTCCTTGAGTATCACTTTAAATGTCCCTCGTTCCATGAGGCCGCGAATTTCCTTCCGTTTGGCTTCTCGCATTTCTGGGCTATTCGCCCTTTCGTCGAATTCTTCTATAAACTCAGTTGCCATTACTTCCATCTCCTCCGGCGATCGACACTGAGCTAATCATCAATCAGATAAACCATGAAAGAGGGTGAAAGATTCTCGGCGGTGTAGTACGGCTTAACCTGAGCAACATTGAATGGTCGGGCTGGACTATGAGGTTGATAGCGAACGAAAACCAATTTGGCGTTCATAGTCAACGCCTTCTACCTCGAACGGGCCAAGCCATTCGCCAATACGGTTGTTGACCTGCCTTTCGCGCCACAAAAGCTTTGTCTCCAGGCTGATAACTGCGGTCGCAAGATGGCGGAACCGCATGACGGAGAGCGCGCCGTAGTTTCAAGCCAGCGAGCTGTCTTTCCATCTCCTTTCGAGCAACCTGAGCAATTTCTGCTCGCTTAGCGAGTGCGAGACGGCTCGGGCGCGGTTCTGAAGGAAGCGATATCTGCGGGAATGCAAATACTAGAGCGGATGGGACAATTCCTTCTGGTCCTAGAGTATCGTTCATTGCCTTGACGGCGCACGCAAGAGCGAGTTTCTTGTCGACATCTGGTTGCGATGCCTTGATTTTGCGGAATGTCGTTCGTAGCGGCTCGTGATATCTTTCTCTGAGCCCCAGGCTTGAATGTGCTTCTACTCCAGTTTGGCCCACAGCGACATCGGATATTCGGGCAAGGTGAAGAAATTTTCCCCAAACTGAGAACCTTATCAGTAAGGATCTTATTCGGAAGTCCGGTGCAGAAGATGCCCAACATTCAATGGTGGTTGTCCAAATATCCTCAGTCGTCACGGTTGGCAGAAACCTTGCAGCACTAAACCTTGTTCCTCATCTACGATATGAAGCACTGGCTCATTATCGATATACATAATGTCGATTATAACGCATTGGTTGAATTTGACGTTCTCGGCCCCCAAGAAACTCGGAACCTTATCGGGGCGTGCTGAATCCTCTGGCAAGGGTCACAGCGTTTTGATATTTCCTGTACGTCTTCAATGTCTCAGGCGTTGCTTCTTCTGGGCGCGACTCCTTGATCAAGTCGTACAGCTTTTTCGCAGTAGGATGGAAGAACTGCCGGTGCAGTCTCAACAGCTGTGTTTGCGTGAAGTACATGTCATTGGATACTAGAATGGGAACGTAAAGTTGGAGCTGCTGGATCTAATATGGAATGGACCATCATCAAGGTACAAGGTGTTCCCCTTATCGGTGACGTGCGGGATCCTCTTCACCAGTCTATTCGAAACAGTGCACGGCGTAACAGACACTTTGTCCATAGCATCCAATCCAAGTACGGCCGGAATGGATGCTTCGACAATGTCGAAAGTTCCGTAATCCTTGGGACTCCAAGGGAGCATCGATGGGGAGAACGAACTTTCCCAGTGAGTATACGTAGCATCAGCAAAACGGAATCGGTTCGAGAGGGTAGAATATGTTTTCGGTGGATACCAGAATGCTGCATATCCTGTTAAGCTCCTTGCGACCAACTACGGAGATGGTGCTCCGGTGTCGCAGAGCATACCCAGTGGTCGTCCGTCGTTCGTTCAGTCTTCAAATGTTGAACATACACGTCATTCATACGTATATATGAATTTTTTCCCTTTCGGGCCGTAGCTTTGGTTCTTTCGGCGACGTGGGCGCGCAAAATTAACTGGAAGTCTTATTGCATGACCCCGCCGCCTGGACGAAAATCTTCGCAGAGGTGCTTATATGTCGCATAGGAGACATTGTAGATGAAAGCTGCGAGAGGTAGATGGACTGGTCTGCTGACTCGATTGCATCCTGATCTCTCTTGTGCCGGCCGTCTGCGAAATGCGAATCGAATTCATATAATTCATTGTGCTGCGCGGCACTTTCATCCTTATCGGAACCAATGCCCTCACTTGCATCACTTCTTTCTTGGTCCTTGATTATGTCGGCAAGAATGTGCACAGAGGAGTCACCCTTTCGAGACGATGACGAGTGTGGGCAGCTGGTCTTCCTTTGTAAGCGATGCTGCGGATTCCACGGGCTCCCACATTTAACACGTTCTTGCGCCTGCGGGCTTCCTCGAACGCCCGAGAAGAACGTCTGTAGTTACGATGTCTGAACCCCTGCGCCTTGCTGAACCACCATGCCGCGCCTAGTATGCCGTGGGTTCCGATCATACCTATCATATGGGTGCAATTCATCCCCTTGTGCAACTCCAGTTTCAAAACCATGGATGCCACCTGTGAGTTGCTTGAACTGGCGTATATTTTGGATAGACTCGTTAACGTAGTTAAAAACTTGTTAAAGGAGCAGTTTTGGGATGTGATGCTTTGGATCGGAATCCTCGACCATTCCTGAAACTCGTTACTGCCTTGCGCAAAAAATCGATCTTATGGAGTCTGTACGAAAATCTGGAGGACATTGTGGAGTGAGTTCGTTGATATGTTCAAATAGCCTGATGAGGCCCTCAGAAACATCTCCAATATCCCTATCATGCATAAACGACTTGAGGCGAAGCGTCTCGAGGGATCCTTTCATTGAATCTGACGTGCATCGCTCAGATACTTACCAGTCATTACCTTAACCATTTCGCCATAGTTCATTGAACTGTTGCAGTTTTCTAGGAAGAATCTACTAGCTGCACCATCGAGGATGTGCACGAAAAAGTCGACTTTCTGGGTCGGAGAGAGCTTGTACTGGCGAGAACAGATTCCATACATCTGAAGCGTCTCATTGATATCCTGCGAAATATCCCCGGTGAACCTGCTCTCCTTGAACATCTGTTGCACATAATTGACCTTCCGAGAGTCATCTGATCCATAGTAAGCGCGTCCGTTAACATCTTCGGGCTCTGATTGGGGTATGAGTCTCTCAATTGCACGTTCTGTTCAATGTTACGATTATCAACCGGGTCTCCAGGGGGTAGCCAGAAATGGAGTGGCTCCACTGGCAGGAGTAGTACCAAAAAGCGACAGCTTGACCATACATTGGAACGGATCCCTGAGGAGGTGCCTGAGTACTTCGATTGGGTGTTGAATATCACGGTCACTGCCATTATTGGTATTCATTTCTGTTCCAAGTTGTAAACGAGAACCGGAACTACAATGCTCCGTAAACTTAGCAAAAACAGCCAGTGTGAACTCAGGGGTACAGTCCAGGATGTTGCAAAGCCACATATTGGTGCGAATAGATTTGTCGCTCTTGTCGGTTTCAGAGATCCTCACATTTTGCAAACTCAACAGGATATCCTCGAATCCATACAACTCTGCAATTCGAAACAAGACCTTGACAGGGAACAGCGGCATGGAGAAATACTCATCGGCGAAAGTGCGATGAGGTGCTGGTAGTAGGTCCGCCATGTACTCTGCAATGTCTCTGGCTTCAGGAGGACTGAAGCCTCGGAACCTGATCCTGCAGGCGTCTCTGGGATTGCGAAGAATTACAACGTAGTCTTTGCGGCATTTAGCATCTTGACAGGGAGTCATCGTTGAGAGATGATGTAGAAATCATCTTCAATATCTGATCACACTCCTGCTTGAACTGATTACGAGAAGGCGGCGGCATCTTGATAGGAGATTATGACTGCGTCGACAACAAAATCTCTGTACTGGAAAGGCGAGTCTTCGGCGTGAGCGGTAAATTTTCGAATGAGATCGGCAATGTAGAAAGCGGGAAACGAATCCAGATTGTCGTGTTACCCACTTCTACTTGCTGCGGTTTTAAGACTGTACAATCAGTCTTAGTTGTCAACGGCAAACTGGATTGAGTAACTGAGTAAATTTTATTAGGGAGAAGGGCTGACGCTGTGGCGTGGCGGAGGCTACGGATTCTTCGGAATCAGACGTAGCTACTTCTCGATGATCAATCTCGCCTTTTGACGGCAAGTTGTGCGCAGCTCGTAGATATTTAACCTGCAAAGGTGTGCCAAACTTCCTCAAAACGTAGTGTGGACTTGGGCATTACAGTGTAATTGACACTGAACAGTTCAACTGTTGACGGAATCTGTCAGGAATTGCAAAATACAAGATCGGGAGGCGCAAAGGCGTCCTATAGTGCTCTAGGGATATATGTAGAGCACTTTTAAAATGTAAATTTCGTGCGACTCAGCATGCGCCTTGAAATACTGTATTGCAGTATCTTGATATTTAGTGATTGATTTATTTGGGGGCTTACATGTTCAGTTGTAGCAGAGATCAAGTACTATATTCCTGTAATTAATGACTTCTCTTTTAGAAAAAGTATTTTTAGAATTATATTAGCCACTCTCCGTATAAGAGCACTTTTAAAATGTAAATTTCGTGCAACTCAGCATGCGCCTTGAAATACTGTATTCTGCAGTATCTTGATATTTAGTGATTGATTTATTTGGGGGGCTTACATATTCAGTTGTAGCATAGATTAAGTATATATTTCTGTAATTACTGACTGCTCTTTTAGAAAAAGTATTTTTAGAATTTTATACTTAGCCACTCTCCGTATATCTCAGTGTTATTACACAGGCGTTGTAGCTTTACATGAATTGCCAATAACTCGACTCAAGCAATCACTAGCAGCATAGAAGGGGCCAGCGGACACACTTGTATAATTAGAATTTTCCTGTCAGTCAATTGACACATCGTCATTCAACGTGGACCATTGTTTTTTATGTTGTAAGCATGTGTCACTTGTGCAGAATAAAATTTCGAAAGCGCCACTTATGATACAGCTTCGCTGTTTTACGGAAAAAAGTGCAATTGATATTGTTGAACTACGTTTTCCTTTAACAATTTGTTATCTGTATTTATATAAAACCCTGGTTTGGAGCGGCTTCTTCAACTCAGCAGCCTAAACCCAAGTTCCAACCGAAGTTCAATCTAGAGTTGCTGTTGTGGACAAAAAATGCACAGTATTGCTGAAATAACCGCTTATATGCAGGGATGGTGAATGTGTGTGGTTTGGACCTAGCGAAACAGCATTTTTAGTATAAAAACTATCTTATTTTTAGGCGGCTCAATTCTAGAAATACAGGATGAGCCTGTCTGGTACCACTAAAGAATTAGAGGTACCGCCTCTGGGTAGCGTAGGTCGGTCCGGTCTTGCGAGGGATAAATTCGGGTCCTTTACTGAAATTATTTCGCCTTAAAAGGTGCATCAATCTCATATCATGACCGAGGAACTTTCTTGTCGAGGAATATGTTGCTTGCCACTATCCAGGTCGGATATAGGGATTTGAAGCCCGCTGATATTCTCGACTATAGCGTCGTTGATAATATTCAGTTCAAACTCCCTTTGGAGTATACTCTAATGCCCAGTTTAACTATTCTACTAATAGCGAACCTGGTATGCTACGTCTGCCACGTGGGAATATCTAGTTACTTTTTCTTGAACAAATATTCAACTATATCCGTATCCACGTGAAATGGAATGGCTGGAATAAAATGGATATAAACGACCAAAATATGGAACTGGGGCGCTGGTAGATGAGACGACGGGTGATTTCGTTGATAGTATGGTACGGGGGCTCTATGCGGGTGACTAATTCGTTAAAATATTGGGCAGTGAAGGAGGATTCTGAACTAGTTGCGCGCTAAATTGTTAGTTTCGCGCCCCTTCGCGCAGTACATGTACAATTTCTTAAAAAAGTTTGCCCCTGGAAATCTGCACACCTTTACGGGTCATTTAGACCCCGCTTCCAATATATGCGATACTCGCATGAAGCGGCAGTATGGGGTTCAGGCGCACAAAGGAAATTGGACGCGTTGGTTATCCCTATGTTTGAGTGATGTTGACCCGAACTGGGTTTATATAGAGGATTGGGGTTGAGTTCCACGAGAAAAGGTAGAAAGCCGTATCTAGTCTGTATCTTTTAGACTGAAATTACCTAAATTTAACTTAATATAGAAGCTGGAACTTGAAGCTGGAATACAGTATATAGTGGAAAAAATTTGGAACGGGATGTGTTTACAGTGATAGGCATGAACGTGTAGACGAAGAGTGCGAGTAGATTTCGGTTGCACACAAAACGAGAAAGAGATTGGGGCGTTTTTTGTTGAGATGTGAAAGGAATCCTTACTTGATGTATGAGCAGTGTAATTGCGATAAGCTTATAGATGATGTAGAGAAGCGTCCAATTTTTGGCGAATATTCAGTCTATTTCAGTTTGTGTATAATCTGTTGTTAGTGTTTTGACTTTACCTGGCATCTGGAACGAAATAGTTTTGTTACTGATGGAAGAATTGGAATAGCTTGGAAATAGACCGTTTCTTATTAAAGTTACTCTTGCCTGCAAATGTTCAAAAAAGGAACATAAAACGCTGCCTTTGTTATTAAGATTAAAGTAAGTTTCTCACGACGTATTTGGTGTCAACAATGTAATGTTTGCAAAAAAAAAGTACATATCCACTTCGTACTCTCCATGTGCTGACACGGATCGCTCTTATTTTATAGAATGTGAATTAGTCTGTTTAATTCTTTCATTGCAGGGCTGCAGTTCAGTATAGCAGTCTAAGCCATGTTTAAGTCCAATAATAACGTTTATTAGATGTATATAGACCCATTCGCAGATTGAGTACACTTCTGGAGGTTCAAAATAACACTGCTTATGTCCAAAATTTCTAGAACTTTTAAATGAAGGGACCAATTTCGAACCGTTGACTTGTCTATGTACAGGAACCTTTTCATTTCAGTAAATTATAGTTAAGGCATCATAAAACTTTGGACTAGCACCGGTGTCCTTCATCCAGCACCTCGGTGAGAAGACGCCATGTTCGTCAGGTTCGTCGGAATAGCTCTTATAAACAGAGAGTGTCCTCTGAAGATCCAAGAAGAAGTACTGACAAGTCCTAGTAGCTTTTAATTGTTTAAATTGTGACACCGAAAGCTCGGGCGTTTCGAAGATGGATGTTCGCTGACGTAGACAAATCTTTTGTCTCGATCTGTGGCGGTGACCGTAAAAGCTCCAATCCACTCTCCAATATGGCAGCAATCAGTCCTCTCTCCACACCAGCGCGCGATCTCCGACTCAAATGTGACGTCAGCTGCACGGGGAACTGATTACGTAGCGCACATTGCACGCGCAGACGCGCCATCTCCTGCCCATCGCCCGTTTTGCCTCTGTGGAAATCATGGCGCCGCCAGTAACGTGGCCCGTGGCTCTGGTCGCTCACCGAAGACCCTCTTAGACGGGTACACAAAGATAGTGCAGAGGGGACGAGTACTTCGGGCCCAATTGTGACATGAGAGCCTTAATCGAAATGGGGAGTAGCAACGGCATTGCTGAAGTTGGGTAGACTGCGTAACTTGCGTAATGTGTTACGTAGGGGTAGTGATATCGTTCACCAATGCCGAGGGCATTTTGTGACTCCAATGCAAGATTTGGCGAAGGTCCACCCCTGACGCGAGACCGATCCTTACAAACGAATCTTAGAATTGCGATCCTCGATCGACTCACATCCTGTTCGGTAGTCCGGTATAAAAACTTTCCAAAAAATTCGATAATGGTTTCCCATACTGTTGTTAAAAAGTCAAGCAGGAAACTAGCGCACTAAAACCGTAAAACTGTCGACGATGTGCAGAATTTGGTCCCCATCAATAAACATGATGTCCAACTTCAGGGTCTCCTTGAACCTCGTATCTTTGCTTCCGATCGTGACATGAAACCGACCAGGACCATCTTGAATTCTTTGATAGGGGTCGCATGTCGCAAAGATTTCTTGTAAGGTCTTACGTGTCGCAGTTGAGGGCTTCCGGTCTTTTTCGTTTCAGTAACGCTTACATATATGTGCAGAAGGATGAGATAATTGCTCGTGGAGCATGCGTAATTGTATCCTCGTGAAATACGTGAGTGTCGGGAAATTCATTTCACCGTAAATAGCCCACCCGCGAGTTGTAATGGAACTTCCAGCCGTCCACATCGTATCTGTCACTGTCACAATCGCCGTGTTTGACAACAACACGTTTAACAAGTCTTTGGGTGAAATTTCAAGCTCAGTGAATGTGCGAACATTTCACTCAACCTAAAAAGCCCCGGAATGTCAGCGCGACAAAATTAGATTGAATGAAGATATTTGGATTGCCAGCGGAGTATGAAGCGGTATTTCAATTTGTCCAAGGGTTCCAATACTTATTGCCGAGCTTGAACCTCCTGAAGCTTTTAAGAAGGCGTGGAAGCTGAGAACCATTGCAAGATAAATGCGACGTAGCTCTCTCACCCCAACAATTGACTTAGGGGTTTCGTTGTCGACGCAGAAACCGGGTCGCAATGGCGACGTTTTCGTGACATCTTACGAAGAGAGAAGTAAATATACATTGGATATAATTTTACCTTATACTTCCAGAAACGAACTTTACGTCGGGGGGTTGACTGGCGATGTGCAGGAGTCCAACCCGTACGGCGTCGTATCCTAGACGCATTGGAGAGACACCTTAAAGAAAATCCTGAGCTTGATCTTCGTCCCAGTGTACCCTTGTAATCCTTTTATCGGAGTCAGAAGGCTCCAAAGACGCGCAGAGATGGTTGATTGCGATAGACTTGTCAATTTCCTCGAGCGCGTCAAGCGCATATCTTGATGAGACAAAAGAGTCACCCGTGCTCTTTGATTGGTCTGAGGCATCAGTAGCGTGATGCGTGGACTGCGGATCTTCCACTTCATACGAATCAGAGTCTGATTGCGGGTGTTACTGACCGTGCGTGACATCTGTGACGTCGGACAGCTGACTGATGGAGTGAGAAAGTTTGTGCAGTAGCCAAGCTGCCGAGGTGCCCTTATCAAGTTCCTCAAGTACATATTGCTTCATGTCCTTGGTACGGTGGTAACTTGAGAAGTGCTCATCTGATCTGCATACGTGACAAAGCAGGTGCTTTCCACCGCGTCCGATGGGCTTTTTATTGGATCGGTGCCTGTCAGTCTTCTTGCGGTCGTTAGTGTAACGGCGATCGTAACGCGAAAAGCGATACTTCCGCGGCATTTTTATCATACTTTTGGAAAAATGCGCTGTCAAGGGAAGTTCCCTTTGACGGTGCTATTCGGCTTTCGATATCCAACTGTAGCTGCTCTCTGAGGGCAAGGATGAATCAATTTTAGATGTAGTTCGATGATGTTATTTGCCTAATTGACCTCTTAGCACAGGGGTAGTCAAATACGGCAGAACGAAGTTACCTTATCCTATGCTGAACGGAACGGAATTATTCCCGAAATTGCGGTGACAGCGAGTTTATGCGTTGAAAGAGACAATCTAAAGCCACACTGATATGTATTGTTCCAAATTCTTTCATAATTCGTGACAGAGTACGCTTTCCCAGCTCTGACTGTTCTTCGAGTTGTCGGGCATCAGAATCAAAATTGGTATGCATTGTTTTGACTTTTTCGTTGAAAGACATTGACTACACGTCTAATTTGGTGAAGAAAAAATCTGACGGAAACCAGTGAAGAGATTATTGAAGCACAGTTCCTTTTGACGGTTCGAAAATGGCAACTAGATGACTCCCAACTCAAAACCTCGGATCTCATTTACGATCTGACGTATCTGAAGCGTCTCAGGGTCACGGTCACCACTAAATGTCACATCACCCAGCATTGACGCCACGGCTGTGACAGACTTCGAGCCGGGGGATGAACAAGATGATGGAACTACTGCGGCTTCCTGCATCAGGACAATTATGTCCATCGCATATTTCCCTCCCGGTAGTTTCGCAATCATCTAAAGCCGGTACGTCGGTGCTTTCACGACGGTAGTCTTAACTCGCAGAGGCTCAGTTATCGATTCCGTTACTGTGAACTCCTTGGCTCTACACAAGTGTAGCTGTCAGAGATAATAGGGTACTATAACGATTCACGACATACTTGGGCATTTCATGAGCGCTATCAGGTGTACCTTCGACAACAGAGGCCAACCAAACAAGAGCTCCCAAACTTGGTAAGACCTTAAGCGAAGCATCATCGATCTAGGAAAGAACATCACCTGGCATGGGTAAACAGGTAGAGTACTGTGCTACCTTCTTGAGCATAATAAATGCATGTAGTGGTTGCTTTAGAAACTAATCTGCGAATAAGACTTGTGGAGGCGGAAGTCCCATGCATATCATCATAAAGATATCGTTCTTATCGGATTCTGCTCCAACAGGGTTCATTTCGAGATTAATTTGAGCGGCCTGAAGTGCCTGCAAGTCTTTTCATCGATCATATACTGATCGTTAGACTTCAATCGCAATGAGCGTTCATGTGGGCATCCACTGAGCCACGAGTGTCTGCCATGGCAACACGCTGTAGAGCTGCGAATATGGATTGTCGCGCGACTCTTAGTACGACGGTTCCCAGCCCGAAGTGCGGATGAAAAAAGGATAGAGAGTTTACGGGGATACGTTTACTACTCGTGTTTCTCCCTCACCCGATCAAAGGGGAGGACAGCTGTTCCGTCAGAGAACAAGTAAGGCAGCGCTGTATCCGGCACATCCACATTTCAGTGGAATTGTGAGCATGGCAGCTGTAATGCTGCACTCAACATGCTAAGGACATAGGTCCTTATTTTTTAAAATAAGCTCAGCGCTGGATTAATGCTCAAGCGGTTAACTTTCCAGCACGGTCTTACAGTACTGTGCGGACAGTACACGTGGAGTCGATTCTGGTCAAAAAGGTCAGCGGGAATTACCAAACACCTATACAGTAAGCACTGTAATTCCAGATTAAATGCCAACAGGACTGGTCTTTTCAGCAGTGTTCATCTTCGTAATGATACTGTGGCGTCCGGAATATCTCGGCATACATATAATTGTTTTTTCTAGAAAACGAACTGAATCCGCCTGATCTCGCGATATGGGCTAATTTGAATCGACGTGCAAAGCGCTGTCTCCCGTGCCCTGGATGATATCAACAGCCTTTCTGAATCGTGGTTCAGAACAGATGCGATGATTCGCTCAAATCTGCTTCTAGCCTCAAGATGATCGTGAAGCACCGGCTGTCATCGAACTAGCCCCCTTTCTCGTTCACAATCTTCTGTGCCCGCTCCTCGATCCAATCTCCAAACAAGTCCCAAATCTCCTCCCTGCCCTTCTCACCAACAAGTTATGCCACCTGCCCTCCGCCTTAACAATAGTCTTATCTTCTGATGCGGCTGCGTCATAAAACCTTTGGGCCGCATCGGGTTTACCAGCGTGTCCAACTCTCCCGACACAGTCAAGAACGGCGTACGTACCTCCCCCACCTTCGCCTTCACATCCTTGTACACATTCAGAAACTCCCTCCCCACCCTGGCCCTCAACTTTTCCTTACAATTCAACGAATCCATATCAAACAACTGCTGCAGTTCGCATCCGGACTATCTGGGAGCGTGACCAACTCCATAGTCGGGACTAGAGCACTTGTAACGCCTGACATTGCGGCCTGTATACGCCCTACTACCCCAAACATACCCTCCGGCGGCTCGGACGCCGCTGACGACACCGCCATTCCCTGAAACAAGTTGGGATTATCCCTGGTGGCCACAATGGACACTGTACCGCCCAAAGAATGTCCCACCAAATACAACGGGATTCCGCGTTGAATACTCCAACTTTTCATCAACCCGTTTCACATAGACACCAAATCATCCACAAGGGCTTGAAAGGAGGGAAAATATGCGCGTAGACCGGTAGATGAGCCATGTCCCACATGATCATGCCATGAACGGATATTTTCCGGATATTGAGTTGGCGGATGAAAGACGAGGCCGAAGACGAGTCGCCGTAGCAATGCAGGCGGTTCGGAGGATCGGAGCGCAGAAAATTGAAGCGGGTGTGGGAACGAAAGCCGTGCACGAGGAAGACGGCGGCGATGGGGTCGGTGCGTCACAAGGCCAGTGGTAGGTAGCAAGGGTCTCGCCGGGGATGGTGCTTGGGTAGGTGGATTGGGCGAAACCTAGCGGAGGGGCGTCGCTCATGGTGGTGATTTGTGGCGGGTTGCTTGTGCGAATGACTTGAAGAGGGTGGTGGAGCGGGCGCTGGTGTGATATGGTTACAAGTGATGAGGTGCGGCGCCATTTGTACGCAGTCGGGCTGTTCCGCTCCCTGGGATGTGGAGCTGGGCCCTCTTTTCGAGCATGGTACAGAAGTTTGGTACGTGAAAGACTCAACTGTACGTTACTGTGAATTTCGCACGTGCACTGCAGGAACAGATACTACTACAGTAACACCATGAACGGGATTCTCATTGCTCTTGTGTCCAATCTTGGCAATTTGTTTTGGGAATATTCCAAGTCAAAGTATGTCCATAAGTACAAAGTATCGCCCAAAAGCTGTAAGTCTCGAGAAACAAGCATGATCTGAATGCATTCCAACTACTAATCAATAAAGCCACATGGCACATTCGCGGCGTCTTCTCTTGAAAATGGCTGTAAGTTGTCGGTGTTTTCCTCCAGGATTCTGAAGGGTGAAGTCAGGTCCTGCGCCAAACATGGCAATCTGCCCTTTCCTGAATACTCTACCACACACACGTATGTATGTACAGTACAGTATACGTATGTATTTTAGGGTTTAGAGCTGACACTGGTCACAGAGGTGTCAATGCAGTATTAAGCATTCCGTAGGTCTGCGCGCCAGTTAGATCATGTCAAGGACGAATCCTGCACCCCGAAAAGCTGCAGTACAGTACTGTATACATAGTACTGTACACATTCTGGTCGGGTGTTGCTGCCGCCCCGCTCGATTGTACGGTATGCTATGGTTCGGCGAGCGTTTCTCTCAAAATTAGTAACCCGTAATCCATCGCAGGACATAATTTCACGCCTACCCCCGACTGAAATGGAATGAATCTACGTACAAAGCAAAAAACAAATGTCCTCTTAGGATCCATTATCTTCCTCTGACGAATTTGATAAAATTAGCAGAATACTGTACTAGGACTGCATTCACAAATTACCGAGATTCCGTGTGCATAACTCCCCTGTGGAACCACCGCCGAAAGGGAAGCACAAGACATAGCCAGATATCAGGCTAACGGGCGCTGCTGGCGGCACCGATTACTTTGATACAACCTTTATGAACCGGCTGGCCCCTTTTATCTCAGAATGAGAATCTTCACCCCTCTTACGAGCTTCAATGCTGACCGTGCTGATAAGCTACGGAGGTATTAGGGTTTGTGGCCGGATTACCTAACAGGAACAGCCTCGTTCCCGTTCCAATCTTCACTCTCGGAGGGTGCCACCCAGATGTGTTTTCTCTGAGCACGAAGGTGGCGTTCGGTCGCCAACCGAGCCCTGGACCAATACTCCAAGGTGCGGTCCGTTCTCCCTCGACTTCTCGCCGCGCTGATGGTCACTTTCAACACCGTGTGCTTGTTTGGGCTAGCAGCTACTTTCGGAAATCGGTTAAAGTGATCAGTAATTCCTTTAGTAGAGCCTGGAACGAGCATTTGCTTTAAAATAGCTCGCAGACCGTAAACTACCCCCATTCATCTTCACAATAAAGATCTCACTTTTTAAACGACCTCAACATAAACGCCCAGCATCCCGCTATCCAACCGCGGCCGCACGCGGAATACAAGTCCAGGCCAGGTATCAGGGCAACTGGAGGTGCCTGGCACCGATTACTATCCCTTTCGTGAATCCGCTGGCCCCTTCTCATCTCAGCATGAGAACCTTCAACCCCCTTACCAGCTTGAACCCAGCCCACTCAGACCAGCTAAGAAAACACCAAGGGTTTGTAGCCGGATTACCTGGTAAGAACAGGCTCGTTCCCATTCCTACAGTATATCCACGTTCAGAGGTGGAATCCCGATGCGTTCTCTCACATCAAGGAGGTGGCCCGCTCGGTCGCCAGCGGAGCCTTGGACCAAAATCCAGGGTGAGGGCGATTCTCCTCTAACGACACGCCGTGTTGATGTTCACTTACATCTCGACGCGACCATCAACAGGACACATCGTACTCAACGAGGCACCGTTCCCTCCTACACCCAACGCCCCCACTTCTGACATGGCCTCCACCTTCCCTGGCTACGTCTTCCACACATTCTTGCGCAGCACGTACTTATACGGAGCTATCCTGCTGCGCGACCTTGACGAGCTCCACCGCGCTAACCTCTCCATCCTGTGGCAACTTTTCGCATCCTATCTGCGCTCGAGATACTTTCTGACACCCACTAATCTCGCCTACGAGCCATCTTCCAAATCTCTGATCTCACCAGTCTGCTGCAACAAGCTCCAAATTTCCTCTCCAAGCTCCAGACCACAACCAGGCAGGCAAATGCAACCAGAAGACCACGGCAGCCTGATCATTACGCTTCATCACAACGCACGGATCCAACTCGGTACTCCATAAAACTCTTACCAACCCCCCCCCCCGGGCGCACTCAACGCAAATTTTCCTCTCCCTCTGGAACACCCGTCATTGCCCCTCATGCCGCTGCCAACATCGCTTCTCACCCCGCCACACACCGCCACGACACGAATTGGATCTTCCCATCCTTCCTCGCCTCCACCATTCTCAAGGGACACTCGCGTCGCCTCTCACTTTGCTCGTTTTTGCACTAGTTCCACATCACCCAGTGCCTACGAGTACGCCCTATACAGCTGCTATCCGGACCATGGAATCCAAAGGAGCAACGCCCTCCCGACAGTCAGTTTTTACAATATGAGGCCATTACTGTACTATATTCTCATTGCTAGCTAGCGGCCACTACAGTACAGTACTGTACTGTACAGTATATTGCATTTCCGATCATCTGCATCCCCAGAGGCCTTTATGACGCACATTCATTCCTACCAACAAGATTCATCACTTTTCTGCATTACAGTATTCACTTGCAAGTAAAGTTATTTGGTGAACTCGTTGAACCAAATAGTCTTTCGCATGTTGGTGAGCTGAGAAGTGAGACGAGAGTATGAAGCATCAGGAGGTATCAAACGAAAACATGGAGGAATTTTTCTGGCTTTGAGTAGTTTACTGACCCTGACCAGGTGGTGGCAAGGGTAAGTGCTGTTGGTCTTCGATTTCTTGGATGCTGCTGTACAGCGGCTATGGGCGCGGGGCGCTTTTTCCGGGAATGGATCCCTCATGGGTGTAAGGCCAAAGCCTCCATATGGTGTCAGCCTAACTGGGGTTGGTAAATGGCTCGCCGTCGTGAAATGTCTCTTCGTTTTATCTTATATCTGAGTGGGGGGAAAAACTTTGCCAAAGGTGTTGGGGTCCTATGATTCGTGTTCGGCGGATCTAAAATAGCTCCATTGGTTGGTGAGTGAATATAGCGAAATTTTCAGTGTCAGATCTAGTTGGTGATTAGATACAGCAAAATACCTGGTGCGAGTTCGGAAGAGTCTCAGAAACGGTGTTTGGGTCCGATTTTCGGGAAGCCCTTCTCAAGCTGGCCTGGCTTGTATAAGAGAGATGTGGGTTGAGGGTTGGTTCTGCCTTGGGCCTTCAGGTCTGAGGTGGGGCAGACTCTCCCCGCAAAGATTTTTTTTATGTGAAAAAGGCTGGCAAAGGAAGGGTGGAACCTTGGCTTCCGCGGAGTCTGGCGAAGTTTGTGTTGTAACCGGTCTTAGTAGTGGGAGCTTGCTTAAGCGAAGAGACTGTTAGGCAGAATGGAGCTTTGATTCTAAGGGGGCTTTGTGTGAAGGTGGGGAGATGCTGAACGTTCGTTCGGTTTGACCTCCATTGGATCTGGGAATTATTACTCAGGGTTGGCAGCCATACCCTAAGGCTCCCGGTATTTGAGTCCGGTCCGTGACGAAATTCTCAACCGTAGGCTTGGCAAAGGCCTTTTTCCCCACTCCACCTGGAACCGGGGGCCGCTATCACTCCTGGGTGTCTGCCGCAGTCGCAAGACTGTGGCGGGCGCCCGGGAGTGATGGCGGCCTCCGGGGAAGGGTGAGTGATCTAGTGGTTATCCTCTAGTGATCAGATATGGAAAGGCCGAATGGGCAAGATCATATGGAAGAGCGTTCCCGTCGCCCTTTCCGTGAGCAGAGTGTTAATCTCTGTGGCTAATCTTCCGTGATCTTGGGTAGAGCGAATGTTTCATTTTGGGCGGTTGGCTGGAAAATTGACTGAAGAATCCTAATGGCAGGTGGGGGCAAAATAAATGGTTGCATGGAACGTGAATTACCAAGGCTACGCCTTTTTGTTTTCTGCCAGTGGGGTTTGTGTAAGTAGCAGGCACGCTGTCCGTTCTCGTCGGGCCCTCCGTCGTCTGTCCCGCAGACGCAAACAGCGTGGGAAAGTTTACTCTTACTGAGGGGCGAAAGTAAGAGGTCTCCGTGGGGCCGGTAGCCCAAGGAGGACGGTGACCGTGGGGAGGAGAGGACCTCCCGCCCGTGTATACGCGGCCCGCTCCTTACGAGAGTTGGCGCTTGGTGTTGATTGACAGGCTGGGTTTTTCAACCACGTGGCAGCCTGGGAGCAGCCCTCCCGCACAACCGCGCGCTGTCTGTGGAGTGACATTGACTCGGGTGAGGGGAATGAGCTGGCCCCTTGACCTTAAAGTATTCGGCTTACTAATACAAAATTTTCGTGGGAGGATGCGGTCGAGGAATTGGACCGGCACGGGGAGGACTGGTTGGAGGTGTATCGCAGCAGTATCTTTGGCAAGGCTGCGAGCCTGCGCGATTCGAACGCCAAGAAATTGTGGAAGTATTTGAGGCCTAAGGCTGAGAAGCTGGGAGAGCTACCTGGATATTCCAAGAACATGACGGCGCTTGAGTGCTTGAGTGAGGTCGGGAATGGAATGTGGCCCGTACCCAGAGTGGAAGACGAGGGTGGTGGATCTGATGGGGACACAGAAAAGGAAAAGGTCAATGACGAGTCCGAGAGCGAGAGTGAAAATGAGGTTGGTGTCAAATCGGCGTCTGAGAACGAAGGTGAGAGGAGCAAACGAGTCAAAATTGCGGGGTCCAGGAAAGGAATGAAAAAGAAGGACCCGTTACAGCTATTGGCGAAGCAGATGGGGGAAATGGGTCAATGTTGAAGGATCTGGGCAAAAATGTGCAAGACATGAATCGAAGACTGGAAAAGGTGGAGGTGGTGCTGTGGCTGGTCCGTCCAAGGCGGGCAGCGTGCAGCGTTTACTGGCGTCCCGGGCAGAACTCGGAGATTCAAGTGAGGCATCGTCATCCTCGGAGTCTGAAATGGACTCCGAGGATGACGATGCTAATTTTTTAGCCCGATTGGCGCGCAAAGAGAAGCGACATGCCGAGGGAAGAAAAAGCTGTCGCGAATGGAACGCCAGAAGGTACGGGCGCAGAAGGCTGACATTCGGGTGTCTGTGGCCGGGATCAATGTTGAGCCAGAAGAAGAAATTGGGGCGGCGACTGTGCACCGTTGGATCGTGGCTGGAAACAGCATAACGAATTATTTTCGCAGTCTGCCCTACGGGTCGAAGAAGATGGAGAAGAGAAATTTGAATGAGGCGCTGGCTTGGGCGCGGATGCTCGATGTGAGAATCGCGTACAATGGATGGAAGAAAACTTGTCGGGAACCCGACTTTGAAATTGCAGTAAGAAGGTTGCTTGCCTTGGAGTTGGCCATGGAGCATGGATCTTGGGAGCTTGCCAAACATTTTGGAGTCGTCCGTAGGAAATGATGCGACGATCCATGATGTGCTGGGGCGAGCGATGAGATCTGCAAAAGTGGCCGAGTCCTACCGAAAAGCCTCTAACCGTTCGCAAGAGGATCGAGACGAACGTGGAGGCTCGAGCAAGTAGAAAGAAGAAGAACAATGGTTCAATTAGAGGACCGTAGGGACCTTTTCCCCTTGCTTTGCCCAATAAATTATGTTTGTTTTCAGAAATTTTCCCGCAGCAGTAGATTGCTCAACGTCAGGCCAAGCGAAGACAGATTGCAGTAGAAACCAGGCGACTGGTATGTGCTTTGAATTTCTTGTATTGCAGAGATAGTTATTACTTGAGGGCTATGTCTGATCTCTCTCTTCCAACGGCAAAGAGGGGAGAGGCACTGCGGTCCAGGACAACGTGTTGGTTTATTTGGAATTAAGATGTCGCGAGTTCTGGCGCCGGAACAAAAATTTCCGCGCGCCGCTCTCGTTTACGGCAGAAACATATGGTGGGAATGTTGGAGTCGCGGATGCGAACTTCATCGACTTAAAGAAATTATCTCTGCCTCCGGCAGAGGTTGCAGGTTGTGTATCTCTTCGAGATGTGCTCCCACAGGGAATGATACCCCAATATACAGACCCAGGTGACCGAGGTATTCTTCGAAAACCTACGGAAGCCGAACTGAAAGACACAAAGAAATGCCTTATGGTTACTCCTACGGCATATCCAGCCTTAGTGGCCGGGTTGTTGGAAAAACATATACTGGAATTGACGACGGAAAGACCGAAAGAGATCAATGGGCTTTTTGCAGTCCCAAAGGATGGAGGCCGGCAGCGTTTGATCTTGGACGCCCGGCGGGGGAATTTGCACTTCATTCCCCCAGCAGAGGGTGACATGCCTCACCCAGGGTTGTTCACGCAACTCGAAGCAGTGGATGACAAATTGATCTTCACCGGAAAGTTGGATATTGATAACCACTATCATCGGTTGGAACTACCTGAGCACCTCCGTGTGTACTTCGGTCTGCCTTGCGTAGTGATCGGGGAAAGCGGTTTTGGCCCAGGTATCGAGTCCTCCCGATGGGATGGTCGCATTCAGTGCTGGTCGGTCACTCAATTCATGGCGAGCTGCTGGCACGAGCCGGGCTTAATCCGAGAAGAGAGATAAAGGCGTCGAACGGGAAATCTATCGGCAGTACGTTATGGAAGGTATATTGACGATTTCTTTGTTGTGGACACAATAAGAAAAAGGTGAACCAAGTATATGAGAAAGTATGGAAAGTGTTTGCTGATGCAAAACTCGACCCTAAGCCGTCCAAATGTGAGCGGCCAAGTGCAAGTGAAAAGTCGATTTTGGGGATTAAGTGGTGTTCAAAAGGATGTTTGGAGCCTGATCATGCAAAGATGGCTGAATTGATAAAAGGACGAAGCAGCTAGAAAGGGCTAAGGACTGGAGCCTGGTCGAGCTCCAGAAGCTCCTCGGCTCCTGGAATTGGTTTATTCTGCTGAATCGTCCTGTTTTCTCGGTTTTGCAAGAACTGTATGAAGGTCTCCGTTCTTCCTCAACAGTACTACAACCCAGTATCGGCGCACGACACGAGCTAGGCCTGCTGGTGGCTTTGGCCCCGTTACTTCACTATGATTTAAGAGGAAAGAACGGGGATTTCATGTTGGTATCCGATGCCTCCTCCAAAGGAGGGGCAAGTATGTACGCACCTTATTCCGCCTGGCACCCCAACCAGGTGGAGCTTGTGTCTAAGTTTTCTCGAGGTATCTTGCCTCGAGAGGTTCCGGTCCCTCGTTTTCATGGAAAATGATCAGTGCTAAGAAATGGAAATTCGCCCAGCACATAAACGCGCTGGAAGGTCATACGACATTGACAGGTTTACGTTGGCTCGCGCGACAGCGAGCAACAGTTTTTCGGAGAACTGCGATTCTAACAGATTCGCAGGTAATTTATTTTATGTTGGCCAAGGGCAGGTCGAGTTCTCCTCGGCTGCGGCGTCTCGCTCAGAAGATTGCCGCCCTCTCCCTTTCGTGTGCTATCCGTTTTACACCTATTTGGATCCCGTCCGAGCAAAACCCTGCAGATGGCCCCTCAAGATGCGTATAAGCTCGTCTTAGCGAGTGTAAGTCCGAACACAGCCAAAGAGTACCGATCCGCTTTACGGGAGTTCTTCGTATACTGTGCAAACAGTAAACGCTCCCTTGATGATTTTGACCAACTCGACGAATGCCTACTCCGATATATTAATTACCTGTTCTATTTGGATTCTCCACTTCAACACAAGAGTCTCGCGGGTAAGACCCTATCCGCCATCAAGTTCTTTGCGCCGGAAGTTTCAGGGAAACTCTTTATGTCAAGCAGAGCTCTCCGCGGCTGGGATCGGTGCGCCCCCAGCCAGCAGTATATCCCGTGTCCGCAAGATCTCGCCCTTGGCATCGCATACTACCTCCTCAGGAAGAACAAATTTGAGATGGCCGTTGCGGTCCTCGTCTCCCATGAGTGTTATCTACGGCATGATGAATGCCGTTTGTTGAAAAGAAACCAAGTCATATTTGATGAACATCCCACAGATTTTTCTTTTGCTACGATCCTGCTTCCATTCACCAAATCCGGAAAGTCCCAGTCTGTAACTGTTCGCTCCCTTTTCGTCTCTTCGTTACTGAGGCGTCTCATCCTCGTCCGACAATTGGCCCCTCATGATCGCCTTTTCAAGTTCTCTCAAGAAGTTTTTCGCCGGGCTATCCAAGAGGTAGTCCGGCAGCCGACGGGGCTACATCTGTCCCATTTGTCTGTCACGCCCCATTGCCTCCGTTACGGGGGGCAACACACGACTTCCATTCTGGTCGTTTACCAATGTTGGATATACATCATCGAGGACGTTGGGCTCGTTTTTCTACAACAGACCACTACGTTCGAGCCGGTGCTATGGCCCTTATCAAGTTGGATTTTCCTCAGAAGGTCCGCGAGCAACTCAACGGCTCGCGGCGCGCCCGGGGCACTACTTCAACGTTCCCGGGATGATTGCGGGATGGGATAGTCAAGCCCAGTCCGGATCCTCCGGACTGCCACCCAAGCCCAAAGTCTTGGGTCCTAGAAGTGCCTCGCGGCTTCGAAGAGAAGTTTAAATAAATTTTGGACCATTGTCAAAAATTGAATTCATTGTATTCACCAAGTAAGTAGTGTTAGAGAAGATTGAAGAAGAAGAAGATTGATGGAATCTGGCCAAATCGAAAATGAACCAAGGAAAGGCGAAATGGTAATTTAAAGGATATTACTGGGCACCCTGTAGGATACTCCGGGCCACAACCGACCATATCTTTCAAATATTAAATCACCTCACATTTACAGTACCCCCTTGCAAGATTACCCTGGTACAGTAACATAGCCCATAAGGCGGCTTTTAGAGAGGAGTCTAAATACTGTAAATGTTCACCACACCACAGTACAGTACTGTACAGGACACAATCCATCATGCAATCTACGAAAATACTACTGTAAACGTTCAAAAAATACCCAACCAAGCAATGCAACAACACAAGCTTTGTGACTACATTGCCCCAACACTACCCCATCCAACCTCCCAGCTCCCGAAACAGCCGACCAGCATCTCCGATGACCCTAGCGTCCTTTCTTACCCCCGCCGCTCCTCCCCCCCTCCCTGCATCTCTTCCGCCATGCCTCCACACCCAAACGTCCGCGCCCTCAATCTCATCCCGCGCCCAAATCTCAAGCCCCCAATTCACCGCAGTTCTCACCCCCTCATCTTCCTCCTCCCCCGCCACCCTGTCTACCCCAGACCATTGAACATGCCCTAGTGTCCAGTCAGAAATCCCTTGCCCACTTTCTGCTCCAGGGTGGTCGCCTTGCCCGCATCGAACTTCCCATGGGCCGCTCCCGCAAATTCTGGTACCGAATGTCCCCCTTCACATGTCCGTCTCCGAGTCCCGTCTCCTCGCGCTTCACTTTGCTTCCATCTTTCGCACCCTCCGCGTTCTTCTTCTACTTCCTACTGCGGACGCGGAAACACAGCGCGTCGATGGCATTACCGTTGTCCACCTGGACAATTCGAAAAATGGCGACGAGTTTGACATTCTCTTGGGGCGTGAGCACACTTTTGATGTCGTTATGGTCGCCGGTGTGTTGGAGACTCAGCGCTCGCCATTGGAGTCGGTTTTACCACGCTTTACAGAATCGGCAAAGGCGATTATCATGCTCAATTGTTTCTTGGATTCACCGCTTGGGGACACCCTGCCCGGTTTTGATGACGTTTACGTATGTCGTGCCATGGACAAGGTTGCCGTCTTCAAAGACGGTGTGGGAAAAGGGTGGGCCGTGTTTGTGGAAATCGCCGTGTTTGAATACGAATGGGTAGGCAACAAACCCGACGAATGGATACCTATCCAAGATGCCGTGCACCGCTTTGTCGCCGCTAAAGGAGCCCAGAAAACGGGCATCAACAGATATTACGCATCGCTAGCCCCGGGATGTGAAGCTGGCTTTTGGCCGTTTATGACCATCTCCAGCGTGTCGGTTTGGCCAATACATGGCGATGAGATGGACCGCAAGAACCGCCTCAAGGCGGAGAAGAAAAGAAACGCCAACAAGCGACCCTTCGGCTTTTTTTTGACCGACAACCTAAGACCAGCCCGACACAGTCTACAACAAGAAAAACAAGAGGCATTGCATCCTGTCCCTCACATGTAAATACCGTCATAGGGCCCTCCACCCCTCCCCATCACCCGTCTCACCTCATCCACGCCCACCTCCTCATCCACTCCCGCTAATTGTTTGATCACACGCATCACCTGTAACACCTCATCCACACTAACTCCGCCCCGCTAGAATCTCCTGCCACACATACAGCCTTCCGTCCCTCATCTCCGCCTCAGCCATTACCGCACCCGCGACACCTCCCAGCAACGCAGGCTCCTTTAAACGTGCCAAATCGCCAACAAGCTTATCATCCACTGCGGTAGTAGCCAACACACGCACACCATGCACACCCGCCCAAACGCCGACACGCGTCGCTGCACAGACGACTAGAATTATACCAGTGGTTTGTACATGATGGATCAATGCTTGTGCAAATTGAAAGGCGCTGGAGTCGTCGATGGTTCGATCGGAAAGTGATACAATGGCATGATGGTTGAGGAGACCGTTGGTGGGTAATTGGAGGGGATGGGGGTATGTGAGGAGCGGAGAAGGTAGCGGAAGGTTTAGGGAGGGGAGAGGGGTCAAGGGCCTGGAGGGCGAGTGAGGCTAGGTGGCCGAGGGGAATTATGAGATGTGTCGCGTGGACTGGTTTGGAGGGTGTAGGGAGAATCGGGCTACGAGAGGCAGCCGCGGCAGAGGGGTTGTGAAAATGGGACGGGTCGTCGAAGGCACGCGACGATTGCAGAGAAGCATCTACAGATTGAGTGAACAGGTCCATCACTTGGGGTCGGGGGAATTGCGGGTGGGCTGTGAGGACGAAGTGGATCGGTGTGGTTGGGTGTGGACGGCGCAGCGGGCGAGTGCGGGGAACAGTGGAAGGTTACCGAATCTTTGAAATCAAGGACGGGACGCAGGCACTGTACTGTACTGTACAGTGCATTGCGCGGATTTCGTATAGCACTGTTGACTTACAGTACTGTAGTGTACTGTACGGGGTTGTCGTGTGCACTGTAATGAGGACTACTGTACAGTGCAGCCGTCGTGCTGCATATACTGTACTGTACAGTATAGGTCAGCGCTCGCCAGTTACACCCATCCGCGGAAGAGCTGACGAGAATAGTGTGCTTACGCAAAAACAGAATTCTGGAAGGTCTTCAGAAATAGGTAGTATGATAAATTTCTGAAAAGTATTTCTGAAATTATTTTCTGAAATTTGAAAACGTGTTTACGAAAAAAAGTGGCGCGATAACTCCTACTGTACGATCTTTATTTCGCACCATTTCTCGCGGGTCTTCATTAACTGGTCACATTTCAGCAATTTACCTCACGACTTCATTCCAGAATTCTGCAATTGAATTACAGACTGTAATTCTATTGCTGAAATTTGGCTGAATTCTTTGTGCGTAAGCTCTCTAATAAATATATTATTCATGTACCTAGTACAGCAGTCCGCTGTCCCCGCGAGGTGTTCAGCCCCTGCCCTTCTCATTCTCAGTAAAATAATTTCTTCTACTGAAAGCTACTCGTGCCCTACTCCTACCTTCACGTCTACCCCTCACTACGCTTTCGACAAATTACTTTGATTTTACAAGGGTACGATAGCGCACGGAGTTAGAGTAGTTAAATACGACAAGCACTACCTTTGCATATGAGTGTGCAGATTGACTGTAGTTGCAAATTTGAAGGATTTTTATCTCAATGTACGGTAAGCCTCAATTATAGCCATTTCAGGAATAGAAAAATCAATCTTATTGGTCGAACAAAAAATTGCAGACAGTTCTAGTTAAGGATTGAGTAATTTGACTGGGAATGGTTCCTCCTTTCATTTTCGACTGTTTCAATAGTAATAAAAAACTTCTATAGTCCAAGCATAGCAATCCAGTATGTAAAGTAATGCAATATGTCCTCAAATACTGCTTCGAAGGTGTAAAGTTTCCCTTTTCACTCCGATAATGGCTGATAGGAGTCCAATTCAAAGCATTACACCCACCACTGCCTAATATGAAATTAGCGTTATTTTTTGTATTAATCATGCCGGTACATTCCTGGTCCACCCGTCCCATAAAAGTTTAGCTTCTTTACATATGAAAAGAAGATATGAGACAAACAAAAATCCATTGGGGAAATAAATCCGGGAACACTCCAATTTCCTCTTCTTTTGATCTTCAGTAAAAGATAATCAGCACTGTTGACCCACTTCTAAATATTTTCTGTCCAATATTACACATCTAGTGTTAACGATTCTTTTGGCTTGATTTTTCTTAAGCTTATAGTATTCCGCGGATACCGGTCCGGTCCTGCAACCCGGAGGACGAGTATATCATCCAGCCGTCCAGAGAACCATCCCCGCTCTACCGTTCTAGCTTCTTCTCGCCGTGGGCGAGGTGTGCTACTGCACTATGGGAGCTTAAATACAAAGAGGGACAACAGAAAATCTTTGACTATTGGTGTTTGTGTGCTTATTCTAATTGTCGTAGGGAATTCTGTACCGAGACGGAAACAACTGCGCACCGCGCATTGCATTGCATTTAGGACACCGATTGCAGATTAACTTCCTTGGTACTCCGCGTTTTGAAAACACATACTGCTGCAAAATCTGAGCTGCACTAGGCGCATCAATTTTTTACGTCTTTGTAATGAAGATTGATCTCTTGAGGAGTTTTTTCGCGACGAAAAATACTGAATCAAACTATTCTTCATCCATATGTAGCTCGATAAAGAAGTCCATAGAAACTATGTTGCAGCAGGTCTCTGGAATGTCATGACCTCCAGATTGGCTCTTTTGAGCCTTATTAACCTGACAGTCTTGACATCGGGAACAGTAGCTACGTACTACATCATCCATCCCTTGTCAGTACACGTGCTTGGTCATAGCAGTAAATTTTTATCTGCATGACGGTGTGAAGTGTCATGGAATTAACTGATAGTATTCGTCGGCAGCGTACCATAGTTCGGTATATAGACTCTCACAAGACCTTTTGCGACCCATAGCAAAGTTCCATTCTCAAACTTAAAGCTCGGCTTCTGTTGCTTAAACTGCGGTAAGCATAGCTGCTTTTAATCCTTAAAGGGTTCTATTTCCTCGTTTGTAAAAGCTTCATGCTGGCATAGATTCCTAATTTCATTCAAAGCTCCCCCTCACGGAATGCAGTGTAAAGCAATGTCATGATAAGGGCGTAGGCTCAGGGAATCTGACGCTATATTCTCCTTTTCCGTAACATGTATCGTTTCATATGTAAAAGGCCATAAAATTTCAAGTCGATGGGCTTGAAGACCTTACAGCTTGGCCATTGACTGCAGATAGCGGATGGATTCGTGACTAGTCCGGATTGTGAACTTCCTTTCCTTCAAGTAGATCTCCCAATCTCGCAAAGTAATCATAAAAGCCAGTATTTCCTGTTCACCTACACACAGAAGAATTTCTGCATCCGTCGATCGATACGAGAGATAATCCACTGGTTTCCATCTTTTCCCAGCGTCGATATGGCGGCAAAAATCAGAATCATCCATCGGTATAAAACTTTTTGTTCGATGAGGAGTACTTCAATACAGGTGCAGTCGCGGGAGTATTTTTACATATTTTAATGAACGCTCTTGCTCCTCGCTCCACTCGAATATTTTAGACCTTAAGATTTCTGACACCGGTCTAAGGATATTCCCTTACCCTCTAGTTGACTTGTGGTAGTAATTAGCGAGCCCAATGAGTTGCTGGACATGACGTATAGTATTTGATGTTGGCCAGTCTAGGATAGCTGATCTCAAATCCGTTTGCATATCAATCCCGTTTCCACTGATTAAATGTCAGAAGAACTCTACACTCTAGCTTCCAAACTCGCGTCTCGAAGGCCTGGCGAACAATCGTTACCTTCGCAAAATATCAAATGAAACGCGTAAATTCTTTGTGTGCTCCTCCGTATTGAGACTATACACAAATACGTCGTAAAAGAATACAACCAAACATTCGCCTTTAGGTCTTTTGTAGGGGCGTAGTCAAGAGACGCATAAAGCTAGCTCATTTGATGACCAAATTCGCGACGCTTTGCAGTCTGAAGCTCTTCCACTGTGTTTGGCTTCTGATTACTGCGCTTCAGTCCATTCATACAAACAGCAGCATGATCCCATGAGTAAGAGTCTGCAACACGGCCATTTTATATGCATCAAAACCACTGGGACTTCCAATCTTTCTCTCATTGTAAATGAATGACTTGACCTTCGTAAACCAACGTTTATCATGGTTGCCGGCGTAGCTCGACAACTGTGGTGCCTTAATTGATAGAAGGTCAGAAGAAGTTCCCCGGCGTTTACAGTAAAGCTTGTACTGGCCGCACCTTGCTCTACTAACGTGGTTAAATTCTAGATGCGAGCACCTTACGCAGCCATAGTCTGAGGCATCGTCTGGATTTCTTTCCTCAACGTGTGAATGACTTCTTCATTGCTTGATCCACCACTATGGGTTGCGCGCCGGGTTCATCTCTTCTTTGCATAATACCGTTCCAACTCATGACTTGCCGCGCAAGGCCAAACTGAGACCTCTAAATTGCCCTATGTACTCTTTGAATATGTGTCGGCGGTTGAGGAATTCGGATCACAGGCATACGGATTGTGCGTCACTACCAGCTATTAAACACTGGATCGCAACGGAATGTTGCCAATTGTAACAGTGAAAGTGTGGTCGTTTTACTCTAACCTTTCTGCCTTTTTTGATGCTATGCAGTTGGTCTAGTCTAGTTAAGTCGTGGTTAAGGCATGCGGGGCTGGTGAAGCCTGCGTGGTCCCGCACGGTCGGATAACGTCTGCTGGTCCTGTATGCTAGCTATTTTGAAAGGCCGTCATTACAGTAAGAACCTTAAGCCGGTTACACATTGTTCGGACAGAGACACAATTTGGCCCTTTTTAAAGTCGCCGAGTTACTTATCTTTCGGCATATTTTTAGCATATGGAGAGATTACTGAGATTATATATGGAGCTTTCGGAGCTCTAAGTACTTTAAATTTGTAACAGTTGATCATGCATTTAAACTTTTACCGAATGTAGACTTCGCGGTATTTGTTTCTCATATCCTTTGAAATTTCATTTTTTTTAAATTTCTATATATCTTTTACTGCTATAGAATCAGTTGGACTTTTGTCCCTTTTTGTCCACTAGGGTTCGCTTTTATACATTTCAATAACATGAAACATGTAGGGAGTTAAACATTAATATGAGACAGTTTGTGCCTTTTTTACTACCGAAGGTGATGTGCGGGAGTTCAAATATTTGGAATGGAGGAATATTGAAAGCAGTTTTGTGACTGGAAACTTTGGATTAATTCCATTTGGAATGACTATTCAGGCTTTATGATATATTCAGCTTCTTCTTCCCCTTTTCCATTCATTTAATCGACAATGCCAACCAAAGGATTTTGGTACTGCAGATTTTTCAGGTGCAAGCGAGAGAAAAAAAAACGAGATAATAACTATTAAGAGCACCCCCGTGTTCTGCTGTGAGGAGAGGGCGGTGCTACAGGCAACTGACTAATGGCAGCGCAAATTTGTGCCAGCGCATTAATGAGGGGTAATTTGCGGTCTTAGAGCTGCAGTGCCAGCAGCCGGAGCGACTGGCGATTGGATAATATCACCGTGTAAAAAGAAGTATATAAGTACAGTACTCGTGAGGTACCCAAACGCACCTCGCCACGCAATATATTCACCTTTCAGCCGTACACATGGCCTGCCAACGTTTTGGGGCGTAGTTATGGTTAGAATTTACTGTAGAAATTGATTATTATTTATTGACTTACTAGCAGTGGGAAATAATGAAATACGCCGCGCAACGCTATCGACCTATACGAGTGGGCTTAACATTCCTCCACCTAGTCCGCTGTAGAGGCTTTCCTACCGTACCAAAATTTCTCTTTACCCACCCCTTCCGGTGTCTCTTCCTTTTCAAGCACACACGCAATCTACCGAACCTTTTGCGAGCCCAACAATATTTTTTCAATTTCCCTGTATCAATAGTATAACTAATTATATCCTATTCGATGATTATAAAACTCCAATGTTCTAAAGGTGAATTTTTCCCTCCTATTTTCTGAATTGTAGTCCCTAAGGTCCCAGTTCAGTCCCGGTCTCACCCAAATATAGGTGAGAATACCTCTGGATGACAATTTCAGGACAATATTATCACCTTTCAGGGCAATTTGTCACCGAAGGAAGTGTGTTACTATGTCCTGAAATAGGCTCATCTGATATTTCCTACTCAGCTGCCTTCTCTGCAATGGAAGCTCAACCTTAAAATTCGGGCCAGGATTCCTTTAACCTTTGTGTCCTTGTTCATCACGCTTTTGAGAATATCAACCAAAAAAACACCAACGCGAATTTACTCAAATAATTATTCCAGGAAAGTAGTAAAGTTCCCATATTTGCAGCCTCAACATGCGATAATTGAGTCCTTGATACAGTCTTGAGACTTTTCGGGAGCAATTAATACTTCCTTGAATACCACCTCTCTGGTTCAACGCTGATAACACTTAAATTTTTGAGCATGGTTAGACTACAGTAACTAAATTGGATAACTTAGACTCACATTTGAAAATGGTATCAAAGCGACGAGATGTATTCACTTACACAGATAAAATGACTAGAGAGGAAAGCAGAATCGCACAGTTGCTATGAATCAACAACTTGGTGACCCTTTCTACATTCACTGAAACCAGAACGTGAAAAGAAACATGCTTCTCTCTGTTTATCGTCCACATGGATCTGAAAATTGCATCGAGATGCAATAGTATATTCCGAAAAAGGCCAATTGATTTCGTTCGACAAATTATGTACATATCAACGCATTCCTTTGAACTTAGCTTATTGGTTGAGCTTTTGATCTACTTCAAATTAGTTGACGATTCAAGGTGAACAACTTAATGCGAAATGTAACGTAATCGGCCCGATTACAGAGGAAATTTTACACAACGAAAATTTATAACTGCTGTCTATTGTGGCCATTCTGGTCAAGACAACTGCAGTCGTTCCACAAGGCCATAAAATAGCAGAGATTGTAAAGCTGCGGCCTGACGTGCAGGAAAGTACTCTCAACTTTCAGAGGGGGTGAGGAAGAGATTTAGGGTTAGCAGGAGGTCTTTCAGAGTAAGCGAGCCAATGTTTTGAAGAAACTATGAATGCATTATTTTAGTTCCGAGGTTATTACGCGACTCGCGAAGGTAGCTTCAGATAGATATCTATGTAGAGGGATAGTCGTAAGTTTTTTGGAGAATAATGCCACTAAAGTGGACAAATACAGATCACTTAATTATGTGATCTATAGTTTACATCTGAAGGTCTATTTTAATCAAAAGGTTTGATTTCTGACTTCTAAAAGATTCATCCTCTTTCTAAAAGTTTGGAAGCATCGTGAAAATGTACGACAGAGACGGATAAATTTCGGCTTGTGTAGCCGAGATGAAAATAGTTCTGCGGCTAACAAAATCGGAGGGGAGAATAGTTAAGAGATGATTAATCTGCAACGGTGAGTCTGGAGGCTGATAGACCTTTTTTAGAATCCAGCGTGTGATTCCCAAGATTATAACTCCAAAATGTTATCGTCTAAATTATCTCCAACATTCTTTGTGAACTGTAAAAGGAAGTTTCTTTATTTTCTTTCCAATTGGAGCAACTATGATGCTGGTGAAATATTTTATGCTCTTCGTAGTCATTTCAGATTTCAAATTCATTAATATTTCGTTGGCAAATTTTTTCCTTCCTTTTTTATTCAGATGAATAAAGAACTTTTTCAACGTCTAAATATAGATGCTGTGATCACTTCTTGTAAACATTCAATCTATAAGACTTGATTCAACGCCTCTTCTGGCGCCCATGAAGATAAAATAGCACTTAACGTGTACATAATGTTTTAATAGTATGTCAAGGGCCATAATAACGTGATTTGGGCCCAAGGACCTTAAAAAAAAGAACCTAAATACTGCCCATACGCCACTAAAATACAATCTCTCATTTTAAATATACTTTCTCTCTCGTTTGAAGACACTCTTCGTGTCGAAATTGCTGAATGAAACAACTGGTCCTACACATACGACAATCTAACAGTTCATTCAACATATGGTTGTGGGTGGGTTCTACTTAAATTGCCATATAAAATGGTATGAAACTTTATAAATGTGCGTAAAGCTAAAGTTAATGGGGTCAAAAGCGTACTGAGCTGGATTGCATCAAACTTAAGTGTCTGAAGCGGTCTTGAGTTACCAAAAATGCAATTGGTGTATGTATTGATTATTTGGAACCTCTTTTACATAAATAAACTAAACTCAAAACTACTGTTGAGATATTTTTGCTCCTGTGCACCCGTGCAAATAGACCCACAGATGAAGAACCCCTTCTTGTTCATCCGCAACCATCATTTCTTGGCTCTGCTCTACTGCTTCATCTGGTCAAGCTTTTTTAGTTATGGACGGAATGTGAATTGATTTCCTTCTCCCATTCGCGCCAAGTTCCAAGTCCTGACCATTTAGAGTACCATTCTCAGTATAACTCTAATGAGTATAATGAATTTTCTGGTGATTTATTGCTATAACAGACATAAATATTTCATTTTAAGCAAGCTTTAGAAGCCTATAAAATCGTTTAAGCACGTGATACATGACAAATTTCCGTTTAGAGTGTTTTCATCGAGTATAATTGCGAATATGGTACAGTGAGATGACCGTTTCAGGGAATCTGGAATAGATAAATACCTACGCGTGATACGAATTGGCGGTTATGGCTTCTTGTTGTAGTTGAAAATTTGATGCAGCTAAATGTAACTAATTATATATTTTGAGCTTACTGTAGATATTTATTCGGGTTTAAACCCCGGGTTCGGTCTGATCATAATGCCGTCGGCGATCCAAACCTCTGACAGAAAAAATAAGTCATTTTTATTTGTGAATCACTCTTGATCGGAGAACTGTTCTCGTTAAACCGGCTTTAACGCATAGGTTACCTTCTTTTCGTTCCGACTTTCGGTTGTTCCCACTATTCCCCAGTAGGATGCAGGTCTAAGGCGGATTCCTCTCAACCCTGCGTTTGTGCCTCCCTTCCTTTTTCCTCTTCTTTCCCTCCGTTGAGCCCTGTCGTACTTCGGTATCCACGTTTAAGAATATGCGAAACAGATGATTTCGATGATCCATCTTGGAATTAATGCGAGAAGGGATTTGTCCCACAGAGTAACTTGAGTTTTCTGTCGTTTGACGAATTTCAAGTTGTTGTTGCGTGCCCAAAATCTTGAAGAAGTTTATATAGTCCCGTATTCAAACTCATAAACCCATTGAAACCCCATATTGAACATTTTCACAGGGGGTAAATAGCATCCTTTGAGGCCTTGATTTAGTTCGCAAAGTAAGTTGTAACCCGGAATCTCTTTGATAGGTTCGTAATCGTGCTGTACAGCCTCAATGTGTTACCATTAGTTCTTTAAAAGAAATTTGTTTTTTCTTTCGTCAATTAGCGCTCCGCAAGATGGGATTGAGCTTTCCGGTAGAAAATCTATCAGCATACATATTTTTGTTTAGTTCTCTTCGTTTTCGGGATCCTTACTGTTCAACAAGTCGTATCAAGTTGATGATGCTGCAAGATTATATGTTTGAACTAAAAACTCTTGAAATTCATCAAGCATTAAGTAAAACGCTCAATTACTCTTTTAATCAATTTTCTATCACTGTCAAGTGAGCGAAAAGTCTCTTGAAACTTTATCTAATCTCGTCTTTCGTGCATCCCATATCTAAGAAATACATTTACTGCCACTGTCAAATCTTTTGGAGGCCAGCAGCTACTTCCATTCCAAATTATAAATAGAACATGATAGTATTGTAGTTAAATGTGTTGTTCGTTCCGATCCTGTTTTCTTCTTTGGGTATAGCTTCGGTGCCCTATGCCCGAACATATTGATTAGGGGAACGTTTTCCTCTTCTTCATAAAAGCCGTAAACAGTCTTGTGTATCTGAACCCTTGAAATGAGAATTTCTTCGCACTCTTACTATACAATTGACAGTAACATTGGATTATCTCGGTGTGCCCATTATGAAATCTCTACTGCAACATCCTTCAACGTATTAAAATTTTTCACGACATATCACCGTAAAGTCAAAATGTACAGTATTCTAATCTCAGCTGCGGGCACACAGAAATCAAAAATAATGCCAATAATAGTGAATAAATGCTAACATGTGCCATTTAATCCCGAAGAATGTGCTTACAGCCTGAAATATTCATCTATAAAATCAAATCAAGTCATCTAAAGTTTGAGCCTGTCAAATATCTGGCCTCTTTCGTAACAACCAATATCACCTCAGGGATCGCCATGAACATTGCTTCTCAGAACTGTATTTTAGTAGGTCCTCTAATTTACATATACTCTCTTCATCACTTATGCTGAGGATTAGAAGCAATACCATCTTAAAATACTTCAAATCATTCCTGATTAACTCTGACATCCAAGAACTGTTGTTCTCCAACCCCAGCATATCCTTACAATATAATTCCAATTTTTTGCCTGTCACTCGTAGCTGGCGCAGCAAAATCAAATCAAAACATCTTTGGCCAACTGAAATGATGGCAAAAGGCTTTAGAATTTGGCCTCAATGCAGATCTTTTAATTACGAATAGCTTCCGTCTTCCTTTGTGCCATGAAATAACGTGCTACCTAGATCAAACCCTTTATTCGGTACAGCCACCCATTTTTCGAAGGTAAAGTTAATTGATTACGGTAGGTTATACGTAAAGTATCTTGCGGGACCTCTCAAATCTGTGCAACCTGATTTCCTCTTTCCTGTCTCTGACCAGTCCCAGTCGACGTTCTGGCCCAGCTGGCATAATGCCAATGAAGCGGACGGGCTCGAATAGATAGTTTTCCTAGAGAAACTAGTATTATTTTGTTTCTTTTCTAGAATAGGAGGCCCTTTTAGCCTCTGCATGTCTGTCTCTCTCACTTTTTTGCCAATATTTTGTACATTTGTTCCATTATAATCAATTAAAACGTTATTTTGTCCTCCTTTACTTTGCTGAGGGTCCTGTTCCGCCTGTAAAGCCTAAGCCCGAAAAAGGTCAGGCAAGAAGATTGGTATAAAAATATGCATTTGTAGACACTGATCTGACATTTAAGAAACATATCCCACTCCAAAACCTCGAAGAAAACTTCACAATAGATTTCTCCTTGTAGCACCCATCCGTTATTCCGATGTATCTATTCAGAGCCTCGTCCCCAAGTCAATGCAATAAAGAGGGAGTCATGCGTACTTAATGTAAACCATTCCATATGCAGTCAAAATCTCATCGATGGCCACTCTAAAAAATTCTCCTCCAACTGTATCTGCTGTTTGAGCATACCCGTCTGTATTTCTATACTTAAGAGTATTCAATTGGTTTTCGGCAGCCCTCTTCCGAATAAATCACCTTGAAGAGTTGCGAGAAGTTGCAAACGCGTTATAAATACAAATCCAGTGTCTCGAAAAGAGATTGTCTCAAAATAAGTGCGCCTAACACTTTGATCGCCTAGTCATATCCTTTTTGCGTCCCTATCACAATCCCTTATATTAGGAAATTAAGATTTTATTTTGTCATATATGAACTGCATTTTTTTGAGGAGTCTTGCGCCCGAATTGCTCCATAATTTCAATCGTCGTTTCAAAATCAGCTTTATTCGAAAATTAAAGAATCGCAACAGAATATCATCGATACCATAAGATTGAGCACCGAGAGTCCATCATGGAATGGGCCAATAAAATGAAAATATGTAAAGGACTGTTCTAGGTTTCTCATCGGACCAAAAAACATTTTTCGACTACAGTATTGTGTACGTTTTAGAAATTATTCAATAGTGGACATAGTAAGGTGTATTCAGGATTGTCATTTTATAATCTTTAGGGGAACGTGAGTAAAAGACTCCTGCTCTACATGTTTAAACAACACATGGATCGAAAAAATACCAGAGTACAACCGACACCCACTCATTCAATTGCAGTAATACGTTACTCCAGGCAGCAACGCTGCTGTAAATTTCTGTCCAACAAATTATTTTTAGGTAGTCTAACTCACCAAAAAGCATCCCAGCGTCCACAAACGTAGCAGCACATATCTTCTAGTAAACTTTTTCTCTTTCTGCTAGGGAAATTGGACGGTGTACAATATTTCTGTGGGCCTTTTACCAATAAAACAGCGAAATATCTGACTATGAGGATTATCAGTGGGTAATACTAAATTCCAAGGTCTCGTAAGAGCTGTTCCTCTGGCGTTTCATTGAACAATATTGCTTTGTTTTGGGGTGGAAGAAAAAGTCTCATCTTTAATAATTTTTCCCCCAAATTCTTTTCCATGCCCTAATCTTTGCAAACCACGCCTTATCGTCCATCCTTAGCTCCATAATTTTTTAACATGAGGCAATGAAGCAGTTACTTTTCTGGCGTAGCTTGAATGACGGGCACGTTTCCGCAGGTTGTAGCATGAGTAGTAGATGAGTGAGACTCAGATTTGTCTTCAAACGAGTCGCTTTGTGATTTTTGGGGTCAAAAAGTACTCATTAAGGAAATAACACCGAAATCCATTGCAGGAAATAACTTGAGAGTGTAACACAAATTCCGTTTAACGGATTCTGACAACTGAAAAATTCTGTACGTTCATGATATATCCGTTATTACACCACTGCGATTCAATTTATACAGAGAGCTAGTTCAATATATCATAGTTGTCGAGGAAGTGAGTCTTAATGCGTTTATTTTGCTCTTTACACGATCAGTAGCCGTTTTTGATGAAAATGTCACGAATAAAAAAAGATACATATATCGATTATTGGTGGAATAAAGATATTCATAGCTTTTTACGTATAACTGACTACCTAACAGCACTTTTTTCCTTATCTGGGTCAATAAACCCTCCTAGGTAGACATGACTCTTTTGACGGCGGCTCGGCAATACGACATCCCATTTTTGACTGTAAATTAGTCTATTATCACGAACACAAACCCCATACTTCAATCACATTGCATATACCATGTCTTATTTCTGGTACCGTGAATTTCTATATAATTTTTGAATGAAACCACTAGGAGGTTCCGATTAGACAAATTAAAGCTGATTCATGGCAGTGGAACCATCTATCTTGTAAATATCCCTTGAGTTTTCATCAACAAGATCGAGTTGCCAGTCCATGTTTAGGTTCCCATATCGTAGCTTCATTGTGTTGAATATCCTTGCGTCCAATGGCTATATACTAATTGAAATATTCGGAAGCAGATGATAAATTCGATATTGAACAAACTGGGTTGAGTCTTTTTCTTCTCATATGCTCTTCAGTTGCCAATGAAAATTCTACCCTTGCTTCCGGGAATTTTCCAAATTTGTCGCAGACGTTCGTGGCTAATTGAAAAATATTTTAGGCTTCATCGATGCTTTGCTATAAGTATTATTTTAGAAACTCAACTCATTCCTTTCCTATTTCAAAATGCCTTGGGGACTTCCAGATTATCAACGGTTCAAATTTTTTGAACAGTATGCATTAGAGAGTAGCATGAAATTATTTCTCTCCTTAATATTATCGAGGCCTGATATCCATTCTGATGCAATGGTGCTATCCAGAGCCATTTTAAAGGAAACAACTGGATTCATCACAATTAAAAACATCTGATGCGTCATAACCGGAGCTTGCATCCATAAGCTCAGATATGACACTCCCTAGCGTGTCCCTTCCAAAATCTCTGATTTTCTGTAATATTTTGATGTACTTAAAACATAACGCTTTTTATATTTACCCCGTGGCATTTCCTTCCATCTCAGGTACTCTATTTTCTGTTTTCTCCTGTGCCTCGCCGGCTTTCGGAAAAACATTTTTCAGATTGAGTTGGCCTCTTCAAGTTTACTGGTCCAAAGCAGTGCAAAAGATCCATGATGAAGCTTGAACTTCCGCCCACGTACTCAACCAAGGACTTCTCGGAAAGCTCAAGAACGAAAGTTTCAGCGGAGTCGAGGAGATGACCCGTCCGAGTATTCATAACGACGCAGTGCCTGACGCCGTTGGAACCTTCCATAGAGAAGACATAAACGGCGAGGTCCAAAGCTAACGCAGATCTAACGGAAGGGTACATCAGCAGGGGGTTTTCGAGCAAAAGCACCCTAGGAGGTAGGTGCTTTGAGGCGTCCCGTAGGTCTCGGATACGCCCTTTTCTCAAGTGATTCGCGTGGAATCGAGCCATATTGGACCGGAAGCAGTCAAACCAACGCTGCGTGTGGCCCTTCTCACGTAATTCTTGCAACCCATCCGCGATGGAGGCACCAATTTACCTTTCCGTCCGTTAAATGAAGAGGGTCTTGAAAAGCGGGAAAGAACGATACCTGATTTCACCAGCACGGGGTTTCCGAGAGCGAGTAAAAGAATTAAGGAGCTTTCGGCCAGATTGCTCCTGGAACCACTAGTGGATCTCGTAGATACCCTACCATTGGTTGTCCGAACCCAGTTCGAATAATCCCTCTTCGTCGATATCTTGCATGAAGGAGCTGCCTCCACCCTCAAAGGAAAGTCTGTACAGGAGGATAGTATGAAAGTCCCTGGTGGCCTCATCTCCTCCCTCGTACACCGCTTCTTTCTCGTCCCATACTACAGACTTCACTATCCAGTCTGTTTCAGACACTGTTTTATATGTAGGGGAGTCATAAAGGTATTCCGTCAAGCCCAATCGGCAGGCGACCTCCTTTGTAAGCACCCCTGTGGGCAATACGGAAGCTGCCTCCATTATGTGATTTCCGAATAAGGATGGAAAGTCGCAAGCACGAACCCTTGTCATCCGTGGAGACCCGGAGGTGAAAACAACGAATTCGGGCTCGTTCGACGAAATGTATTTGATCTTAGTGATGTATGATCTCCCAAGAAGAGTCCATGTCTGCGGAGATAGCTTGGACCGGGCTTCCGCGTCCGCTTCCCTCTACATCCCCGCCGCCTTGGTAGCAATCTTCTTCCCTGGCGCTTTGCCTCCCGGCTGTTCTAGTATATTCTGTATGATGAATGCCTTCAGCTTGTTGGTATCAGTTTCCTAGACGGCCATTTGTGCAAGGCTGGTGAGATTTAATATTCTGTCACGCTTTATGATGTCTCCAGGGTCGAGGAGAGACGCTTAAGTATTTATTGCAGAAGAAAATACCTTTATTTGTTGCATAGTATGGTTAGGAGCTCAGTCGAGTCTTCCATGGCCATGATGTGTTGTTTTGTCGTTTTTTTGTCTTTCTCGAATTATTGCGGTCCATTTTCTGTATTTTTGCATTGCTATAAATTTATTGAATGTTTTCATGGGTTTCCCATTTAATTTTTCGTCTAGAGTCAGAGATTGCGTGATGACTGAGGGTGTTCATAAATGTTAGTGACAAGTTGTCGGGGATGCAGTGATGCTGTGGTCCCAGAACAGCTTACAACTTAGTGTCTATCTTCCCTAACATGAGGTCGGATTGGCTGAGATTGATTTATTTAAGTTGTAAATGATGCCCGTCGCCGCAGCCGCAGACAGTGCTGGTTGCTTTAAGCATATGTTTTTTGTACCGTTTTTGGCGTCTCGCTTTATAGCGTTCAGGAATCTGTTCAATGCACTGCGAAGACTTGCACTTGCATCAGGTACGTTGCAATCGAAGGCAAGATTTCGGGGATGGTGTAAATAAGCTAGAACCTTGGCTAGTAATGGAAGGTCCCGACGAGTAGCGATATCTTCTGATATATCTGCCTCAGCCCGTTCCTGCCTCTCTTTCCTAGCCATCAGCTCCAATTTACTCTCTTCAAAACAATTGAAAGCATCCTCAATCATGAATTCCTGTTCAACTGCGTTATCCTGATTTCCAGAATGAGCGCAACGGCGAGTTAGTAATGAACAACCTTTTTTGCTGCATAGCTCTTTTGGTGGCACTAATTGGACAGAATTACGTACTGTTTTTAAAAAATGATTAACTTCCTGAACCATGTGGCACATACTCTCCCGTACAGAACTACTAGACTGGAAGCAATATTACGTTCATAAGAAAGCATTTGATTTGTTTAAAAACCTGAGGACTTGTTTGAGCTTATTACTTGATTTATGACGAAGCTAAAAAGACAGGCTCTCCATAGTGGATCCCCAGAGTCCAACGAGGACCACCAAGCCTCTGAGGGTAAGTTCTTTCGTGACTCAGCAGCCCACCCTACCCGATTCACACACCCCACTCACTCCATGGCGCCCCTTTCCGGCCAAATCTCAAGCATCTTCGTAATCAATTAACACTCTCTATGCAAACACGCGGGTCTCACAACCATCAAGACGAATCTGAATAGAATCATCTCCGCTCCCGCCCTTGCGAACACGAGCATCAATCATAACCTGTTGTCAGTGCAAGCCCTAGCCGCGCTCTACGGCTCCATCATCTTTATATAGCATGGAGCGGTCATCATACAGACATAATCAAAGAAAATAGAAGTAATTGCCATGGCACCATGGAACAGACGTCTGCAAGGATATATCATGCAGAGCGACCCCCTCCCAACAGCCCAAATAGCCAACACACCAATGACGGTCCATCATAAAACGAAACCGAAAACCACGTCTTATCAACTCACAACCCTGACATTCCTCAAGCAACGAACATAAACCCCACCCTCTCAGAAGATGGCAAAGGAAAGCAAGAAAATAGTCTCCAAAATACCGAAAATGTCACTACCGCTAACTCGCTCACGACGTCGCCAAAACACTCCACCATCCCAGCTTGTACAACTAGTGCATGATTGGCATATCATACTCAACCATACCCCCCTCGCGCAATACAAACTATGGCCAGAGAAAATATCCTCCCCATCCTACCCAAAGCGCTCACTAAGACGCTTCCAGCCAAAACATGCATACCCTGCAGGAATTCAAAGCTTACTAGGGGCCCCCACAAAACCTTAACCCCAAGTACTACGCAATAGGCAACTCCTAGAGCTCTGATGTATGCGGTCCGATCAACCCCAACTTCAAACACGGACATAAACACTTCCTCACATTTATAGACGCGGAGAGCCGCTTCCTTACAGTATACTTTCTTAAAAAACCAGACGAATTGGGCAAATAAACTCTCGTTCACATGGCCAAGCTACATACCAAGCTTGGAAAAGCCCCACCTACCACCAGAGTTGATAACGCAAAGTAATTCACGTCAACCGCATTATGCAACCTCCTCAACAAACAGAGTACCCAACTGAAACCAAGAACACCAAACCAGCCTCAAGAAAACAGCAGAGTAGCGAAAATGAATCTAACCCTACTAAGTGGTACCAGAGATGTGCTTGACACGTCCCAGCTACCACCCAACTTCTGGTAAGGTACCTTCAGCGGTGCAGCATTCAAATCAAGTTAATGAGACACTCCAGCACTGTCAAAGTGCCCGCCAAATATAGTACCAAACCACTGCACACCCTACTCGTCTCTACGTATTCGGACAAAAAGGCCATAGTCCGATACACTAGCCAAAAAAGAAGCTATCACCCAGAGCCAAACTAGTACGCTACATATGACCGCTTGATGACAACCTCATTCGAGTCTGGCACCCCGAAAACCTGCAGCTTCATCCACGTCCGTGCCGTCGACTTAAACCCCTACGACCCTACGACCCTACCCTCGACCCCTCATGCACCACTTAGACGACACTCCAAAGAACACCAGCAAGACTGCTCACCCCACCACAAACCATAAAAAAAGTCCTCACCTACTCAAATGTGGTTCTATGGGCAGATGCCCGTGACAAGGAACTAGAAACATTAAAGAGGGAACAAACCCTTAGATTGATCCACAATCACCGCCTCCCCAAATCAGCTAAGATCATCCCATTGAAGATGAAATATCGACACAAACTCGGCCCGCCCCTCAAATTTGAACGTAAGGCACGTTGTTCCGTTCATGATAACCGAATGCAGACATGCAGGCACTTCGACCCTAACCAGGCGTCCTCCTACATGGCAGAAAAAATACCATACGTGTACTACTCGCCCTGGCTGACCCATAGACCCATACAATTGGCACATCGGCCACTTCGATGTACTCGTTGCCTACCTACACGAACATTACTCACATGACAAACCCGTATGTGTACAATAACAACCCCGATTCAACGGAACTTTAAAACATATGAGACAAACTGGCGTCCTTCTCCGCAAACTCTACGGAAAACCTCTAGCTGCAGATGCCAACAACTACTAATGAGTCATTGCTGCTCACCTGCAAACACATTTCTACCATGCCTGCCACACCGATCCATGTTTATTTCACAAAATCGATGACGGTAAACCAATCCTAGTTGCTATCAGCATGTACGATTTACTATCAGCCTCAACCAACCAAACCGCTATCGAATACCTCTTCAAAGTGCTCAAAAAGGAAGTAAAAAATATCTAACTTAGGTTACACGACCCTTTATCTTAAATGGCACATCAACAAAGAGGACAACAGCTACATCCATATACCCCAGCCACATGTTGTCCAATAACTGCTCCACAAAACCAAAATGAACGCAGTGCACTCCACCAACAACAATCATCCCCGAAACCACAAACTGGAGCCACTTTCTTGACGCCCCATCCATGTATGCTCAGCACATGAAACAGTTCCAAAGCATATTTGGTGACCTCAAATATCTCACTGACATCACCGGACTGGATATTCACTTCGCGGCCAATAAGCTAGCAGAGAGTATGCACCAACCCACAACCGCTCACTATCAAAGCCTACAGTGGCTTATTCAATACTTCAAAGCCAAGCCAAAACATGGCACATCTTACTGCACTGGATCAAGCAACTCCAAAAAAGGCCACCCGATCGCGTCATTCAGCGGTGCGAACTACGCTAACGCCCGGGACCGCAAATCACGCAACGGAATAATATATACAGCTTAGGGTTTCTCAGTGGCTTGTACCAGAGCCAAGCAACCAATTTTATCTAAATCCACATGCGAGTCCGAGTTGTGAGGCCGAGTATGTGTCCGCCTAGATGCGTTTCAGCAAGCGCTAAAGGCTCCAGCCCCTCACACACGATTGCGGCATCCCAGCGACCGCCCCGCCAACCTATATGTTGACAAAGTAAGTGTAATACAGGTTACGAACAGTCAATAATTCATCAATAGAAGAAAACTAATCGACACAGCATTTCACTAATTCGCGGACAGTGCCAAAAATGGACGTATACGGGTCAAATATATCTCTGCACAACACAAAATTGCAGATGGCTTCACAAAGGCCTTTGGTCGAGTCAAACAAGCCAGTCATGCAGCTCATATATGAATCGTACTTCTCCTATCGATCAACATGATGCATCAAAGTAACCACAACCTCAACAACAGGCAGATTCCGATGAGTGAATAAAATCATTGCAACCTAAATTTCCCGTTTTCACCTGGGACTGACGAAGCAGCAAAGAAAAATCAACGGAAACGGAAATCAAGGTATCAATTAACAAATTAACCAAGAAATTCTGTCCATTGTAGGAACCAGTTTATAAACAGCTAGCAAATGCACGAGGGAATATAAACAGAGGTAAAGGTCTAAATTCTGTCAATTCAACTATAAATAAACGTGATTATATGAATTAAAATGTAACATCGCCGTCTGTTAAGTACGAACCCCTAAAATAGGGGCTCATTTATCTACAATTATTATTACCGTAAGAAGCAAACAGTAGATTCCCGCCGATGTGAGCGCTGACAGTGAATTCCTTCCTCCTCCCCAACACTCCAGTAAGGCAGAATGCTCCGTGGAACACCTCTCACGGGAATTGAGCTAAGCCAAGCGCTTCATTACCGCTTCCAAGGACTCAGTATCTCTGTCACCAGAACCCTGAGAAATCCAATAAAAGATGACTATGGGTCCCAGCCCCAAGTTCATAGTTTATAACGAGAGGAGATTGGTAAGAGAAGCTTCTAAGGGATGCGCAATATGTGTAAATTTAAAGTATCAGTTGAGACTCACGATCCCTAGGCGCCAAATTCGATTCTGTTTAAATAGGCGGGGCTATTTTTAGTTCAATAAAGCACTTTTAGTCCCGCAATTCACTACAGCCCTCAAAAAAGCGAGGAAGATTGATTATTTTCGTATTTCTTTTGGTGATACAGAATTGAGTCGGGCTGTTTTTCAAATGAGAGGCGTTTTGGTTTGGATGGACCGAAAGGGTGCTCAAGCTATTGGCACAATTTGTGGGCTGCTCCTGGGTTTTATCGAGAACTCAAAAAGGAGCTAGATGCGTCATGTTCTGGGGATCAATTTGCATTTTTGGAAAGGCAAATTTAATGGGAATTAAGGCCGACAGAAGGCAGCAGACTATCTGAGAGTCATGAAGGATGAAGTACTGTCGCTTTTTATTACAATTTGCCTTTTACTTGGACTTATCAACAAGATAGTTGGCCCATTCATGTAAGTAGTGTTGCGCTTGGGCGGTTTTCAAACTCAGGGAATCAGACTCATGAAGTGGCCATCGAGATCTTCCGATCTAAAACCAATTGAGAGTTTATGGGGCCGACTAGTCTGTAAGGTTTAGAGGGTTGTCGGCAATTTGCCACTTTTCAGCAGCATTCGGAGTATGTCAGAAATCTATGGGATAAATTGCCTCCATATTTAACTGATCCCCACGTTAATATATATACGGTATCTACGCTCCGGTACAAATTTAATGGGTACGAATCCAGATAACTACCACAGAAAATTAAATTAACCCCATTTCCCCATTTCATAAAGCTGCGTGCTATGCAGGGTCTGGAGACTGGGGAAGTATGTACAATACGACGAACTTTTGAATGTTGGAACATTTGATTGCTTAATTATTCTAGCTTCTAATACTGCACATGTTTCTATTAGACCTTTTCTGAAATTACTATTCTCATACCTATACACTTCTTCATATACGAATGAAATGCGGATAAAAACGATAACGAAAGTGCTTACATGAGAACCAGACATGCCCTGTAGGAAATTTTAATTGCAATATGAAAAAATTTGCCGTAATTACAGAAAATCACAAAATGATTCAGTAACTCTGCAAAGCGTAGGATCCATCGTGGATACTATGTTTTTTCGGAATAACTATGTTATCTCGTAATATATCAGTATGAACTTATACTCCAGAGTAATACTCCAATTAACTCCCAACGTCGGTCGCTGGCAAACTGAATGTGCCCGTACGGACCAAGGAAGGCAGCTTTCACGAAAAGAGTCCTCCACCCTAGGGTAGTGACCCAAGAATAAGCCACAAACCAGTTACTACTTTAAATACTTTTAAAGCAGTTATCCTTTCCCGCCAAAATTATACCCGCAAAACGATGCCACCCTTTACAAATAAGTAAAATTTAAAAGCCTCGCAGTCGACCCCTTCCAATTTAAAAAAAAGGTTGTGGCAGGCTTGGCGAACTGAATGCACTACCAAGTCGTAACAGTAAACAGGAGCTGAGGTTTCCGTTACGTTCTCTTCCCGCCAATTTCAAGAGACGCAAAAATTCTTAAAGAGAAATACAAAACGGCAGCTGAAGTCAACGTCGACGAACTATACAACCCAGAACCAAAAAATGGCTTCCAATGCACCCAGCGTATCGAATGTGCTAAGGATCATGGCGGAAAAAGGGCGGAGAGGGAGCAAAATTTGCGCTACTTCGCGGTCGACTCGCAGGAAACAGAGTCGGTCAGAAGCCGAGGAAAGCGATTCTCCAGTTTTCGACACATTTTAGAGAAGGGGGTACTGAGGCTGCAATTGAGATGAAAACTTTTCTGTCTTTGAATTTGATGCAGTTTGGAACTTGCTAGAACCGAAAATTGGACGCAACTGGAAAGTAGAGAGAGGTCGAAAGCCGGAACACAAGCCGAAGGACGTCTTTTTCATGACGTTGGCAACACTCAAGCATGGAGGGAGTTGGGATTTTCTTGGAAAATGTTCGGTTTGAAGGTCTACGTTCGAAAGAATGGTACTTGGCTTTGTTGATCGCATTACGAAGCGTCTGTATGACATTGGAGTAGTGAAAGTTGAAGAAACAGTACAATGTCGCGCCTCATAAAGAAGAGACTATGTTCAAGAATTACAAGTTTGCTTTATACGCCACGGATGTAAAATTTCACAACGCGAATCGTCCGATGGGAAATCATGATGGGTCAAGTCCTATTTCAGCAACAAGCACAAGTTATACGGGTACAAGACAGAAATTTCTGTCTTGCCCAGCGGGCTTGCTATCGCTGCACAGGGCATTTTCCGGGGTCTGTCTCCGACTTTACAATTTTCGGAATAACTTGGATTTTCATGCAAGGGCTTTAACAAAGACATCAGAAGAGAGAAAGGACTTTGCAGATGTCGGCTTGCTTTCTGGTGTGTACCCAGAGCATTGGGCGGTTTTGATGGATAAGGGTATCAAGGCGCGGCGGAGGTATGCAGGGCAATCCACCTAAGAAGAAGCCTAAAGGGGGGATGCTGACGTGCGATGAGCTGCGCGAAAACAAAGAAATTAGCTCAGATCGCATCTGGTCGAGAACTATTTCGGGCGCATGTCTTCTCTATGGCAATCTTGTCCCATCGCTGGAGCTGGGATGAGAAAATCTATGACGGGGTTTTAGGCTGTGCCTTGCGTTGACAATTTCCACATCAAGTGGCATCCTCTGAGAGATCAGGACGGCTCGCGCAAGATGTACCGCAAGAAATTATTGGAAATTGGCCTAAATAAGGCTGAGAAGCGTAGAATCTCCCAGGAGAAGTATCGTGCTAAACGCAGGGCACGATGGATGCCGAGCTTGGAACGGCAGTAGCTCTAATGGGAAAGCGGGGCAGGGGCTATGCTTGACTTACTTGATGACTAGTTCTCATGTTTTAGTTCCCTAGTGTGTGTAATGTCTGTGTTTTTCTTTGCAAACTTGGGTTTTACGTATAAAGCATGCTTCGTACACATTGATTTTATGTTTTTGGAATTTATTAGTTATTCCCGGTAGAACCCTACTGGTAATTATATTACCAGGTAACTGAAACGGAGATCTATTGTAGTTATGTCCGCTCCCTCAAGTGATCACCCTCAGGTGCAGTTGTAACCATGATTTTTTAGGAAAAAGATTCATCGACTGGTGCCCGCACGTTTTGGGAAGGGGAACGTTGGGACGCTCAACCTAACCCCTCCGCCCATAGCCCAGCGTAACTTCGACTCCGCGACCGCCGCAACTCCCTTCTCTGCCCCGGCGCCTGTACTTTCCTCACCGCCCATCCTTCCTCCATCTCACATGTTAGCAACGACGTCTGGTCCGTTGCGCTTCGCCGACACCCGAACCTCCGCGTACACGAGGATTCGGCCTCGCCGATCAGTGCCACCATTGCCACGCTCTGATGGACCCTAGTGGCGACCAGACCGTTATTGCTAGTCTTCTTTCGGCGTTATGCACTGCCGCAACACCAACCGAAACTTGTTCTCTAGACCTGTATTCAAGCCCGCTGGTCTTGCATGCAACAGGAGGTCCCCTTCCTCCTCCCTGGTACTGCCCACCGCCCTGCTGATATCTTTTTTCAACCTCGCCGACCAGTCCATGGCGCTCCTCCTGACAAACCGACAGCGTATGACCGACGGTCCTCTCTCCGGTAGTCCCGGGTCGATACGCTACGCGGCGAAGAAGTGCGCTGGCGCTGCCGAATTAGCTGATGGTGCCAAACTTCGGTCACATGCCCGGATGGTGCGTGACGCGCTGCACCTGTCCAGCGATACGGATCCGTCCCCACATGTGCAGTGGAATTTTGTTCGCCTTGCTTTTGATACGCGTGGGGGAATTTTTGGGTTATTTTAATATATGGAAGATGTGGTCGGTTGGTGCTCTTTCTACCCGCTCGCGACAAGTTATCGACGACTGTGCCGAATATATCGCGTTTCGGTCCGCACGTCAATTCAATCATGCAAAGGGTGAATATTGTAGCGCCTCAGTTGCTACTGCTCTCCTTGCTCGCATGCCGTGTCTCTCTCAACCTGGGTAACCCGTAATGCCTCGTAAGGCATTGTTTGACGACCACCCCTCGAAGAAATCAATGCATATTTTGATTTGAGATTTGGCGGTGCATTCAAAAAAGAGGCAGTTTTAAAAACAAGCTTTCGGTGGCTAATTTCGTAAATGTCATGTCCTTTACCGTAGTTGTATCCTGGAGTGTACAGTACTGTACATACACTGTACTGTACAGTATGCGGCCTGTTAATTCCCGACCATTGTTGTACAGTACAGTACTGTACAGTACAACAGTCTCTGTACTGTGTACAGTACGTTACCGTTCCATCGCACCACCTCTATATTGGCATCATTGTCCTCCGGGAAACGTCACAATCCACGTTCTCATTCATCTCTAGCGCGAAAAAGTTACGCACTCACCAGCACCAAGATCCAGTGTTTCCATCCCACGTTCTCTTTCGCGGTCTCCGCTGCATGTTCTTCCACACCGAAATCCTCTGAATCCGTGCAAGTTTCATCGGTATCCCACAGCGCCACGGCAAATCCTCGAATACTTACCCATTGACCCACGACACCACTGGCAGCTGTTGCACCGACGACAACTCCAACCACCTGCACCTCTCCGTGCCCGACACAGATTCTACCCATCTCCTGAACATTCATGTTTCCAAACACGAGAGGTCTCAAACAACTGTACGTTCTCTCACCGTGATACTCTCGTCCCCTTCTTTTTTTCCTCTGCTCCAGTCAAACGTCCTAGTATGGGATCCATCTGACCCCTCAGATCGATTTCCCGTTTTCCTGTTTCTAACTTCATTTTTCCCAAACCCGAAAAAATTCTTCTCGCCAGACGCATATCGGAAAGTATGCCCCGGTCGGTAAAATAGGGGAGGGTACGTACGGCCTCGTGTACAAGGCACGCCAAGTCCATCACACAGCGATCCCAATGCCAAAACAGAGTCTTTTGTAGCCGTCAAAAAGTTCAAGAGCTTCAAAAGCGGCGACGGCATCTCGCCCACTGCCATTCGCGAAATCAAGCTCCTGCGCGAGCTCAAGAATCGCTACATGTCGATCTTGTGGACGTCATGCTCGACGAGGCCGATAAGGCATTGTATCTCGTCTTTGACTACGCGGAACATGACTTGCTTGAGATGATTCGTTGGCATCATAACCGCGCGAGTCAGCCTATGCCTATGCAGACAGTCAAGTCGTTGCTTTGGCAGATCTTGCATGGTATGAACTACCTGCACAAAAACTGGATCATTCACCGTGATCTCAAGCCTTCCAATATTCTCGTCACCGGACAAGACAAACCCCCGAGCGAGCGTGGCTGCGTCAAGATTGCTGATTTCGGCCTTGCCCGCCTCTTCCAGGCCCCACTTCGTCCGCTTACCGACGTTGACGCTGTTGTCGTCACTATTTGGTACCGCGCCCCGGAGCTGCTCTTGGGAGCAAAGCATTACACAAAGGCCATTGACCTATGGGCCATCGGCTGCATCTTTGCAGAGCTGGTAACCTCGAAACCTCTCTTTCAAGGGCAGGAAAAGGACGGAAGGGCGACGATCGAAACCCGTTTCAGGCCGACCAGATTGATAAGATCTTTAAGATTTTGGGCAAACCTACCCTTGAACAATGGCCGGGCGCCGCAGATCTACCTAATTGGACCCATGCGCAGGCCTGGGAGGCGTATCCCTCGGTGTTGCACGAGCGCGTCCGTGGATTGCCGAAGAGCTCCACAGGATTCAACCTGTTGTCAAAGCTGCTCGAGTATGATCCGGACAAGCGCATTACAGCCGAGAATGCTCTGCGACACCCCTTCTTTCAGGTACGCTCATTTCGCCTCTGGGATCAACTTACGCATATATTCCACGAACAGCAGTCCCTTTTCACTTTCCTGAGATTTCGTGCAGTCTTGATATACCAATTCATGGCATGCAGTCAATTATGGCGTGGCTTTGAATTGCTAACAATAACGCTCTCATGTATCACCTTTTTTGTGCCCTCGTGCGAGTGCAGGAGGAACCGAGACCACAAAGAGTGGCCTTCCTCGACCCTAACACTGACCCTACAAATCAAGACCAGTAACGCCGTTAGATCCAAAGAAGGATATTGGATGGGCTATGAGTGCAAGCGCAGGTGGGTCAATGGTGCGCATACCTCGTCCCGTGAGCGTAGGAGAGCGTAACCTCAGTTACAGCGTTAAAGCGGTCTGCATAGGATTCTTACCAACTTGATTGTCCGTTTTTTGAACTATTCCTTGATCCTTAGGACAAACCCAATGACAAGATCCATTCCATACTCCGCTGCGCCTTCGCTGACATCAGCACTGCCGCCATCGAAAAGAGCCAAGGTAGGGAATAAGTGACCCATGGACGCACTCGCTCCCCGAGTAGAGCGGAGCTGGCATGCCATCTTCTCCATTCTCTGCTTTACTCGAGTGTTCGGAACAGGGAAGGTGTCGAAATTTCCATCGACTGAAACTATGAGAGTTTTGCTAGATGGCAACTCGACTCAACATGAGAATCAGCTACGGTCCAATGAACACGGACCAATCTGTTGATGAATGTGACGAGGACCTTGCGTTACAGTTACCTTCATCGTCGTTGAGGCTACGTCCCCAAGTACTGTTCTTCTACTTTTCCCATGCAATCATCCATTTCCATTTGAATTCTCAGGAGCGTTTGTAGATTATCCTGGTTGTATCCTACATTTTGTCGGCTTTCAATGATATCTATCGCTGCTTGAACTTCAGCTTCCAGGGCTCGCAAGCTCAAGTCGGCTTTTGGAACGTACTACGCGATAATTCACATGTGCTTCGGAGTGCCACATCGTCATCGATGACAGCCCGCATTTTGCGACAGCCAGCGCAAGCTCCGTAACAGATGTAATCTTGAAGTTGATATAACCCAGGTTTTCGCGAGTCTTCACAGTAGGCCGGGGCAGATCCTTTCGGCTGGAAAGTCGATGGAGATTGCGAGCTTCGGGTCCCTGAGCAACTGCATGGACGTCTTGTTCAAAGGACAGTAGGCTATCACTACGTTGCTCACCAGTGGTATCGGCTGGGAGGAAAGGACATCAGTGAGCGAATATTTTGCAATATGTTGAGATGGACCATCGGTGGCGTCAACTCGAACGATCACGAAATATCATTTAGGTCGCCAGCACTATTTGCAACAACTGTTGAGATTGGCACAGGCACGAAGCCAGCACTTGTCGCCTTTTCTTAGATGATGTCGCTGTTCAACGTCCCACATCGCCGGCATGCAGCGATCGAAAGACACATTAAGCTGAAATGTTCTCTTGGTTAACTTGCAGTCTTCCTCCTCACTTGCGCCAAGAACTTTGATGTGTGCCTGCACTACAATAAAGCGAGATGAGTTGTCCACCCAGCATTGGTGCGACAATGCCAACAAGCTGAGAAATGTCATTTGGATCGGAGCACCCATTGACAGTGATATTTTCTGATGGCCCTGGATCATCCCCCTCGTTATCAGAAACATCGCGCATCGGAGCCCGTCGTTCTGGTGAAGACAGGAGCTTTTGTAACTGTCCCCGAATAACTCCGCAGTCGGTTTAAAGTTTTTTCCAGATGCCGCGATGAGGAGCCCACGTACATGTTCGACCATTCTTACTTTGTCGTCTTGTCTCTCGGCAACGTCTGTAATGCGCTGAACTCCAACGTCAAGTCTAGTCTCCAATTCTTTGTCACCGTGCGCATGTAGTGCTCATTTTGAAGTCGACTTTGATCATTTTCAGAAGCGACGGAGCTGAGGTCAAAATCCGCGCAACACGTGCCATTAGCTTCGTTGCACAGAAGGACTGAATCTCGCCAGAGAGCAAGAAAGTATTTGTAATTTGCTAGAGAATCTGTTGTGCATTGATCCGGAAACAGCAAGACAGGGCTTCGCATTTGAAGATTTTCGTCTTTGGGAACGTAGAGAGGCACCGCCCACAGTGCGTTAGAGTTTAGAGACGAATATACCACCAAGTCCCGATGAAAGATGATTGATCTCGGGCTCTCATGCCCGTCGACCCCTTCACCTTCCAAAGGCACTTTCCAGATTGTAAATGAAACAGGAATATGGTTCCATGGTCCTCCGTTAATGCTGCCAAGCCTCTTCGTATTGATACCGAAATATGACGCAGGCTAGTACCCCCCACACCTCGTAAAGTCCACTCCGCCGACGTTTTCCATCCGCCCAAATTGTACAGACCGAAGGATATTAGACGTTGACTCCGGCAGTTCCAACCGCGCAACAACGCCTTCAAGATCATGATCTGTGCGCAAACCAGATATCGTGCCGGTGAGTTTTGCAACGGTCAGCACAAAAACAAGGGTCCAGTGTGATGTCCCCATCTTTACCGGCCAGGCTTACGAATGACGAAGTGGCATACAATACAAGTGGACCTCGCAGTACTATTGCTTGTTCAGGTTGGCTGCGAACTGCAATAACTGTCACCAAACTCAAAGCAGCCTCTTTGCATTGCAGCAATGCAATACCATATTTCCGCTCCCTCCTGTCAACGCCACAATGAGCCATGAATAGTCCACGCCAGACTGGACATCAAACGCGCGAAACACCCCAAGCACTTTTGCCGGGGCTCCCCATTTCGGAATAATGCATTGAAACAAGTTTACACGCCGAAAGGATCGGCCATTGAATCCATCACTTCTGGCCGCGGAGGTCCATATGGAGAGCTCGATACGACAGCTTGACTCGTTGCGTGGGACTTACCCCGTTGTCGTTTGCGTGAGGTATTAAACAGAGTGACTCTTCCAAAGTAATTCTGGCGTTGCCCTGGCGGAATCCAGGGGCAGTGTATAACGCAGGAGGTACTGATTCATCGAGTGGGATGTTCATCGTCGTGGAGCATTTGCCAAGACTTTCGTAGCTTACTTCGCAAACTTTGAGAAGTAGGGTGTATGCAGAGAATGAACTTTGATGCAATGTGCCCCATGGACGCGTAGGCGAGCAGGTATGAACCTATGATGGAGCGTACGCAAAGGTACAGCCACGCGGATCACGGCAATTGCGGATTTTTGGAATTTTAGATCTTCATCTATACGAAAACTCAAATTTTGGCTACATTCAAGGCGGGAAGAAACCTTACGCGTTCTCCAGGTGCAAACATTCGATCAAACTTTGCTCATCGATTTTGGGCTGTTGTGATTACGATGAGTGCGAAGCAAAGGCAGCATCGAGGATCTATTGCCTAAATCAGCAGCGAGAATGTATGCGCCCGGTAGGTTGTTCAAGTGAGAGTTATACTTGCGGTGGCCATTTATGCAACATCTTTGGGATTACGCACTCAAGATACCTCGAGTTACGTGTATCCGTGACTGGGCTGGTATTGATGGGTTGAATAGTTTCCCCTTGCACCTGCTCACGAGTTTGGTCTTGCGTCATGACCTAGCTCCACTTGCGGAGTAATGGATTCGAGGACGAGATTTATCCGGATTCCAGGACATTGCCCAAGCGACCTGCATGAGAGACCTCTGTCGTCTCGTGACATTTCTTAACATACGCTCCACAAACTAATCAATCTGTAGCCATGGCCCACCTGCTTCACCGGAAATGTTCTGGATGGGCGCGTTTGCTTCTTTGTGAGTAACCAGAGGAACGTTGGTTAGCGGATGGGCTAGCCTTTGCCCTTGCCCGGTAGAACTATAGACTGGCCCGAGAACTTTTTACAAATGTCCCAATGGTACCGACTCTCGAACTAAGGACGCTGTTGAAAGCAAAGCCGACGCCTAGCAACCGGAAAAAAGATGACGGCGCCGGTTCCGAAGGCCCACTCACCCCTCGTCATTGATATCAACGAGTTTACCACTCTTGTAATACCAGACATTACGCTCTCTCACAAAGGTAGACATTTCCATGAAGGACACCGAGGCGTCTCTCTCCTGCCGTTCAATAAGATTTGCTCTTCACGGATGATCAGAGATCAAATCGACCCGTAAGGCAGACCGAAAACGGATTGATCAGATATACAAGTTAGCGCACTGAAACAGCTTCTCGAAGGGCACCAAACACAAGAAATGACATCAAGCGTACCTGAACAATACCCGGGTCGTGTAAGGCCCCGTAATCTGTTGCTCAATGATATCTACACCACCAACAAAAAGATATTCCATACAAAAGTCCAAAATCTCTTTCTTCCAATTTCTACGATCCAACTCTGCCACACTCGGATGTGTCGTCCTCATGATGTAACTCGGCAACCGGTGCGCATACGCGCTATATCTCGACCGCAACAGTTCCTCCGCCCTTGCGGACTACTCTGCCCCGAGTGAAATCGACGACAACATCTGCCGTATGATTTTTCGCTACCGCACGGGCAAGGAGAGCTTGGCTCGGGCAATACATCTCGGATATTGGCGGGGGTGGAGTTACTGTTGGAGAGGAAACCGCCAAAGCCCCGCGAACTTGTCGCTACGATTTGGCCGCGCTTACGTTTTGAAGGGCGCTCACGTGATGTGGAGGTTGGCAGCGTAAACTCCTGCCGTTTGTGATCCATGTTGCCGTTTGCCACCCGAGAGAAAGGGGGTTGCATATGAGAAGGCGTACATTGCCAGCTGTATGCAGTGTTGTGGAATTCAAAAACTGCAGGGGGGCTGTGGGATGACCAAACCGGCTTGTGACGAATGGCTTCGGGATGACCAGGTCAAGTAACGTCGGGGACTGTCGGCTCACCACACTAGAGGAATTACATTCATGCTTGATGAGCAGGTGGCGTTGAGGTGATGATTGGGGAGATCTTGAAATGATTTTGAATTTGGCGTATGACAAGTTCCATTTATTTGGCAAGCTGATGGCAACATTGCCAAGTATTCAAGACAATGCAGCACTGTTGCAAGTCATCGTCGTGGGTAGCTAGAGTAGTTACTCGACCGCTATTGAGCAATTGCTTCGCGCGATTCAAGGATAGCTCTACTACCCCTTGAGATAGTATACTATACTAGAAGAGGGTGTGGTTTACTGCTGGCTGAAACCTGGTCTGAGAGATCGACACACTCGGTACCACAGTTTTTATTTTTTGTATTTGCAAGTTTCGGATGCATTGGATGGGGCACTTGTGCAAAAGCAGCTGAGAAAAACTAGACATGGCGAGAAAGAACAGCCTCAATCTGCCAATGCCGCCCCGGACTTTCCTCAAAATGTCATGAATCCGATCAGCACCAACTGAAACAAGTGAACTGACCATTTCAACCTCTGAACATGCTATATTGCTGGGTGCGTTATTTTGGGGCGGCCAGTGTCGGATTACTTTGAATTTAGGTGCCCTCTAAATTTCTGATTGTCCGCATAGTTTAAGAAGCCTTTGGAATCAGTCCCCAAATGGACTGAACACCATTTTCCCTGACCGTTCTATCTTAGCATTGATTTCAGCAAATAACTCTTCGGCAAAGCCCTTATAGCTCGCTCCGTTACTGTTAACAGTAAGAGACGGGGGTAGCGGATGTGGAACAAGAGCTTATGGTGGAAGGACCATGGCGTCAGGAATTTCCACAATGATCTGTGTTTCTCCTTGCTTGCAGATGTCGATGTTGATTGTACGTTGAGTAGAACGGTGCTGGCTGTATCGTCTCTGCTGTTGCTGCCTAGTTTGATTTTAAAAAAGTTCCCAACCCCCCTCCATGGCTGTCACACTAGACTGAGGAGTTCAGGTGAGCAGTAGAAACCAGGTCATCAGAGCTTGCGATCAACTTCTTTAAGATGCAAAGCGCCCGTACTTCACCTCCTGCCTTAAAGATTTGTATTACTTTTCTCAACCAAGGATTGGTTATGAAAGCGGAGAATTCCAGCGAAGATGTCAGCTGGTTCAAGGATCAGTAAGTACGCACACTAGGAACTCGTCAGCGCGACAAGCAGGATACAATTTTGCAATTTAGGAGGAGCAGCTGTATTCTCTCAAGAATCTTGTGACAAGAAGAGGCCAATTTTACAGATGGGTATCTTGGTAAGTAAACACTTTCCTATTCAGACAATCTCATTTGAGGAACAGATGGACATTGCATCACCAAGGAGGGTAAATATATTGTAACATGTTGCTCCCGTTACTATTCACCGCTTAAGGCTGCTTCCAAGCCCCTGATTCTTCCGGAAGTTGGACAACTCCTCGAGCTGTGACAATCTCAAGCGAGACGGATATGACCGTTGGTCTCCGTGACTCTCAGGGTTTGCTCAATCAACCAAATGCACGCAGGGCCATTATCCGCCAGACTGGGCCCGCTTGCAAAGTATCTATCCTCCCATCTCTATTCCCAAGAACAACTGATCTTCGAGCACAGCAACTGCTAAGTTTAATCATAACTGACTTCTAATCGTGAGTTGTGCCCCTCAAGCGTGTAATTCTAGGTTCTCGTCCGTAAGCTGATTGTGTCATTCCTGCGAAAGCAAACTTTGCCGGCTCTTTTATCACGCTCTGTTTTACTTATTCCAGACCAGTTTCTGGGTATGGTACTCCTTGACATAAGCCTTGAGCTCTAGAAACAGCGTCTCGAGTGCTTTCGCCCAGGCACGGTGGACGTCAGGTTTGTCCGTTTTCTTTGCTCCCATCTTCACCTTGTCCACAAAGAACTGCCCGGCTCCAGCCATATCACCAACATATGACGTGGCCTTCTCATCCACTGCAACCCATCCCAGGGCAGCGACTGATTCTCCGACAGCCTGACAGTGTTGAGAAAATGCTTCCCGCGGTCCAACCTTCTCTGCGATCGCCCCTACCTCACCCATTTTATTTGCTATGGGTGCCAACATATCATGAAAGTCATCTGGCTTCGCCATCTTGGAAGCCTTCTGCAGAAAATCAGCTTCAGCTCTCCACGCGGCTTCAAATGCCGAGGCTTGGCTTTTCACTTCACCGCCAATCTCAGACGAGGCTTGAACGAAAGCGGCAAGGGGCCCCGAGACTAAGTTCTTAAAAGCAGTAATACTATCGAGGCGTCCGGAGAAGTTCCCGTCGCCTTCTGAAAGATTAGTTCCCCTTGCACTCGTCACAGTTTTCGGAGGATTCCACACCAACTTCTGGGTGTGGTGCTCCTTCACATACGCCTTCAAGTCTGCGTATAATGATTCGAGCGCCTTTGCCCAGTTTCTCTGATCATCTGGATTATCCGTCTTCTTCGCGTTCATTTTTACCTTGTCAATGAAGAACTGGCAGCCCCAGCCATGTCGGCCACAAAGGAAGTTGCCTTCTCGTCCACGGCAACCCACCCGAGGGCGGCCATAGACTCACTGACGGCAGTGCAATGGTGTGCCAGGGCACCACGTGGGTCAAGCCCGTCTGTGACAGCACTCACTTCCCCCATCTTAGCTGCAATTGGACTCAGCATCTCCTGTATGTCTTCCGGCTTTGGCATATTGAATGCCTTTGTTAAAAATTCCTCCTCCGCTTTCCAAGCCTCTGCAAGGCAGACTGCCTGTTGGGAAACCTCCGCTCCAATTTTGCCTGCGGCTTGCACATACGCGGCAAGAGGGCCTTCAATTAGAACCTTGAATGCTTTTACATAGTCATTACCTGTTTCATCTCCGCTGTCCGGAGAGATTTGGGGCCTTCTCACTGCCCTCTTCACTTTTGGCGGATTCCAAACCAGTTTCTGGGTATGATACTCCTTCACGTAAGCCTTCAAATCGGCAAACAATTTCTCCACAGCTGCTGTCCAAGCTCTTTGGGCATCAGGGTCGCTTGACCTTTTCGCCCCCATCTTGACTTTGTCCAGAAAGAACTGCCCAGCACCGCCATGTCTCCAATGTATGCCGTGGCCTTCTCCTCAACAGCAACCCACCCCAGTGCTGCTACAGACTCCCCTATAGCATTGCAGTGTGGTGCTAGGGGTCCGCGTGGATCCACCTTTTCCAATGGCAGCCACTTCTCCCATTTTTGTAGCTATTGGGGCCAACATATCATTGAAATCATCCGGCTTGGGCATATTCAAAGCCTTTGCGAGGAACTCCGCCTCTGCATCCCAAGCTCCAGAAAATGCCAAAGCTTGCTTCGCTACCTCGCCACCAATGACATTAGATGCGTTGACGTATTCAGCAAGCGGCCCGTCAATAAGCGCCTTGAACGCTGTCACGTAGTCCGAACCCCCGAGTCTTCCTCCTCGTATTCTACAGCTGATCTGCTTCTTACCTTGGGCGTCTTTGGCGGGTTCCAAACGAGCTTCTGGGTATGATACTCCTTTACGTAGGCCTTGAGTTGCGCAAACAATGACTCCAAACTCATTGCCCACGAGCGATGTGTATCTGGCTTATCTGTCTTTTTCGCTGCCATTTTTACCTTGTCCATGAAGAATTGGCCCGCTGCGGCCATGTCACCCACGTACGCAGTAGCCTTCTCATCAACAGCAACCCATCCTAGTGCGGCAACAGACTCGCCTACTGCATTGCAATGCTGAGCAAATGGTCCTCTCGGATCTACCCTTTCGACAATGGCGCTCACGTCTGCCATCTTTGCAGCGATCGGGGCAAGCATCGGTTGGACATCATCAGGGGCATCCATACCGTACGCCTGCGCCAGAAACTCCTTCTCGGCCTTCCATGCTGCTTCGAATGCCTCAGCCTGCTGCGCTACTTCGCCCCCAATCGTTCTCGAGGCTGCCACGAACTCAACCAAGGGCCCGTCAATGAGAGTCTGAAAAGCAGTGACGTATGTCAAACCCCCTTCCTCTTCGTCCTCGACATCAGTAACAGCGGAAGTGTTTCCGACCAAGCCGCCCTTCGCCTCAACCCCTAGCCCATACTTGAGACCCATGGTGTGGTACTCTTTAATATATTCTCGATTCACCTTGAAAAGGTTTCGCAATCCCTCCACAAAAGCCTTATGGTGTGCGGCTGCGGCGTCCTTCTTCGTGGCGACAAGCACCTTGTTCAGGTAGAAATCCGCTGTCGATTCAGCGTCCGATACAAAAGACGTAGGTTTAGTTTCTGCCACGATCCAAGAAATCATACCCACTGCATCTTCCACAGCCTTGACATGATTAAATAACGGATCTCTCGCTGACACTTCCTCTCCCACTGCAGCCACCTTGCCCATGCACGCGATGATTGGCTGCAGCATGGCTTGCGTGTCCTCCTGACCTGGTTTTTTATCCAATTGACTGGCCTTGACAATAAAACGTACACAGCCCTGAGCCCTTTACAAAAGGCGTCCACCTGCGACACCAACACCCCACCCACCTCCGTGGCGGACTGCTGAACAGCATCCACCACAGTCAGGACATTATTTCGATATGCTTCAAGATGCGGAGCCGTGTGTCCCGTCACAGTCTCCGCCAGCCCTTTTCCCGCCTCAGGTTCATCCCTCCCCCTCCCGGAATCCCCTCATGATGGCCATCCTCTTCACCCTCAAACATCAACGGGCTCGATAAATTCTCCTTGACATACTCCAAATGGCATCCAACACGCCCTCCGCCGCCGCGGCAAGCTCCTCATTACTGCCATGTGTCATACCCCTCAACGCAGCCAACGGCTCCGTCGCAGCCTCCTTAGCCGCCTCAACAGCCTCCATCGGGTCGCTGTCTTCCACCGTCACACAAACCAAGGACGACGCCACAACAGACATGAGGCCAATATGATGATACAAGACATCGGTTGGTGCCAGGGCGTCGGAGGCCTCGTCCAGGGTGTCGAGTAGCACATGCAACGGGTGGATCAGTGAGCGCAGGCGGGGTTGAGCGGATTCAATGTCGGCAGCTTGACGCACGGCGGCGCGAAATTGTGGAGAGGGGGTTTCATGCGATCGCCAAAGCCTCGGCGCATGTTTGCAGCTTGAGGATCGGACGGGCCAGCGCCAACTCCATGGTTGGTGGGCTTGCGATGGTGCGGGAGGGTTTGAGTGGGGGGTGTGAAAGGACCGGGTAGGTCTTTATGGAAAAAAAAGGTCGAGAGGCGCGAGAGGCGCGAGAGGCGCAAATGGCGCGCAGTTGGTGAGATCGAGGAGGATGGTTACGTACGCGAGGGAGAATGGGTTGACGGTTGTATGTGGTGTATGGAGGGATTTGTTGCGTTGGAGACGTCCTTGTCGACGGCTTGCTGGAGACTTGACAACAGATGGTAGGGTATAGAGGAAATGGATCAGTTACTGTAGCATCTCATACAGTGTAGAAAACATTTGTACAATATTGTAGACTTGTAGCAGAAGAGTTCAGTTCTGATACTGTGCTGTATTTCCAATTTATAAAGTTTAGGCCTGGCTTTTTTTATATTTTAGATTAGAATGAAAGGACAAATTTTTGTTCCATTAACAATTATTCATGTAAAAGGATTAATATAATTGTTCACACTGTAATGTGGTTGCACTGAAAAAGTTTCGTTAAAGTTAAAATAATCAAATACGCGCCACAATTTTGCATAAACTCTAATTCATGTCTGTAACAATTCGCTGCAAGGATTACCTCCAAATTGCCCAATGACCACCATCCTTGTTCACAGCGTACGACCTTCCGACAATTTATTTCTGACCGCCCCCTTTCTCAAATTATTCAAATTTCCCATATTGTCGAGTGCCTAGAATACTCAACCATTCTCGGGTACAGTACCTTCAAACTTGGCACCGTACTGTACTGTACTGTACTGTACTGTACAGTAAGTGCAGCACTACTGTACAGTACTGGCAGTGAAGCACATCCTTTCTATTTAGATTGCCATATTGATTCAGTCTACTGTACAGTACTGACAATTTGTCAGTCAACATTTTGGGCAGTACAATACAGTAGTGTACAGTATACACACATACTGTATTCCGCTGAATTATCCTTTTCTTTTACTGTACCGTGCAGCTTTCAAAGCGTCAAGGCTAACCTTACTTAAATCTACTTTATGCTGTAATTACAACGTGACATGCAAGCAGTTATTTTGAGAAATAAGGCCATAATTTCATCATCCTCAGCGACGTTTCTACGGAACAGTGCCCTCGTACTGTACCAACAGAATGCCAATTGTTCTTTCCACTCAACATTACTGTATACTGCACTATTCGCTACCATTACAGTACACCTTACTGTCATTACAGTAACACCACAGTACGCCACACTGTAATTATTCGCTAGACAGTCGAGGGTTCAGTTTGACTTTAGCTCATCAAAGTTGGGATACCGCCTTTCGTTCAGCTCGGCCCCCTTCTCTTATCGTCTACGCACTCGCCAATACTTCCGCTCGCGCGCCTTTCCTCCAACTCCAGCACTTCACCGTACACTGCCAGCTCCTTACAGCGTGACTCACCGACACTTTGACTGTACAGCACGTGTCCCCCCAGTGCGAAAGGGTGGTTCACACGGCAATCCGGATTCGTGCCTTGCACTTCGCACGTTTTCTCTTAAGAATTGAAACCGTAAGATAGTTATCAAGGAAGAAAAACGATGGAATCAAGAAGCCTCAGCTGCGTGCGCACAGTTCAAGGCTTAGGCTGACCGTCTCCTCAAGATGATCAACACTTTAAGTTTAAGTTCTGGGCTTCCATTGATTTAGCTTCACGAAACAAAGGATATCCTGGAAACATTTGCTATTACTGACAACGACTCTATAAATTCGGAATCGCAAAGCAAAATGCCCGAGCCAGATCAATTCTCGGAATATTTACAAGACATGCTTCCTCCTATTCAACAGATTTTCACACCGGGGTACCTCAAGATTCCGATGTTCGCGGTTCAAGTCTTCTACCAGCTTGGTTAAGTTTTCTTGTTCTCGACTATTCCGAACGACTTCATTGTATCTGCCGTAATTAATCTATTGGACCTAAAAGACATCCCAATTAAGTCCTAAATCTGGCTTGGCTATCTTGCGAATGCTAATTACGACATCTGCTTTACTTTTATCGAGAAGTAATACAATTAGTGAGGGTCTCTGAACCCAGTTGTGGTTTCTCGCCTCACCGGTGTCTCTTCTGATGTTAATGTAATTCAGCGCTCCAACAATCTCGGACTGGCAAAAAAAATAAAGTCCCGACGCCCCTGCAACCTGAGAGTTTGCACATCTCTAACCCCCACGTTTTCAAAAAAATTCTTCGCAGCGAGTCCTCATATTCAGACTAATCTAACATCTCAAGACAGCACCGCTGGTATTGATGTGAATGGTAATCCTTCTTAACATCAAGAAGAAGCTCAACAAATCGAGAGTTTTTAGCCAACCCAACCGTCCCAGGTCGGCAGCAACTCTGTTCCTAACATTAGTCATGATGAAACTCCCAGGGCCGACTACTTGCAGCAGGTGTTCAAAGAAATCCGTTTTCTGGGGCAATATCAGAAAAAAATTGGCGATACCTTCGCATGTACTCAATCTGCTCCAAAGAATGCAAGGTATTTCGAGCTCAGAAAGCTGACTTCTTCTTTTACGTCATCTCTAATCCTGTTTGTCATTTCGTTTTGGACAATTGTTTCTCAGATGACAATGTGTCGTTCCCTGAGATGGCGTCGAAAATGATGAGGGAATAAAGAAGTGATTCCTTAACATGTAACTCAAAGGAACACTTCAGACTCTTCTTCTTCGTTCCTTTATGTAATAGACGGACATCAACGATATTTCGGAAGGATTGACGAAACTGATGGAACATATAAATTACCTCGCTCCGCAATTTGTCCGCAAAAATTTCGTTCCGATGCGCATAAAATCGACTATTTGCGTCGAGCTGTGACTTCATTCACATAATGGTGTAGAATACAGATTTAGAGCATCATTTAGAATGGATTTTTTTAAATAAGTTCATCATCGCTCTCTATTAGTCGATACAGAATTTGCGTCAGATCAAACTTGCCACTGTGGGAAGTAATGTTCTTCATTCCTGCTAAAACCTTGGCATGCCAATTGAGATAGGACACATGTGCTATTGCTACAACCCGCGCCGTTTCAAGCCAAAAAACGTTCCCAAGTCATCTTCAAGGAACCTCAAGCTCGGGACCTTCCCAATCCTGTGAAGAGTTCCAGAAAGCACACACACTCGGCTTATGCGTAAAATGCAAAGGCGGACTGCAGCGAGGTCACAGCTTTAATTAGAAAGAAATTATCAAGAACAGCCGCAACCATATTCAAAACGGAGACTTGCTTGTTCATGTGTGTACCTATCCACTTTAAAGACTCATTATTGTCATTTTTGTCGTTACGATGTTGTATATATCACTGCAAAGCGTTCCAGAAAAGCTTTCTAGCCCAATTTCCAGAGCTTTTGGTTCCAAAGAACAGAGCGCAATGTTTTAATTTCATAATTATGCTTTGATGCTGTGCTAAAAATAGAAAGCAAAGCATTGCCACAAAAACAGTTTGGACCGGCTTCGGCACTTCTCTTTCCGACGTCAATAAGATCCAAAACCCACCCCATGAACCCTGGCCAAATTCTTTGCGAGGTAGAGTCGCTACGAGAGGCGGATATTTTCCTGTCTCCTGCCCCCCCGTTTTTGATCGTTTTCCCGATCAGTAAAATATCGGGAATGACGAAGAAGGCCGCGTTACAACGTCCGCTCAGTCATTATCAGAAAATGCTCACTACGAAAGATTTGCGGCAATCTGTCCTCGCACACAGCCGTGTAACCTTGACAGTAGCCAAAAGATATCGCTCAGCTTTGAAAAAATGAAGTAAGCACACCCCAGACTGCCAAAATGATCTCATGAAGTGCGATGCCGAATACTCACAGGCGCGAAAACGATCACGAAGTTGAACGTCGCGATCGCTTTTGAAGAACCACTTCAATTGCGATGGCCTCGACTTCTAGTAGATAAGCTTTCAAAGGCGTTGCAGTTTGCGCAAATTTCTTTACTGGAGCCGTTCAACTGCACCCTCAAACGGTGACGGACTAAAAGACGGAGATAGAGGTGTCATGAAGCTTTGGAACGCACGACACCAAGGAGTCGAATCGTCGCAAAGGCATTCTTTCAGGTCAAACGATTATCGCGTTTTCGTTTTTGCACAGATATGGAGATCTGAATGCAGTGGCATGCCCAACAGGAAGGGGCTCCGCAGAGGATACTCCAGTGTCATTCTTAACGAGCACTGTGTCTCGAACGCAAGTACAACTTGCATATTGTGACAAATGAGAGAACATCATGAATGTCCATTTTGAAACATCCACACCCGCGCAGGAAAGCCTATAATGCGCTTAACAAAGCCGTATTTTTGTCGCCTCTGGGATAAGTACGTTTGCACGCTTCGCATTATGAATAACAGGAGTGATTTCTGCGAAATTTGTACAACAGCAGCTAACCATGCGTCAGCGACGACGAATTTAACGGCAAGACAAGCGCTTCTCGAGTCGCAAGAGAAGTATTGGCGTGAAGTGAGTCGTGAATTTCAGAACTGCAAGCCTATGCAACGCAATGCAAAGGAAGCTCCGTCAAAGCTACACTTTGTCTTCGATTTCGTTGAATGGTCTTCGATTTCGATGAAAAAGATCTACTGCCACATCTCCATCGACAGCTAGAGCAGTTTCAATTCGTTACAGGTCTAAAGTTTGATTGCTTTGGGGTTCAAGTGAGTAACTATGGTAGAATGGTATATAAGGGCTGACAGAAGGGCATTGGCTTTGTGGTTAAACGGCATCCGAGGTTGTCTAAATGTTGAATACTACCATTTAGTCGTACATAAGTGAGAATAATAACGTGGTAAGCATTAAGCTGCACGCTGGCAACCGCGTGGGCAGAATAAGAATAAGTTTATGCTGTTAAATTTCGCTTGGAGAGTTCTGATGGGATTCGAAAAGGAGATCGAGCTTTTATTTTTAGTAGCTGGGCACACAAAAAACAGTTGTGATGGTGCATTTGGTGTAGCTAGAAGACGCTCAAAAGTCAGGGATGTTGTATCTCCGACCAAAATGATGGGAGTGATTGAAGATGGAAGTATGACAAATCGATTGGTCTGTTCAACTGCGTTGGTTGGGTCGATTGGAAGGAATACTTGGTGAAATGCTTGTCTACTCCTAGTTCATTTAGGATTAAAAATAACATGTATTAAAATTTCCAGCCCAATCACTGGGAATGATAGAAGCTGGAGCACTGTCATACTCATTAGAGATTAAGAAAGTATCACTACTTAAGCGCAGTGTTGATGCCTCTGAAGGGAGGAATTGTGCAGTCAGGAAGACAACTGTGGTAGCTGCAGGTCTTTTAATCCATTTCCCTCAGATGTGAAATCTGCAAAAGAGGGCAATCGGAAGGCCTACTTGCATAAAAAACTACTCAATCGATACTGTCCGGACAGTAGCTCTATTCGTGAAGCATACTTTGCTGATGGAGATGACTAGCCAAGTAATCGCCCGTCAAGGAATGTACAGGATCTTTAGACCCTTCCCATACACAAGTGAACAGAACTCCAATTGCGGGATCGTTTTCGGTTTACTGATGCGACTTACCAATCTCTCGGTACGTTACCTCTTGACACCCAGACCGGTGTCGAATCAATATCAAGCGCACTATACATCGTGCCTGCCGATTACCAGCCTTTCTCCGACTGGATCTCACGTACGCAGAGTACATCACTCAGTGTACGATATCAAACAGAGTGGTCGGACGGTTCAAAATCTTTCGCCCCCATGACGATCGTCTCACCCAGTCATCCAGTTGCCATTTTTGCGCGCAGATGAAGTGAGAGGTGCAGGTATTCCTCACCAGTGTGCAACTATCTCGAATGCATAAGCGTTTATCGCACCCATCTGCGCATAAGCTCTTTGAACCTATGAAACGGGCAAGACCCAAGGACGCCACGCAGGAGACACCTCGAACTTTACAAGAAATCAGCCGCCGCTGTGATACATGTAAAAGCATTTAATGGGCCCGGAAACACTTCCATATCACCATTGGGAGTGAAAAATGCCAGTTCTAAGAGCGTATCCTCCTTGATACTATGTACATCTGCTCTAACGTTGTGCTCCATATCATTGATGAAGGTACTCGTTTTAGAGCCACCCGATTTCTCCCGAGACTATCCATTAAGGAAATTTGGGAAACGTTCCTTCAGTGCTGGGCACTCGTTTACACTGCTCACCCCAATAGAATAGAAAAAGCCTCATCTTCAACTAAAGCAGGAAACTCTGTGTTCCACGGACATTTTTGCAACTCGTTCTGCTTTCTACCCACTTATTTCTGACAAATCAGGACCCTTCTAATCCAATTATCAAGTATACAGCGTTCACGACACTGGCCGGCACACAATCAAACATCTTGACACCCGGTGCCAGCCTGCTGCTATATTGGGTACAATAAGGGTGCAGTAATAGATTTTCAACTCGAACTACAGACCTCGTGGCTATGATGGTAGCCCCCGGATGATGCATTAAAAAATATTTCATCTCTCCTAACCTTTTCTTCTCCAACTATTCTTCCAAGACTCCATATTTCGCCGTGTTAAGCCGGTATTTAGTCAGATATCTTCTACCAGGCTTACAAGTGATTGCTCTCACCTCCAAAGAAATGGCCCTCCTTCCTAGTGGCGGAGAAGTTCTGGTGTTCTCGTCCACCTCAAAATACGACTGCGGATCCCCAACTGATGCTTGAAAAGCGTAGTCCTTGCCATACTCAAAGTACTTCTTTCTGACGGACACTTGTATTCCAAGCATCAAGGTATCTATCTCAACATCTCACTCTTCTACAAACGTATGGTTCCCCGATCCGGTCTCTTCTCTTTTCACTTGGCATTCACAGCCATGCTCTTTGCCTCGCTTGTCCCCTTCAAATGCCTTGGCGTTTTCCTCCCAAACATTTGCCTTCTTAGTCCTCCCTTCCTGGCGTTGGATGTCTTCTCAACCCTCCCGTCCATGTATCTTTCCTTCCGCCACTGCGGACCACCACTGCAGAGCACTAATCTCACCCTAATATTTAGCTGTGGACCGCAGCAGGAGCACCGAGTGACTCCAGAGAGTATCGAGGTGGAAGGGTTCCTGCGATGCTTAACAAGTTCGCATCGCAATGCACAATCAGATGGTGACTTGTCCCTACCATATGGTTTCCACAGAGTCTCTAGGCCGAAAACTCCTACGTCGGAAATTATTTCCCTCGTCAGAGCCGGGAATGTACCAAGTGGTTGGATAATTTTATTAATTTTATTAGTTTGGAATTTCACAGGTTTTTTTGCCGGTGCACAGTAAATTGCGGTTACCGACATGAACCTTTAAAGTGCCGCACCACCGGGCTTGGAAAGTGGGCGGAGTTTCATTACAGCTACACTGCAGTACACTACACTACACTGCCTTGTGGGCAGCGCCAGTTCCGTTGGCGCAGAAATTTAAGTGGTGTGCGCGCACGGTCCTTCTACGCCTTTTATCTCCCGGTAGGAGGGATCAGTTTGCCTTTAGCACATTAAAATTGGAATACCGCCATTCTTTCAGCTCGGCCCCCTCTTCTTATCGTCTGCGCACTCGCCAATTCTCCCTGCTCGCTAGTCTCTCTTTCTACTCCCTCTATTCTCCCTACACAGCGCAGCACAGCTCCTTACAGAGTGACGCACCGACGTATTGATTGTACTGCTTGTGTCCCGCTGGTGTTAAAGGGTAGGTCACACGACATTTACAGACTTCACTGCAGTTGAACTGTTAAGTAAAGGTCCGGATCGGATTGAAAGCCGGATCCGTAGCAATGAATCTGGATATACAAAGGCGTAGAGGTTTCTACTGTCAACTTTCTCCCCGGAATTAGTCCAGTACATACGAGAACATACTTGCATCATGGTACACCTACCTGTTATCCTTCCCAGGATAATCGGGAATTTAGTGTGCTTTATTAATTAGAGATGTAGGACAGCTATTTCCGGAGACGGGTGTGGCAGTTCTGGAAGGTGAATACACAAGCTATTAGCCTACTCCATACGACGTATAAACAAGAGTATAATCCATACTTTCAGCCTTCACCATCTTTACAGTAAACAAGTGTACCTCCACACCTTATCTAACATAGCTCTCCTGAGTTACCTTTATCCTCTGAAAAAGGGTAAGTTTAGATAAGTGCCTTGATCATTAATCGCGAATAAAGACCAAGTAAATACACAAAATGAGCAAGCAAAGAGGTACGAACACGAAGGAAAAAATGGAATAGAGCATCACAAGCCGAGAATGAAGAAAGAAACCAGAAATATGACGGTCCTGGTAGTGCCCAGCGACAATCGCACCTCCTAAATGGAACGCAGACTGCGCTTAGCAACTTTTTTGCAGGATACGAATCAGATATTAGATTCACTGCAACCGTTTTGAAAAAAGCGGTCAATTAAGAAATAACAGCAACTGCGTTGCCCCATCCCGACATATTTATTAATCAGTAGATCTGCAAACACCTGTGAACTTTTCTAAAGTCTAGATGAATTTATTTTGATGCTTCTAAAAGATATAGGAGGCTCTACTTCGGTGTGTTATCCTTTCATTGTTTTGGGAGATATGCAATGAAGACTTACACCTAGCACTGTCTCTTTAAAATGCTGTAACGCGTTTTAAGCATGTATAAATAACCTTATCAAGGTCACCTTTACGAGTTTACATCACTCTGACCAACTCTGTAGTGCATAAACACCTTCAAAGGCATGAAACTAAAGATGAATCGAAAATCAGGAGGCAAGAATCTCTCTAAAATATTCTCTGCAAATTGTATTAGTGATTCAAAGAAATGTTTAGACGCACTTTAAGAGAACTGAGCTTTTTTTACTCACGATATATCAGAAAGTACGCGAATAATCTAATATATCGGCACAGGACAAATTACATTTTCTTCGCCATTTTCTTCGTGGAGAGGCTCTACAGGTTTACTATAGAGAGATTTATAACTGTTTCAGAGTTTTTGGATCTGAGGTTTCTATTTTAAATGATGCGCACTGATCAGAATGACAATTTAATCCATGTACAGAGCGCTCTCTGTCGCAGTAGTTAACCATTTCGCAAATTAGACACTTTCATGATTCAACTCTTTCGGCTATCCGTGTCAGTATTACATGGAATGCAGCAAATTTCTTTCACCCTCTGACGCTTAGGGCGCACATTCAGAACTTGAAGAATGAGGGTGAAATTTGTAATTCAGGCTAGAATTCGCACAATAAACTACGTCTAAGAAAAAGAGGCATTTTTTATTGTAACAACCCAAAACCGCAGCTCTACCAAGTGGAATAAATATTCCGGGGCGTTTACAATTTGGAGTACAGCGATTTTAATATTAAAGGCTTAGCAACGGTGGTGAAAGCGAACTGTTCGTGCGACACTGATCAGTCAAGCCGAAAAATCGCACAGGTCAGCAAGCAAAAATGACAACCATGGCCGGAAAATTTGAGCATGGTCTCCCAGACAGTGTATCCTCTGATTTGAAGAACGATTTTAGCAACTACTGCTTGGAGCTCTATGTAGACAAGAACTGGAAGGGAGCAATTTGTCCGAGAATTTTCCGGAAATGTTTAAGTCATTCACAGTCGATGAAATTAAGAACATTGGAACTGTTTTCCATCGTGAGCCACGAGATTTCTTGAGAGCCAATGTATACATACCGAAGGGTCGTATTGTACTTACCTCTGGCGCTCTCCACATGGTTGTGAAGGAGGATCTACCTTAGCCACCAAATGAATCTATAGAGCCGATTCTTAAATCACGTAATGGCCCCACTTATCAACTTCCCAGGACGGAACTTACACGGAGGAATCGAAAACCCATGGACGATGGTCTGTATAATTCGTTGTGAGGTCAGTAGCTGGAGCTAACGGTAGTACGAAGAGAAATTATTTGTCTGCTTTGTTCCTTGCGTACAATACTGATGAAGAACGGTACAGTGGCGAAAAATCAGAAATTTTTAACCGAAAGTACTCCTTTGCCCAAGAAAAATGTGAGCAAGCCGAATTGAATGAGGAGGAAAGGCAACCAGGTTTTTCCGTAATATTTGTAGTCAAGCCCGACAATACTACTTCGACGCACTGAAAGATACCCTTGCCCTTGCACACTTAAGCCATGCTGTCAAGACTCGGTTACACACAGCAGAACGAGCTCGCTAACTGCTCAGAGAATGATAATTTTTGTCACTGAAATCTTGCATATCACGCTACAGTCTTTCCGCGTTAAAATCATATCGATGGTGGACTTATCCCGTATGCGCCATAGGCGGGAAATGCGCTTATGCAGGAACCCGCCATTGGCGGCTTCTCCCAACACCAAGACAAAAGACAGCTTTACTGGGTGCTATTGACTAATCATTTAAAGAAAGACTGGATACGCGTTGCTTTCGAGACTCCCTCTGTCGCTTTCGCAACTCATTCTGAATAACCCTCAAGTGCTTCATCATATCCTTGTCTTCAGGGAAACATATCCGGCAACCAACTTAACGACTGATATAGACTTGCCTGTTCCTTCAGAGAAGGCAGAACAGAATTGTATCCTCACAACTCTGAGTAGTGTCCATTGATTGACCCCCTCAAACCCATCATACACTCCCTCAACAATTTGAGACAATAGCCGTTTCGGATACAACCTCAAATACATGATCCTCTTCAGACAGATTTAAAAACTCCGATATGGCCATTCGGTTGTTCTCAGGCACCATGGCGGCAATAGAAGACTCAATGGAGCCAGTATCACAATTGTTAACCAAACCGCTTACATCCATTGCATCCACCGAGCTTGCACTCAACAGTCCTGTGTGCTTCCAACAATTTGCTATTGTTGATGCGGGGACGCTATTCCATATAGTCCTCAACCACCTCATTGCGGTCAATTGGTCCAGTTTGTACATATTTTTAGGCTCGATGTCGATTAAATCCATACCCGTTCCATTTGCAACTTACGAAACCCCACCTTCACAGCTGCAATAATTCAGCATCACAAGCTGTAGTTTAGAAGTGGTATTCGGCGGTAAAAATGCAACATGAACAAAAGTCAGCTGGGGCATGTGCCAATCGTCCCATGTGCGGAGCAGTTGTCAACAAGTAACAAAACCCTTCGTTTCACATTACACTCAATATTTTTGAAGCGCTGCAGCCACCCAAAAAACAAGTCCGCAGTCATCCATGCCTTTGTTGAAATGGTAGTCAAATCCAACTCCTCCCCAGATTTCTTGTTGAAACATCGCGGTCGTTTTGCATATCCGATAATCATAATCGGGTACTTCATGGAGCCATCTGCGTTGAAAAGCAAGGCAAGTCATTCTGGTCTTTTCCTTCTTCCGCCCAGGCAGCTGCTTTCCAGATATCGTCTTGTCGGGAGGCATGTTGTAAAACAAGCCGAATTCATCTGCGTTCCAAATATCAGCAGTTTCATAGCGCGAGAGCAATTCCCTTAACGATTTCATTCCAGCACCAACCGCAGCATCACCCGCTTCCCCGCCTCCCCTACAGTACGGCGGCACTTTAGATTCCATCTTGCTTGGAATCTGACAGCCATCCGGTTCCATATTTAAAATGAAATTGTTTCTCCGCAGGTAAAGTAGTGTTTGCTAGGTCCTGAAGCTTTGCGCCTTTGTTCGAATCATACTTCCAGAGATACAAATACGCCGACTGTACTGGTCACAAACCCATCCAAATAGTGCTTTCTCAAGCACATGGTTAGCCCCTGTTCGATCTCGTTTATGCACCCCGACCCTTTTTGTCACCCGTTTGTTTGAAAAGGCTTTCAATATTCTGGAGATCGTTAGACTGGTTCGGGTTTTAGTCATCGAAAATTGTTTCTGTGCCCATGTTGCTAGCGATTTTTGGTCTGTGCTCTCTCCATCGGCAGCGCGACGAATGTATTCTTCGTAGATATGATGGCGTTGCTGTTCAGATAGCATAATGGAAGGTTGGTGGGAGTTGGTAAAGGGGTGGACTTGGTGGTGTCGTGGGGGGGATGCCAATTCGTATTTTGTTGGGATCTCGCACAGTGATACACGCAATGCGTTTATCACTGTATTTCTCTCCAACTGCTGTTAACAACTGCGCTGTATTTTACCTTTCTTTGAACGGCCAAGGCGTGCCGATACGGTAGGGTGGTGAACCGCACAGGATTTACGTTTTGTTTCACCTTTTGTAACGAAAGTAGGGGTGCTGCAGTGCATCCACATGAAGGGGGGATACTGCAATATGCATCCACATGCATGGCATGGCCCGCATATTTTAATAAAAATAATATCGTGCCTTTGTTGATATGCGTTCATATGCGGGAATTGATGCATGTTTCATATATAGCCCAATTTCGCCAATTTGAGTGTTGGTGGATCGATTCTGCATGCGCGGTATGCGGGAAATGCGTTTAAGCGGTATGATTTTAACGCGGAAAGACTTTATAATGGTATGCCTATGTCGTCTTACCCGGAGGCTTTTATTGGTCGATTACAAGAGATTCATATATAACTACCTGCAGAGTATCCTGACGATGTTATAATGCGTTAAAAACTCCTCAATGATGTGAAGGATATCGAGTAATACCGCTTTGCGTACTATAAAACCAGCGGAGTCACTGCAAGGTGTCATCGCAGATTTACATCTGCAGTTGGAACAACTTCAGTGACATCGCAAACTCCTAAATCTGTGTCAGTTTACCTTGTTGAACGCTGTTACAAAAAAAAGCACGGGAGGATTTTATCTAGGGACAAGAAATCATGTTACGTACGTGGTAAGAATGTATGCTGGTCGTCAAACCATAACTCGAAAGAATGCATGTAGGCTACGAGGCAAGGAGCGGCTTTCAAAAATTTACGCGCATACATTACTGAAACTAGTGACAGTGACTGTGAGGAATCAAAAGCTGTCACTAAACTTGAGGACATCATGTCCAGCCTCATTTTTTATCGTACTTACGGGATTCAACTGTTACTAATTACCTCACTGTAAAGATCTATCGACCGAAAACATATGGAAAGGACAAATTCTTTGGAATTATCGTGGACTCAAGGTGTGTGCCTGTGAAAGTACCGGAGGACTTGACCAATACATGGCATACTGTGCACATGTTTGGAAACCCCAAACCATTGACCGTAACCGCACAGTGTAGGTCATGAACACCCTTCAGAAACCATCCCAAGTTCAAGTTCTTCAATTGTGGGTAAGAGGGTTCTCGATTAGAATCTTTAACCGAGCGCATCAGCTTCGAACGTGTTTTGGAGAATTTCGCTTGCTTTCGTACCGATAAGGGATCCAAAATTCGTTTTGCTAATATATTTGATAATATCAGCCAAGTACTTATTACATCTGGAAAGGAGGGCTCCATTCTTTTGCTCGAAGTGGCATCGGTTCAGAGTATGAGAACACCAGACCCATAACCTTGTAAAGTATCTATTTCATCTATACGATCTGAAAGGACACGGTGTAGCAAACGATACTTCAACTGGGTTCTTCTTGACGCCGGTGAATCGCATTCCGCAATGGACTTGAACCAAGAACGAGCTTACTTTCGATTGATTAATTTCCGAATCGGATTGAAACCATCCAATATGACTTTTTTTTGGAGATCGAAGTTTTAATGGCCTCGGCCGGTTAGATATACGTCCACTACCTACCCAATGGCTCATATCTAAAGCTGCCAGTCTATGCGGTTCGCGCGTACATACCGCTATTGATCGAACGCGAAGTATTGCACAGAGAATACCTCGTCTCCGAAAGTATGGATAACACTCTTTTCTGTCGTTTCTAGAACTGGAGCCTACAAATCACACGCACGAACGGACACATCTTTAATGTTTGGGGACACGATCAAATTCTATTTACAAAGGCGGAATTGCAAAAACGACAAATGTATTCATTCCACTCGAACGCAAAACACTATAGAATTTGCTGAGTCGCGCCCGTCCGGACTTCATTGCAAAGTCGAGGAGATAAAAATTTTTCTGCTAAAATTACCACTTCTATCGCCCGAAGCCTTACAGATTCATAATTTATATTCCTGAGGAGCAATTGAAGTTTAATAATGAGGTAGCCGTTGACGTGTTGTGGTTGAAGGTTAATACACTACTACGTATAGTAGTCACCCAGACAAGATTATATAACGCAGTGGTACTTAAACGATAATCAGAGCGAGATTTATGGGATGATTTGTTGAGGCTTTCGCCTTGGTCTGAATTGGCTACCGCAACCATGTTCGATCCGATTGCACATCCGGATTTAATCCAAAATTTTAGAAGGAACTAGCCATCTCGTTACACAGAATAGATGTTAATTTCTTGAGAATAGAATGCTGCAGATCCAAAGGAGCGGGCAGAGCATACCATGGACGTCCACGTCATGGGTTTCACAAGTTTATGACTGACCAGCTTACAATAGATCCTGGATAGATATCTATCTCTCCGTTAAACATATTAACAAGACCGCAGGACTTGATGGTATCGTACAATTCTTAGTTGCTTTCGGCTCTCTCCCAACATTCCCAGCCGTCAATATTGACATTCCGATACAAAAATAACGCGTAGCTGCATTAAAAACAGATAAACGGTAAATGGATACTATCAATACTCTAATACGGATACAAGAGCACTCTGATCAAAAATGCTCTCTTCTACTCGCTAACTGATTTCTCATATTGATTCTTCTCATGTATATAGCGAAGAAAAATCCTCATTTCACTCATCCGCTTCGTGGTGTGGCTCTTTTATACCCCTAAGTATACCAAGGAATCAGGTCTCTGTGGATTAAGAGGGCAAGATCAAGCACTCAAACTTCTCTTAGATGTAACCAGATCCAAATCTAATCGGAGAAAATGACCTGAGCCGTTCATTCTCCGCGTTTAACCAGTTTCAGTCTTCCAGTTCTCCGGGCATAATATTTACTGAAGTTATATTGGGCAGTGTACGTCGCGCTCATACACCAGGGATAGGATAATAAAACCGCAAGGAGCTCGATGGTCTAATGGATCGAAATGTATCTGAAATTTTATGCAGACCGGGCATACCTGACACTGAATCAGAACCTATAATCATAGACGGCTGTTCCATTTTGTCGATTGAGAACGTTGATACTGACGAATATTGTAAAGCACGCTTCATGATAAAAATCACATTGATTCTGAGAAGTAATACATATTCCGAAGTAGCATAAACTTGGGCAAATGTTACCGTTCGCAGTCGCTGCTGTCTTCTGAACGCGCTTTTTGCACTCAAAAAGTACCCAAATCCTAAGTAAAATCATCTCTTCAGCAAATTAGAGGTATAAATATCCGACTCTCTCAAGAGTTACAGCTCAAACTAGATCAATTAAAGAGGCCTTTAAAAATGTAATATGGAATCTCTGAGAGCGGAGATTATTGACACGAAAAGTTCTGTCTTCATCCAACTCGGGATCTAACCATGACTACCTCAGCAGGCGACCTCTCTCTATTTCCAAAGTATTACTAAGGAGATTTACAGGAAAAAAATTCAGGAATAATTGGAACTTACGTGGACTAAACTCTCTTTTTCAGTAATGAAAAGTTTGCGGACTAATCAAATATTACAGAACGATCCTTTGAGGCAAAAAATAGGCAACATGAGACATTTATATTCGCTGGACTCTAAGTATGAAAAACGGACGTTTTTTATCGTTTACATCAAAAGATAAGCCAGCGGTCTCAAGGTGCACACCGATGACTGCAACTTAGCGGATTGCCGCTAGCGCCGTCAGGAATTTGCCTGGATTACTAGCACTAGACTTATATTGCGCTGGACTGAACCTCTTCACGTACGTAACTGAGGCAAAATTGGCGCAAAAGGATGTAAAAGACCTCAGTTTCATCATCTGCCATGTACACGACAAGTCAAAATGCGGTCTGAGTCCACAAATACTCATAAAATCTTTACAATACAAATATTAACTGGCATTTATTTTTCAAAAACACCCTCTTTTTACTCATTAGTAGGATTTGTCGAGATGATTTGCGATGAAACTGGAAAATCGAACATTCTACACTTTTGTAGCTGTATTTCGATTGTTTCTCTATGAATCCGCCAGGCATTCAAGAGACCAAGAGTCCTGAGTCTTAGGCGGCGATCCGGAGGATAGAGGTCAACTTTGAATACCACCAAATCATAGGATACCCATTTTAATTTTACTAGCAAAGAAATAGAGAAGATATGAATGTCTGTAGGGAACAATGTGACAGCCAGAAGAATTCCTCCTGTTTTTCTGATACCTCCCGCTTGCTTTATTTGTTTATATTGCGGTAAAATCGTCACCAAACATTAATTTAGAAATTCCATTCGGTTCAAAAAGTTCACTGGTTAATATACTCGCCCATAACTTACAAATTTTGGTGTAATGTAGCCTCCAAAGAAAATTACAATTCAGTGACCAAGTATGCAAGTATTTCGAGACTGGAGGGATAGCGAAGGGGGATGAAATAAATAGGACCCGTTTTTACGTTGCGGGAGGGTTCAGAGGGTGGCAAAGCAATACGGTACCCTTTATGCAACAAATGTCTTGTAGTCGTCTACACAGCAGAATAATATCTCAATATTACCTATTTCATGTGGTGAGGACTAATTGGAGCGGGTTGGCGACATTGAAATTCATTAGTTTTGTAATGTATGGCGCTGCCAATGGTTAATTTAAGGATATTCTATATGTAAGGTATTTTCTTGCCTTGTGTATTACTACGCCATTATTAAGGTATGACTATTATGGGCCCTATTAATAGTGCGCGGTGTAGATATACAGTACTCAGAAAATTTGGTAACACATACAGGGAGCATTTGAAACGTTTACCAGCGGAAAATTATTTTCAAAAATAAATCTGAATCTATTTGAATAAATCCTTGCAAGCAATCGATTACATAGTTAATTACGTAAAAAAATTTTAATATGCTTCCAAAATATTAAGTTAGTTTAGATTATTTAAAACATCAACTCTTTCTTTTAAATCCAATTCTCATGCTTGGCCCAATTGCTCTTAAAGAAGGGAGTAAAACTTTTCATTATCGACTGGATTAGGTTTCGATGAGTCTCCGCAGGTATTTTATACCAAGAATCAAAAGGCACTATTTCAGCTATTGAAAAATTGCCGAATTCCTCCATCGGCATAAAAATTGCAACGATCACCCATAGTTTATAAATTACAATGTGGTCTAGAGCTTTCTAAAAACAGTCCAAAACTTTCTCTTGAGTGTCTCCAAAATCAACATGTTTGATGCTCCTGAAAAATTTCATGTACCAATTACTCTGTTCAAAGCCCACAATTCCGCATATAACTTTTGTAAATATATCGAAAATTTATCCTTTGATGTCCTTTTTTACCATTTCGAGTGTTTCCGTCCCTTTGAAAACTTTAAATGTGAAAAAATGGAAAGAAAAGCACTGAAATCACATTTGATTACCTATTTTCCGTTAATGTTGGACTTAAAAGCGTATTTCATAGTACAAATGGTTCTTACAACTCAATCTTCCTTCTTCTTGGTTGATTAAATATTAAATAAAATACCTCGATCACATCTCCTCAACTTTTTTTTGGGCCTAGCCCACCTAGTAAGCATTGAAATTTCTTGAAATTTCTTAAGCACAAGATCCAATAATGGAGATTCTACCACTCATTTCATGAAATATATGTATTTAAAATGTCCTTAACGCTAAAAAGTGCACAATACGTTTCATTGTCTCCAATTCTTCAATAGATCCTGATCTCGAAGGGTAAAGTCCCGTGAAATGGTAGCTGAGCTATTCTATCCGGAGACTCTCTTTTATAAACGTATCGTCTTTCTGGATGGAAATGAGAAATTTCCTCAACATTTGTGGCGAACAAATTCATAATTTCTCTTCACGTAAGATTATTAACACTCTCCTTCACGGAACGTACCTACAGGCGGAAGATCGCAAAGCAGCAAATCAAATCGAAAACAAATTGCAGCCGCAGGCTGAAAGGTTCCCTCCATTATCGGACACTTGGACACTGGAACCGTGATATCACTGAAAATGAAACTGTAGAAGACAAAGAAGGGATAAAACGTGAGCAGCGGCTTCAATGCGGGACTAACACACAATGTGTTCATGCTGCGAAGGCACCGCGGCAAAATTTTTCAGGTGATCTCGGTGGACACTGGATTTATTTTTTAAACGAGCGTCCTCAAGTTTCGCGAGACTACAGTGTAAGCAATTCAACGAAACTATATTACGTCCAAAAGCTTCCCCAAAAAGACAATAAGAGATATTAGCGATGAGGTAGAGATATAGAGCTTGACTTACGAAAAATGTCTAGATATGATAGACCAGGAGTACAGCTCTCTTTTGAGGAAAGCAAGAATCAAGAATTAACTAAATATTTTGCGTCTTTCGGAACTTTTAAGGAACGACCTCTAAGCCTCAGCAGACGTCGGTAAGGTCTATATGCTCAGCAAGAAGCTCTCATTTCAGGTGCAGATATCCCATTGTCGTGATTCACACAGTATATAACTCCTTTAGAATGCCACAGTCGATTTTTAATGGTCGCTTGACCCTTAAAAAAAATTAATCAAAACACATTCTGTACTTTTAAATACTATGCGTTGAGGTTGCTTCACAGCTGGAGAAAGAAGCCGGTTTGCAGATATAGAGACACAACTAATTCAGTAGAAGAGCACTGCGTGATTAAAATGAGCTTGAAATGCACATTATAAAGATAAATAAGATACAAATATAGCCCGAAGAATGTATGAACTTGACAAAAACCAGCGCCAATGAAATATACTGAACTCTTGACATTGTTGGCTGCTTCGACTGTGGTTATCCAGAACCACTTTCGAAGCCGGTCAAGCCACTCTATGGCACATTATACGCAGGTGACTATTGGGGAGTAAAAGTTCACCTACATACCTAAAAGGACCCCCGGTATGTCGACTGCCCAGATTGACCACGCAACGTACTTGAAAGTCTCAAATGGGGAACTCGAAAGAATGAAAAGGATCACTTTTGATAACAAAATACATAAAGTTAGCATAATAGTTGAGGATGTTATCAAGAAAAGCCTTGAAATGTTCAATTCGAAACTAGTGTTGCGTGAGAACCTTGTTTTATTCGGAACAGTTATCAACACTAATAAAGCCGAAAACATTCAAAAATTTCCAGAAGAGACACGCAATGCTGCTCCGTAACGCACCGGAAACTCACACTTCCGATGAATTCCGCAAGTATCGAGATTATTTTGTTATGGATGTCATAAAAATCACCCCGATCTTTGCTATCTCAATACCCAACCGGCCTATTACACTGCATAATCTTTCTCTAAGGACAAACTTATGTATTTTAACGTATCCGTTAATAAAGCAAAGCAATAGAGAGTGAACGCTGAGAAGTACGGACTATTGCTCCTTAACTACCTCCATCTAAAATTGCCCTTTTTGCTGATGTAGATTTCGCGGTGAAAGATGAATTATCGTAAAACTGTGATTTCTGATTTTGGTTACTGACAATTCTGGAAAAGCACATTTACTTGAGTACTCTAGCAAAAAATTTAATCCATTTGATGAATAAATCATGTGTAGGGAGATCCACGCTATTTTTTGGATGGATTTAAAAGATATCTTTTACTCATATATGGCCTTTTACTCATTTATGGTCTGAAACGCATGCTAGGCGTCAAAATTAGTCTTGACTGCCTGGGAGACTCGACCTCAATCTGCTTTATGATTCTGATACGATGATATATCATACCACCGAGAGGCGTTTGCTGATCAACATATGCGCTACCCGCCATGCCTACAAGAGCAAAGGGATGACCCACATAGGTCTGTTTTGCTATGCAGATGATCCCGTGGGTGTTCTTTCGACAGCACGGAACAATGGTGCGCTGAAGAATTTACAGAATGGAATCGATTTTTTTTCGTTGTAAATCAATGAGTTGGGCCTTCGGGGAAAGCTTCCAAAGCGAAATTTTGGGATTGTGATAGATCAGAGCTAGATACATGCGATTCATTTCACTTTCTTTTTTAGGATTGCATTTTTTAATTGATTCTACGGCCCTACAGTGGATTCAACCAGAAAAGAATACTAACCAAAATTTCTAAACTACTGGGGGACTTAATTAAGGTGAAGAACTAGATTTAGAAGGCAGAACGTTGCCATTACGGAATCCCATTTGACTCCTTCACTAAAACTAAACGGTTTATGAGAACATTTCACTGCGCTAAACAAAAAAAATAAACGATGAAAAGCTTCCTTTCAATTTTCCGCAAATACGGCATACGGGATGTCGTCTCTGATCGGAAAGATGCCCTTTGAGCGCCAAACATAGCCTAAAATCTATCTTTAGGCCATGATCATGATGCTATATGAAGCAACAAAGCTTAGGCAAACTTACTTAATACGTTCTTAGTGACGATTATACTTTATTCTTCAGCTTTCATTGCCATTAATTCTTTTATATTCTTTTCCTCTCTTCATTTAAGAAAACAACCTGTTAAAATACTAGAGTCCGTATCGTAATCGACCATAACAAAAAATCGTCTCCTAAATATCAGCGTTAATTTTTTGTTTGGGCTGAATCCGTTTTTTCCTGAAAAGAGTGTACATCAGATCACCCTGTATCCTCGGTTTGCATTATTGTAGTCTACTGTGCATTTATGTTTCTGATGGCGTCTTTTTGTGCTGCAAAAACTGATTCAACAAAATTAAGAATCTCTTCCGAATATCACTCGTCAAACTGAAGCTGATATTTGGTTATTTGAAAAGCTTCTAAAGTGAAATTTAACATAAAGATGGTATCTTGGATGGAATGTCCTCCTTTAAGCGAATCGATCAGTTTAAGTTCCCATACTACACAGACACAAATACTCAGAATGCTTTTTATGTTGGTCTATTCTGCCTCAGTGGAGGTCACCAATCTTTTAGTATTCAACTTCAAGGCCTAAATAATTCTTACTGGAATGAACTCACTGGGAATTTATTATAAGTAAAAAATCATTCAGTTATTTGTTCGGTACAGAGAGAAGCTTGGAGAATTACCAAAGGGTATGGCAATATTGCGCAACAGCGCTTTTTGATTTATATAAGATGCATGATGCAACGGATGAACGAGGATTGAAAAGTGATGACCCTGTCGATAAAAGTAGTGCTGAACTCGCTGCAATTTTTTTTGCTACATAAGTTGCTATCAATCTAACGAAAGTAGGCCAAATGGTGTGTGTGTGTGATTAATATTCCATTTGGACTGATTAGTGTACTTCCGCCCGCCTATTCAGTACAATAACTCAGATTTCTGAGTTGTTTAGGATCTCTTTTACCTCTGAACAAAAGATCTGCGCATATCAGAAAAATAATACATATAAATAAACTGGTGACAGTACTCAGACGTGGATAGAAAGGCTTCTTTTCGATTAAATAAATTATTTAATGGCTTTGAAATCCTTGTGCTACGCCCGCAGGAAAAAATAAAAAGCCTTGACCCAGAGCCAAGCGAAAGTAATGCCTTCAAATCTATTCACAGATCATCGAATAAAAAAAATTTTTTTTTGCAGGAGTAGTGACCAGTTCCCATATAGCTCTATTGATAGCTTCAATCGAGGCAACAACCGCTCCCATTTCATCTTCTATTTATTTGGCCACCATGCCTTCAATTTCACGTTCGGTAGGTTGTATCGAAGGAGACTCAATGAACGCCGTGATTGCTCTTGACATTTTTCCAGCGTGTTCAAGCATCTTTTATTGTGGCTTTTCACAATAGCGCTTCCAATGAATCTTTTAACGTGATGCTCATACATATATGTGGCTGCTTAAGTTTGCACTCACCTTCTTTTGATCCTCGAATACAATCATGTTCATCGTCGTCAATATCATCGCCCTTCCAAGAAAGATTCTTCCTTACCCATAATCTCCTTGTCCATGTGCTAAGCCCTATGCGCATACAGAGGACAGCTCTGGTCTGCATTTTTCTTCTGAATGTAGAAGGTATGGTTAAAATTGCGTTTGATGGTGTCAAAAGATGTCTTCTGACGATAAGATGCGGTCGCATATTGCCCGTAGCGATTAAAAACATCTTTCCAATGATTCAATCCAAGGAGCTCAACTTCTCTCATGATGTTCAAATGATAATCGTAACACTCCTGACTGTAGTTATCTGTCCCAGCTTATCGACCATTTTTTGTGAATTTCGATATCGGTTCTGTTAGTATTGCAGAATACGGTGTCAAAATGCGCTGCCTTGTTGTCACCTTTTACCGGCCTCCACTTCCGTTTTGTACAGCAGTTATCGGAACCGTTTAGGCGATTGAGGGCGGAAGTTCTTGTGGTAAGGTTGGGAAGGGTAATACTTTTTTCAGATTCAAGAGCTTTTGGTTGAGTAGTATGCAACAGCTATTCGCTTCTTTCGTTTAATATGGCTTTGCAACAAGAATGGAAAGCAAAAAGTCTCTGAGAAGGCCTTTTTTAATTAAAGGGAACTGCTACACATTTTACAAGTTCTTTCGCGCCACTTCTTTTCTGAGAATGTATGTCCCAGCCTAGAATCCAAATTTGGATAGGAATCTGTACTGGTTTCTCCCAACCTTCGCTTCCGGAAATAACCGCCCCTGTTTAAATAGCTTTGGGATGGTAACTACTCGTTAGATGTGCGAAGCACATGTAGTCCGCAGTCCAAACGTTTTTCCGCTGCAGAAAATGGTCAGACCCCCGAGTTTAGTAGCTTGGGGTGGGCACTTCTACGTAGATACGCGAATCACATGCGCCCCGAAGTTAAACCTAGAAAGGCTTTGAAAACAGTCCCAAGGACTCTATTTACGACAAGAGAAAACTATAGAACGCCAAGAACAGCACAATGAATATTATTGTCCAACTGGGAGAGAAAAAAGGAGGGGGGGAAAAGAGGATTACGGTTGGGTAGTATTATCTCCGAAAGAAGCGCGGTGCTTGAGGAAAACGGGTGTCCAATACCTGAACGGCCCAAATCTAGAGGAAGAAGAGCCTGTCTGAGTTAATCTTTGTGGGTAAACCACAGATAATAAGTACTAAGTTAGATTACACGAAAACTACTTAGCCGACGAACGGAAACCGGCAAAAAGGCAGCTGGTAGTAATGAACAGTTGTGGGCGACCAAAGCTAGCTTTGTGGTTCCCGGTTCTTTAGCTGAAATTGGCCTCAAAATCTGTCCGAGATGGCGACAATTTGGTTTGGGCGGTCAAAAAAATATCAGCTTTGTGAGATAGTCAGTGATCTCAACAATTAGTTGAAGTTAGATTACAGAGAAGAAATACTGCAATGGCATGGCCTGTTCTCCGGGTGTCGACAGAATTTTTAGAGCAAAATTGTCCTTGAAAGCCAAACTATACGTGTACTTAGAGTGAAATAACCATAAATATATCTTAAAAATAAAAGAAACTGGACTTGCAGTACACTTCCGACATTACTTGTTTCCATTCTGAGGCATAAAACCGTGCTCAAGCCGAGTATAGATTTCAATTTAGAATAAATCTAAATCAAACGAAGTTAATTACAAGAAAGAAAATGGAAAACAGATAAATACGCGAAGTTCTGTATGGTACCGATTTTTCAAACTGCTGCGAATGGCTGGAAATGTATTCTGGAGAAAATTATTGAAAAATAAAAGATTGCTAAGGTATATATCTAATGTAGAAATTTTATGAGCCGTATATGTGTTAGAAGATGTAGTCGTCGCGTAGTTACTTAAAAATGTCAATGTGTCATATCTGACGCAATAGATAGCTATTAGACGTTATTCCGCGCCATGTCACCGAGTTCAAAGTGACAACATGGCATTTTTTGGAATGCTGAGTACCTTGATTTGGCGCTCCTCAGAAGGATATGCAGGGTCAAAATCAGTTCTTCGATCAGTAAACCGATCAACAGCAGCGTTTTCTTACTACACAAGACGGGCGCAACTACATTCCCAGCAGATACTACTTTTTCTTGCGCCTTTTCTGTAGGGTTGGTGAGGTTCTCTCAACCCTTGTTGCAGTTCCTCGCCTTCTCAGGGTCCTTGCAGGCGCATTTGTCAGGGGACTAGTCTCTTGAGCTACTCCATCATCGTGTGTTACTTCTATCATTGACGCTACCGGCTCTCCATCGTTCTTCCCTGGACCTTCGCCATTTGAGCTCCCTGGAAATTCTTCGTTTGCATGATCCGTAGCTCGACCATCATTAGAGTTCAGAGCAGCATCAACGTTGCTACTTTGCCGTAATGATTCCCTACTACTTCCTCCCGTGTTCGAACTCTCCGTGCTTCTTCTTTGCTTGGGTTATATGGAGTGACACGAAAATTGAGCTTCTTGTAAGAATGCCAAATACCCCAAAAACTTCGACGGAAACCAAGGTGAATGCGATGCAAAATGTAGTTCCACATTGTGAGCAGAAGTAGGACGAACGATGCCCTCTTCTGGTAGGATTATTTGTCCATAAAGCACACAGTACAGCGCTTTGCCCTGGCCGGGTTCATGATGCGGTACACCAAGTCGCAGTAGTACTCCATCCGCACTATTGGAGAACACAAGAAGCTTTTTCTCTATTGTGTGCAATGCTAACCATCTCATTGATATCCTCGCAGGAAACGTCATGAGACTGAGATGGATTCCCTCAATCAAACTCGGATCTGGAACGAGCACCAATCCCTATCAGTGGTGCAGCATAGCTAAGAAGTTCAGTAACGAGGTCGGGAATTAACGCATTGGCTCACTGAACTGCATTTGGCTGATTACGAGACCTGTCAAGAGACCAAAACGTTGTGCCTGATTCTAATAGACCACGCTTTTCATATATCTGCCAAACAATAAACGCATTGATCGGTACAGTCCTGATCGTCCGAGAAACCACATTTTGCTCCCATTGAAAGTGAGACGATGAAGATCTCAAGTTGGCTCGCATTTCACTCATATCATTGACACTACCTTTGGTTAGCTGAGTAGAAGATTTTCGAACCATGCTTAAACGACTTAAGCCGAACAAATGGCCCTTCCCTACTGACAAGATTTTCCGTCACCTTCCAAAATGCAAGCCTTGACTTTATTGTGGCCAGTTTTTCCTTCTCAACAAACCCGATGACTACCACATTCTGCTCATGGGCCCATGAAACAATAAGACCACCTGCTCTAGTCAGCGCGTCTTGGCAAGTACTTTTTACTGCATCAGAGCACGATGTGAAGAATTCCAGTCTCAACAGTACGTACGCACAACGCTAAACTATGTCTAGAACGACGAGTTCATGCATTATCTGCCCTACGTATTCTCTGGGAATGTACCTTCGGAATGTCTCATCACCGGTATCAAACGTATCAATTCAGCCGAGTATAATGCGGTCGATGTCCAAAGGGTAGTAGCTGCGACACGTGTCCTAACTTCCACCGCAAAAAGTGCAAAGTTGTCTTCATCAAGTGTGGCTAATGTACTACCCACCTCAAAGCCGCTATTTGAAAAAAAGAGCTTGTCGAGAACTTCCACCCCATCTGGCGAGCAGGTCAAATACTGTTGCCCACTGAAGGCGAGCATACCCACGTAAAATCCTTCACACACTCTTTGGACCTAAGCGCGGACAAAACTGGTTATTCATTCGCACTATTTCTCTTCATGGCCTCTGTTGAGACCCTTAAGCTGAAAAAACCATCATAAGCAGCTGAAACAAGTCCTGCAGTCATGATTCGTCGGCCTTATGCCCTACCAAGCCCATTTTCGTTCGCACGTCAGTGTTTGCGAGTAGCGTTAAACCATCATTTGTCCCAGTGATGTGGAACTGTCTTAACCCGAACCAGTCCACAAAACTTCGTCCAATTGTCAATCAGATGCACCTCTTGCTTTTAAGCAAACTCAACCTTCATCTCCAGCGCCTGATTGTCTTCCGATACACGACTTGATGCGGAAAAGATATGGCTAGCCAAATCACAGCTTTGCTTTGGGACATCTATCCAGCTGTTTGGCGTATTCTGTATTGCTGGTAGTACGGTATTCAAGAACCATAATACGTTGCGAAACTTTTTGTTTCCTATTTCACTCACCGCAACTGCTCCCATACGATGCTGCCCAACTCTTCGGCCCGTTGCGATGATAAACTTTGTGACTTTCTTTCTTTGGCAAATAAAGAAGCTTGACCAAGTGTTAGAGATCCTCCACAACAAAATTCCTCCTTATTTCTAGATCATGGGACAAATCCAGACTTTTTTCAGCACAGTTTTCCGGCTGCTGTCCCGTAACACCGGTTACAACCCCGTTTCATTCCGCAGCGCCCTGTGCCTGCTCAAGACCGTCTTCGTCAATTTCGTCTTCTCTTGAGGGGTTAAGGTAGGACGCAACATCTAAAGGGTGGGGGCTTACGAGGCTGTCCGACTTCATTACCGCCCTCTTTCCATAACCTCTGTCCTCTGTAAGAATTAAGCTCCCCAAAGACAATTCTCCTCCACCGTCAAAAATAACAGTCAATAATTTCTCCACCGAATCGACATGCTGTTCTTCTCGACTCCTGAACCTTTGTTGAAAAAAATTTCTGAACAGCGTGTCCGCCACCAAATCCGCTTATTGCCCCTCACGATCATCGCTTCTATCACTCGCCGTTTTCATTTGATTATCAGTCGCCCTTGTTCCAAACGACTCGTCATCAAGTGGCGAGCAATTGCAGAGAAAGAAAAAAACCTTCCTTGTCTCCCGAAAAGATAGGCTCTCAAATTCAGACAAATGGAGCGTCTGGTGCCGGTTTGCGAACCACTGAGACCCCCATCCCCCCCTTCCTGTCGGTTAGTACGCTTTAATGTTCCCAGCAATGAATCGAACTCGCTCAAGCGACGGTGTTATGCATCCCACCTGGCCGACTAGCTGAATGGATCGCTGCAATCCGAGTCTCAGCGCGGTGGGAAAGCAGTAGAATGGAGACAAAAATGTACATGTTAGGAAGATAAATTTCCGGACGCTCCAGCTTCTGATTTTTGATGAATTCATTGAGCCACTGCATTAACTGTCTCAGCAAACCATCTAGCATTAGAACCACTATCCCAGCTCTTTTGGTAGATATGCCGCGCGCACTGCTTTCGGCCTCCAAGTTTCTTACGGAACTTGAGCAGAACAGTCGTGCTCGATACTCTACAACCTTCTCGATAAAATCATTTTCCATCTGCACGCCCTCACAATCGTTCCTTCCTATCACTCAACCATTACATGGGTCATCCTTCCTGCAGTTATTGCCCCTACCCTATCTTCGCTCCCCTCCTCCCTCAAAGCTGCCCTTCTGCCGTGTGCAGTAGAATTACGGCGGCTTTCTCTCCTTTCGTTCAAGGCCGCCTGTACAATAAGCCTGACGACCTGATATACGACCACTCGTAGCAGGGACAGGAGTTAGAGGGTCACAAACTTGCGCTCCAGAAGGAGCTTGATAATTCGCGCAGGGTTGGTTCAGTGGTCGACTCTCCTTTTTCCACTCAGTGTTACTCTTCTTTTCTATCTATTTTTCTAGCTACTTGAGAGTTGAAGACCCCTACTTATACTAAATCATATCTACTACCATGTACTCACTCATAAACACAAGCTTACGACTTCCCAGTGGAGAATACAGCATTAAACAAACTCACCGTCACAGCATACTGCTGTATGCCTTGATGGCCTTGATATCTCCATCACAACTTTACATTGTCCTCCAGTCCCATATTCATAAAATGCACATCACAAATACACGCGGAAATTATTAAGTGTAAACCTGTCGCCATCCCATGCCAGATGTACTGCGCTATGTCTCCACCAACAGCGGGAATGGCACATGTCTAAAACCCCCTCTTGCTATTTTCTCAGTTGAAGGCAATAACATTCATAGACATTCTATGCTGCTCGAACTTCGCTCTCAAAAGCGGTCTAGTCAGTGCATCAGCGACCATCTCATCTGTTTTATAGTACTCTACGCTGATAATTCCGCCATCAACTGCCTCCTTGACGAAGTTACGACTGATCAAAACATGTTTAGACTTTCGAAAGCCACCCTTGTTCCACTTAATGGCACCTTTATTATCCTCTCGTAAACTGGTCGGCCCAATGTCAGCATCATGTAGTTCCGAGAGCAACGATCGCAGCCAAATCACATGCATGGCGATTTGTTCAGCTCAGTTGACGACAAGGTGACACAGTCCTGCTCCATTATCTTCCAATGGACACTAGATCCCCCCAGCTGGATGATTATGCCAGTTGTCGATTTCTTATCCTTCGAGTCCCCAGCCCAGTCACTGTCTACATAGCAAGTCAGTGGTCCCTTGCCTCCTGTAATACGCAACCCAATCTCTGCCGTACCTTTCAAATAGCGAAGCACTCGTTTAGCTGCATCGAGGTGCGCCTTTGTTGGGCCTGATGCGTTTCGGCAGAGGTGGTTCACTGCTGCAGATATGTCGGGACTCGTTCGCTTGCACAAGTACAGCAGTGCTCCAACAAGCTCTTTATATCTTTTTGATCAACAGCTTCGGAACTTTCTTCAGATTTAGTCGGCTTAACGACTGCCAGGGTGTTGACACACTTGCAGTCGTTCATATAGAATCGGCCAAGAATCTGCCTTGTGTACTGTGACTGATATAAAACTGTCCCTTGTGAATCTCGAATGAACCGCACCCCTAGGAACTCGTTGAGCTCTCCAATTTCCTTCATATCAAGTTTTCCGTCAAGTATGGACTTCACTTCCTTAACCATGGCATCAGTTGGTCCATGCAAGATGATATCATCTACGTACAGTAGGACCCAAACCATTCCCTTGCGGTACATGCACGGTTCTGATTTGAGTTCCATGAAACCAAGGCTCCTCATAACCTCATTACACTTATTGTACCACATCCTGGGCGCTTCTTTAAGGCCATAAAGCCGTTTTCGTACCTTTAAACCCTGATCTGACCTGAGCGTAATTCCTCAGCCCTTCGGTGGTGTAATATACACGTCACTTTCTATTTTTCCATGCAAGAAGGCAGTGCCCCTATCCATTTTGTGTACTAAGTAGCCTTTTCTTACAGCAACAGCTAGTGCTGTCCGCATTGCTGTAAAGTCCACAACCAGAGAATACCTCTCCTCTATATTCCTTTGCAGGAATCTTCTCACTATCAGCCTCGCTTTTTAACGGGCATTGGAACCATCAGCCTTTCGCCTTTTTTTCAAAATCAACTTTGTAGAGATTGTTTTGACTCCCTCCGGTGCTGAAATTACATCCCAAACTCTATGCTTCACAAGAGAGTTCATCTCGGATGTGATGGCAGCCTTCCACAGCCTTGATTCTGTACCTGCCAACGCTTCAGATACTTTCGGCACGTCTGAGCTGAATGAAATATTTGCTGTTCCTGGTATATATGATTCAACCGCCTTTCGTGTACGCCTCGGATAGGCCCTAACGGACCGATTCTCAGTCTCCTCTACGGCTTCTTTCGCTGTTCCAGCCCCCTCTGGGCCTGTATCATCGTAATAAGTAGGTTTTAACTGGCCGTTCGAGTTCGTCCCATGTTCCCCTGTAGCTGCTCTAGATCTTTCCGATGATAATGGAAAATGTGGCGGCAGCCTGTCCCGGTCTTGGCTTTCATTAAAGCTGTCTTCTTGAACTGGATCAGGTTCCTCATCCTCTACATCACTTGACTCAGGGGACGAAGTAGATCCAAAGTACCACTCCTTGCTCGGAAACTCATTCTCCATGACAAGGATGTGTCTCGAAATGACTGGACCTGTTTCTTGTCCTAGCCATACTTTGTAGGTGCTATTGTCATTGCACCCTACGATCACCCTTTCCTAGATTTCAGCATTAACTTTTTGCAACGTTCGTTAGGCACATAGTGCCAGGCTATACTCCCCAAAACTCTCAGGTGATCTACCCGCGGCTTTTTGCCTGTCCAAACCTCACAGGATGTCTTAGTGGTGATAACGGTACAGAAGAAACGATTGCGGATGTCCGCAGCGTGTGCAACTGCTTCTGCCCAAAACCCCATGGGCAGATGTGACGAATATGCCCAGTAGTATCCCGCTAGTAGCCTTCAAACGGCATGAGCACCGTAGAGAGGCACCAGTGCAACATAAGCACTGTAAGGAGACATCAGCGCAACTAATGTACTGTAATCTGGCACCGACGCAACGCAATACCACAGACCAATCAGACGAAGCCATTATGGATACCTGGCGTACTCCTAGATACTTTCCAGGCAAGACCAATCAGCAAGTGCTTTGTGCTGTCTCGCCAAGTGGATCAATGGAACTCTGCCATGATGGGCAATATTGTCAGTCTCACCGCAATATACTAGGTGAACTCTCAAAACCTTGTAGTATTACGCCCCTAGGCCTGTTCTTCTAGAATACCTTTGAATTTAGTATTGTTTGCTTACCATTCATTGTCACTCTCGTTGAATGCTTCTCTATATAAACCATGGTCAGAAGCTCCGGTCTGTTCACCGGAAGCTTCAACCATCAGTTCAACCATCGATTACCTCTTGTGCGCCCAAACCCCACATCTGGTAGCATCGCCAAAAGTTTGTCAGTACTGCGAGTTCTTCCAATCCGACAGTAAGTTAAAATCTCTATTAGATTTGCCTTTCTGCCCGATTGCAAGTGGAGACTAACATTTTGTTTTTACTCTGATCCTTCCGGATAACGCCAGTGCCGAAAAACACAACTTCCAGGGACCGCCCTTCGTCGCCTGACGAGTACACCGAGAAGGACTTACAGGGATTTTTCGAGGAAAATTGTCGAGAAGTAAGTAAGTTCTGTTACGGTCAAGAACCAAGGACACCGACTAGGATTGAAATCGAAGAACCGAGAACCCCGCGCCTCCCGCTTTCGCACTTCCGTCGGCCCTTCCACCGATACCAGCGCTTCCCGAGATCCCCCGCTCAAGGCCCGTCAAATCAAGGAAGGCCAAACCGACCACCAGGCCTACGATTTCGAAGAAGGGCCTACCTGTTCTTCCTGACGCCGCCTCTATCGTTATCCAAAGGACAGCCAACCATCGTATCCGGAAGTCTGTCAGGAGGCCTCGAATGACCAAGAACCCTCGATCGTCTCCTTTCCACTGCCGTCACTGTCAAGTCACCTGCACAGGCCGCGTGCAGTACTTCGAGCATCTCCGTTCCCGCAAGCATCAGCACCGCGCTGACAAGACAAGGCACACCTGCAATATTTGCAAAATAGAAGTTCCGAGCAAGGCAGACCTTGAGCGCCACCGTCTTGGCCGTCGTCACCGCGAGACTGCTCGTAAGTCTGAGTAGCTTGTATTTGAATAAACCTATCCTTGTCGAATAGGAAAAAAAACAAAAGTTGCTTTCTCAACCGACTTCGTTTGTGCTGTGTTCACCCTCCCGCTGTGGCTACCTTACAAACTCGCTTTCCCCAGTTCCTTGCAGTAGGACTTGTAAGTCCGTATCGCCGCCAGGTTCTAGACAGGAAAACAACCGTTTGGTAAAGCATCGGAAGGAGGGCTACTATAGCACACCCGACGTGACTGACGTCAAACCCTTACGTCAGAGAAAATCAACTTTCCCAAGTTATCGACTGGGATTCGAACTCGAGACCTCTCACTGGTGTTTTGCTGGTCTTGCCAACTCGGCCACAGTGCAGACCGATTCTTGCCGAACAAATTGGAAAACTTCTATTTAAAAGTAAAAGAAAACCAACAGCACACGTGTGACTCTATCGACCAATAGGAAAATACCATGGAAACTCCGGGAATTACGGTAGAGGCTCTCGCACAAGCTGTAAGCGAACTTCAACGTCAGCTGACAGAGGCCCATAATCAGATCTCCGCGCAGCAGAATCAGCTCAATAATGCTGCTCAGAAGGTAGGAGCCCTCGAGAATGAACTATCTCTCGTCAGGATCAATACTGGTACCTCAAGTAGTCAAAATGAAAAAAGGACGCCCCAAGAAGAATAAACCGGGATCTTTCGGTGGGAAAGGGTCCGTCGGAAGACTGGTGCGTGCAGATGGAGAATTACCTTGGTGAAGCAGATGGGCAAGCAACTATGAACATTGCACTGAGCTATCTTTCGGGAAATGCTCTCATGAATGGTGGGATGGTCTATTCCAAGAGTGCCGAGGGGAAGGAAATTCAAACATGGAAGGAATTGAAGACTGCTCTCCTCAATCGTTTTGAGACGATAAACAAAGAAAAATCGCCCGAGACAAACTAGCTCGCTGGAAACAAGTCAAGACGTTCCAACGTTTAATGATGATTTTAACAAAATCTTTATTGGACATCCCAGACATTGGAGTGAAGGATCAAATAGATCGATACTCACGCGGCCTGAAACCATACATTTGAAAACCTTATGCACGAAAGAATACACCAAGCTTTCCGATCTTATGGGAGATGCAGAAAGAGTGGAAGCGGCGTACAGGCGTTCAGAACCCCTGAGAAATACCAAGTCCGGTGGAAAATTGCTGAATGGAAGTTCATCTGCCGGAAGTAATGGTCCTGTACCGATGGAAATTGGAAACGTGGAAGTGAAGTCTGGTGTCGAGTCATCAAATGTGAATCTACAGAAGCTCGATAAGGTAGAGCGCGACAGATGCATGCGTGAAGGACTGTGCCTAAGATGCAGACAGAAAGGACACATAGCAAAGAACTGCCCAAAAGCCCGGAAGAACTGATTGACGGTCCGCATTCAGTTCTAGATCAAAGAAATCTCATTCTTTCAACAGTAAGATCCAAAGAACTAGTTAGGGCCACACCGACCCCAACCTTCCAACGCCGCCACCGGGACTTCTTATTGTTAAAGGAGTTATTTCCAATGGACCAGCTAAAATTCTCATCGACCCCGGCGGTGAAGTTAACTTCCTCAGCGAATCATTTTGCGATCACCATAAGATTAAAACCGAAGAATCAAAAGAACTTGCCGAAATGGCGAACGGTGTTGATCAAAAATTAATGGAAACACCGCGTCCTGTTATCGTTCAGATAAAGAAATACACTGAACCACTGTACTTCGCCATAAGTCCCCTGAAGAGGTATGATGCAATCCTTGGGAAGGAATGGTGTGGAGCCCATAAAGCGATTATCGACACCACCGAAAATCAAGTTTCATTCAATTACAAGGATGAAAATTACGTTATCGAAGCCAATGAAAGGCTATTGAATTCTTTCGTCTCCGCAAATTCAATACTCACTGATTTAGAAAAAATTATGGGACGTATGCAGTACTTGTGAGACCCCTAAGTTCAAAGTCCTATTCTACGGAAACCTATTCCGGAGATATTCAAGACATACTTACCAAGTATGAGGATGTATTCCCAAGCAGACTTCCAAAAGGCCTCCCTCCGAAGCGAAAGTATGATTTCAAGATTGAATTAGAAAAAGAAGCGAAGCCCCAGAAAAAGGGTCTCTACCGTCTTTCGGACAAAGAAATGGGGGAGCTTCGCAAGCAGCTAGATGAGCTGCTGGAGAGTGATTTCATTAGACCGAGCAAGAGCCCGTGGGGGCTCCAATTCTCTTCGTGACGAAGAGGGACAGCTCATTGCGGATGTGCGTGGATTACAGAGCACTCAATCGGCTCACTGTAAAGAACAGTTATCCACTGCCGCGCATAGACGATATCTTTGATCAGCTCAAAGGATCAAAGTACTTCTCTAAAATAGATCTGAGGTCAGGTTTCATCAGATCAGACTGGATGAATCTTCAATACCCCTCACGGCATTTAGAACTAGATATGGACATTTCGAATTTCTGGTATTGCCATTTGGATTGACAAATGCCCCAGCGACTTTCATGGGTCTAATGAACGACATTTTCAAAGATGTACTTGACGTTTTTGTTATCGTATATCTGGATGACATTCTTATATTTAGTAGGACATGGGAAGAACATTTGAAACACATCGCTGAAGTATTAGAGATCCTTAGAAGGGAGAAGTTATTCGCAAAATTGTCAAAGTGTGTCTTTGGTGTTAAAGAAGTTGAGTATCTTGGGCACATTATATGCCAGGAAGGAATTGCTGTGGATCCCAACAAGATTAAAGCCGTCATGGAATGGCCGCTGCCTCGGAACAAACAACATCTTCAGTCGTTCTTGGGGTTCGTAAACTATTATAGACGGTTTATTAAGGGTTGTTCCTTAATTTCGAAACCACTTACCGAGTTGACAAAGAAAGTTTGTTTTCATTGGACAGAAACTCAAGAAAAATCATTTCAAACCCTGAAGAAAATATTGTGCAACGCTCCAGTCCTTCGAAATTTCGATTCAAGTCTACCGATCTATGTCACTACAGATGCTTCCCAATACGCAATTGGTGCTGTATTGGAACAAGGAACCGCGAAGGACAAAAGGCCAGTCGCTTTCGCATCCAGAACTTTAAATGATGCCGAACAGAATTATGCAGCCCACGAAAGAGAGCTATTGGCCATTGTCGACTGCCTAAAGTGGTGGAGAGCATACTTGTATGGTAACTTCTTCACTGTTCATTCGGACCACTACCCGTTGAGATACCTCGAGACACAAGATAATCTGTCACAGAGACAGGTTAGATGGTTGGAAAGATTAGTTGACTTTGATTTCAAGATTATACCCATCTCCGGGAAATCAAATATAGTTGCCGATTCCCTTTCAAGACAACCCCAGAATGCACCCTCACCCCACCATCGAAACAAAGGGCTACTCCAAGAAGTAATAATGAAGACATCTTCGGAATCAAACAATATTACTGTTCCGTTTTTTGAATCATCCGAACTCGAAGAGCTTGTGAAAGACTATAACCTAGATGAAAGCCTCAAAGACGAATACAAAGATCCGAACGCACCTTTCCAAAGAAAGGGATCGCTTTTGTTAAGACACGGAAAATTTGCATACCAGAAGGAACGTTTAAAGCCAAGTTATTGCATGACTACCATTCGACTCCAAATACTGGACACTTGGGAATATCCAAAAAATCAATAGAATATCACCGAAGTTTTACTGGAAAAACCTGCGGGCTGATGTAATTCAGTACGTTCGCTCTTGTCATTGCCAGAAAGATAAGCAAGCCAACCAGAAACCTGCAGGGTTTTTACAACCTCTTGATCCCCCGAAAACAAAGTGGACGCACATAACCATGGATTTCATCACACCACTTCCCAAATCAAGGAACGGAAATGGTGGAGTACTCACGGTCGTTGACCGACTATCAAAAATGATAAGGATTATCCCGACAAAGCCAAAACTAGATGCTCTTTCAACTGCCAGCCTTTTTAAAGACCACATATACAGAAACCATGGAATCCCGGAAAATATCATTTGCGATAGAGATCCAATTTTTATGAGCAAGTTTTGGAAAAGTCTATTCCACCTATTAGGTACCAAAATATCCCCTTCTTCTGCATACCACCCACAGACAGATGGGCAATCTGAAGTGATGAACCGAAAGATTGAGGAAATGATTCGTTCCTTCGTTAGTTTCGACAAATCCGACTGGGACAAATACTTGGTCGACTTTGAAGTTGCCTACAACTCTCGATTAACGCAACTACAACATTCTCCCCATTCTTTCTCAATTACGGAATTCACCCTAAAACTGTTCCTTTGGACATACTAGCCACAGAAAACCCAGCCGCGGCAAACTTCCTCAAAGCTATGCGAGAATCACTGAAAAGGGCCCAAGAACAAATAAAGAGGTCGAACGATGCCACAGCATCTTATGTCAACAAAAGTAGGAGGCCTTCGACGTTCAAAGTTGGTGATAAAGTCTGGCTTTCAACTAAAAATCTAGCTCTGGAGGATGGCGCTGGATCTCGTAAACTTAACCCCAAGTATTGTGGCCCTTTCGAAATATCGGAAAATATTAACGGAGTCACGTACCGCTTAATTCTTTCCCAGCCAATGATTGATAAGGGAATTCACAATGCTTTCCACGCAAGCCTCCTTAAGCCGTACTTCCGAGATGAATTTGACCGAGAACTCCCACCGCCACCACCAATAAAAACGCAGGATGGACACATAGAGTACGAAGTCGAATCCATATTAGCACACAAGAAGCAAAACAGAAAAACCAAATATCTCATCAAATGGAAAGGGTACCCAGATCACGAAAACTCCTGGTTGTGTGAAACAGAGCTTCAAAACTGCCAAGAAATATTGAAGAGCTACAAGAATCGGGGCGATTCTTCTTCTTAGGGGGAATGATGTGACGAATATGCCCAGTAGTATCCCGCTAGTAGCCTTCAAACGGCATGAGCACCGTAGAGAGGCACCAGTGCAACATAAGCACTGTAAGGAGACATCAGCGCAACTAATGTACTGTAATCTGGCACCGACGCAACGCAATACCACAGACCAATCAGACGAAGCCATTATGGATACCTGGCGTACTCCTAGATACTTTCAAGGCAAGACCAATCAGCAAGTGCTTTGTGCTGTCTCGCCAAGTGGATCAATGGAACTCTGCCATGATGGGCAATATTGTCAGTCTCACCACAATATACTAGGTGAACTCTCAAAACCTTGTAGTATTACGCCCCTAGGCCTGTTCTTCTAGAATACCTTTGAATTTAGTATTGTTTGCTTACCATTCATTGTCACTCTCGTTGAATTCTTCTCTATATAAACCATGGTCAGAAGCTCCGGTCTGTTCACCGGAAGCTTCAACCATCAGTTCAACCATCGATTACCTCTTGTGCGCCCAAACCCCCAATATCTGCATGAAAAAGCATTGCTCTGGCGCTCTCCAATAGCTTTCTATTCGTTAGCTCCGCCATTTCATTCAATTCTGGTGTGAAATCGGGGTGGTCGTGCATCTCGATTCCATTCTTTTCGAGGTACCCCTCCAATGCTTCACACTCTCCGCCTCCATCGCAGTTTATCTTCTTGATTAGGCAGCCATGCTTACGTTCGAACAAAAACTGAAACCGTTTAAACACGTCTGCAACATCACTCTTTCTTGGCACAGTTACCACAAATACATAGCCGGAACACTCTTCAATAAACGTAACATAATAGTTGGATCCTCCCAATGACGGAATTGCCATAATATGAGCTGATACATAGTATGTATAAGCTCCCCTACTGTTGATAGCCTGACACTTCTTGATCCTAGGGATAATGTGTGGTCATTTCCCATGTAACATGCTTCGCATGGGTTGCCTATTTCTCTAGAAGCCTGGAGATCTAGCCCGATGACCGCATTTCTCCGGGAAAGGTTCTTAACTCCTCTGATGGGTGCATGACCTAGTCGACCATGCCACAGCGCTTGACCTTTGACATCGACAACCTGAGCGACACCGTGCCGTGGTTAGGTAGAAGCTGGGCCCTGTGCCCTCCGCGTTCTACTGTTGATAACTAAAACTCCTTGGCTCAGTCGCCCCTGAAGCGATACAGTCCAGTCTCTCTTCAATATACAGCGATTGTTTCTAAATTTCACCTTGTGTCCAGTTCTGCACAGGGTCGCAAAAGACGGTAAACAAGTGTGTAGTTGCGGGACAAACAGTACTCGGTGGATAACCCTCTCCTGGGTTCTTATAATTCCATTGATGTTGCTGAGCTCAACATCAAAATTACTTTTCCAATGCGAGTACCTTCGACAGTCGACCCGTCCCCAATAACTAGTTGTTTGGAGGGAACAAATCCTCGGCCTCGAACAGAAATTCCTCCCGGCTGACTATGTGGTCGCAGGCACCGGAATCAACAATTTGCACTACATCAGTCAAATTTTCCTGCGTAGAAATCATCATAGTAGCATGATTCGCAGCTTCACATGAGCTGCTTGTACTCGCCCCTTGCGGGGAGGACCTCTGAGATCAACAATTCTTTGCAATGTGGCCAAGCTTCCCACATTTAAAACATCTCCTCGTCTCATATTTGCCTCTTCTTCCACTACGATGCTGGGCTTTTAGGGCCTTTGAGGCATGGCTGCCTCTTGCAGCACACCTCTCAGCCTTCACCGTATTCCAAATACTCTCGTCGTATTCTTGCAGTAAAACGGCAGTTGCCTTTTCCCAGGTTAGTTTCTCCGGCGACGCTTGCAGCGATGCGATTGCGTGCCCAAACATGGATTCACTCTTTAGTCCAAAAGAGGCGAGAAAATAGTCACCTGCATATCCGAGTCCAAATGGCTACCCATTGTAGAAGGGGTTAAACACTTCCTCAAAGCTAGAGATGTACTCCTGTATGTTTTGCCCGTCAAATAGGCCAGCTTTAATACTGAGATTGCAACTGCAACTTTGCAGCCAGGTTTGGGACTGCATACCTCTCCTTAAGCTTTTTCCACATTTTGTATAGGTCACTATTGAATGATAGCACGAGGTTCATTGACTTTTCGCTCAGCATTAACATGATTTTATCAGGTGCCTTGTCAATAGCCAGCTTATTCTCCGTGGATATGTCTCTCTTGCCATCCCCGATGACATCATCCAAAACAACACGAAGCACCTCTTTCTCCTTTAGAGCGGCCTCGGCCCTGGCTTCCCATAGGTTAAAATCCTTGCCCGTCTTAGGCTCAAACTTGAACGATTGCCGGCTGGTTTCATTGACGGCAATCACAACGAGAAAAAACGATAAGATTCAAACTCGACCCTTTTGAGCAAAGGAAAGGTGTGGGGTAAAAAAAACTCTCGCAGTAGGTATCAGTTGTGGTTGGTGAAGGGATCTGGGCCCATAACTAATTCGCGCAGGGTTGGTTCAGTGGTCGACTCTCCTTTTTCCACTCAGTGTTACTCTTCTTTTCTATCTATTTCTCTAGCTACTTGAGAGTTGAAGACCCCTACTTATACTAAAATCATACCTACTACCATGTACTCACTCATAAACACAAGCTTACGACTTCCTAGTGGAGAATACAGCATTAAACAAACTCACCGTCACAGCATACTGCTGCATGCTTTGATGGCCTTGATATCTCCATCACAACTTTACATTGTCCTCCAGTCCCATATTCATCAAATGCACATCACAAATACACGCGGAAATTATTAAGTATAAACCTGTCGCCATCCCATGCCAGATGTACTGCGCTATGTCTCCACCAACAGCGGGAATGGCACATGTCTAACATTGACTGGTTGGAGGGTCACGAGCTTGGACTCCAGAAGAGACTTGACGCTGTACTGCTGGTGTCTCTGTTGCTCGGTTACCGGGATTGTAGTTGTTTGGATCTTCGATAGACGGGTTTAGGCGGATAGGCGCTTGATAAACCAGCTGCGGGAGGGGAAACGTGGGCGGCATAGGGTCTTGGAGCTGGTCAAGAGAGGGGATTAAAGGTACAAAGAACCGAGTTTGTGAAATGGTGGAGACCGCTGTGGACAGAGGACGCCAACTCCGGAACCACCCGACGGATTTTGATGATTGAACATTCTGGATGTCAAGGAGGAGTTGTTCATCACAGCTGCGTGGCCAGATTCCTAATCCAATCTTATCTGTGGAGTGTATATTGGCTCAAAGTCGACATATATGGACGCTCTGTTGATCAGTATTTTGATCAGAGAGCGTTTGCTCTAAGTACCGGAAAATAGCTCCTGATCAATTTTCTGATCAATTTTCTGATCAGTGGAAACATTAGGGATATCCCGCTGCTGCAACCACCAAAATTCCAAGGCACACTGTCAAATACTTCAAGACGGGCTCTTACCTCTTGCTGCTCAGAAATTAGTGGGGAACTTGGCTTCTTCAGCAAGATGATGCAGCCCTCGCCGATCCAAATACACCAAAAGTCGGCTCCATGTCTTGAAGTGGCCTGCAAAGTCCCCAGGCCTAAACATTATTGAATATGTGTGGGGACTGGTGGTTCGAAGGGTTTATCGAAATGGAAGGCAGTTTGGATCTGTGGAAGATCTGGGCAACTGTATTTTAGAAGTTTGGGAGAATCTAAGCGAAGAGTAGCTCCGTAGTCTTAATAGTTCTATCCGGAGACGTCTTGTTGAGGTATTTGACAAAAAAGGGAATACTACTAGGTGCTACGTTTCTTTTATAATGGGTATGGTGACCTTTTATTACAAAGATGCATTACGAAGGGACCGTTTGCTTGCGCCGCCGACATTGTCCACCGAGACAAAGTCAAAGAGCTGGAGCGCAAACTGGTACGCCGCATCCCGCCCCTTCGCACAACACCCTCCAGGAACCGAACTTCAAGTTTCAGCCCCTGGCTTTCGACTCCTTGAGTGCCCCATCCCCCGCCTCTATTCTGTTCCTTGAAGACTTCATCCCGCGCATCGCAGAGAAGTTCAACACAACCACAGCAGTGATCCGCAGACGTATTTATCAGCGCATTAGTTGCACACTGTGGTCTTCTGTTGCAATGGCGATTCTATCGCGAGCCCCACTGCACGTGCCTGACGTGGAACATCCGGTTAGTTTTTAGCCGTACAGTATAGTCAGTCCTACAGTGTACTGTACACGATAGATACTCAATGAAGTAAAGTTTCTCTGTTTTATAATGGATTCTTTTTGCTGTGCAGTACTGTACATACAGACTCTTGTGTACTTTCACGTTTTTCGTTCTGTTTTTTAAGCTTATTCCAGGCCTAGTCCTCTTTAGCTCGGAGCGGACTACAAATTCGTGTTCAGCATCAAATTTAGCTTTTTGGATGCGGTGTTCGCCAGATAAAACCGGCATTGCAGGTCCATTGCCTTTATGTAGCCCCCTATAGTTGTGCGTTTTTCGTGCACTGCAGCCCGTTGTAATGGGGAACACACTGCCATAAGGGGACACGAGTCTGTGCTCTTTGCCAGCAAAGACCGTGCTACGAAACTCACCGAAAAAGTGGTGCACTACTGCGTAGCCCATTCCGGGGTGGCAGATGTGGAGCCTGGTCAAGCCCATAATGCAATTCCACATCGATAATCATGTACCGACGGAGAGCACGGCCGGGTGGAACCCAAACACTCTTCCCGCAGTCGTGGTAGGTATCGTTCGTTGGAAACCGTCTCGCCCGCGTTGTTCAGCCGACGGAAATCTCGCTCACCGAGACAACAGTTTGGACGAAAGCCTGTCCACGATCACCACAGTACGATATCAGTAAGACATCCCTGGCAGATGGGGCGTCCAGAAACAAGACGACATTGCTGCAAACAACCAGGCGATGGAACCGAGGCTCCAATAAACTCTGTGGCGTACCGCAGTTGTGGCTGCAAATAAGTGGCGGGCTACCGTCAGGACTAATTCATCGATGAGGCGAGCGGAGGCACTTGACGATGAACGGCTGGATGGCGAAGCCATGGAACGATGGTGGGCCGCTGTGAAAACTGACACATCGGCCGCCTAATCTGCGCTGGAGCCCGCGGACTTGACGTTGGGCCACCTTGGCGGCAGCCTTGAAGCGGGTGGTGAATTTGAATGGGGAGACGATGATGACACCGCATGCGAGAGAGCGCGGGAGTCGGTCGCGAAGGACGTGGCTAAGGGCTGCAAGAGGATATCTGCCAGCCGTAGCTCGGTATTGGGGATGCGCGGGGTGCCTCGAACTTGCAGTCACGGATCGCAGCGCGGGGGAAGTTGAAAGGCAAGACGCATTACGAGCCGAGATTTGACGAGGTATTCTGCCGAGAACGGAAAGGCGGGGACCAGGAGGGGAGCGATGAGCGGGGCGGTTCCCTCATACGCACATCTGATTGTGGTGATGGTTGGAAGCAATTAGCGGGCATTCCGGGAAAAAATGGAGGCCAAGGTGTGGTTGCCGGTGCAACGGTCCAATGGGTGACAGGGACCGTGGTGGTGTTGGTGGAGCGGGGGTTGACAAAGATGGCGGCAGGGGTGCTGCGGAGGGTGATTGCGCTAATGCGGGGTGGTATGTAGGCATCACTGTACTGAGAGGGTGTGGAAGTGGCTCTCCAATCGTTGTCCATGCAGTGGGCGAGGGCCGCGCCGTCCTTTCGCAAACTGTTCAAGAAAAACAGGATGTTACTGGGTGGTGCGGCGAGAACCTAGGGGGTGGATACGCAGGGGCGGGGCGATGGGAGGTCGGGGCACCATCGGTAACCGGGGATTGTGGCGGTGAAAGACGGGAAATGTGGTTCGGCTTGAGCAAAAAAGGAAACCGTGAGCGGCGGAGAGGTGTTGGATGTAAAGTACCGAGCGGTGCGGGCTCGGGCAGGGTCTGTATGGATGATGCCGGCGGCCGCCGCAGCGTATATTGATGAACGGCGGAGAAGGCATGAAAAGCCAGACGTGCTACGGTACTCGGAGGCAAGGCTGGACCCATACTCGGTGTGTGAGAGTGACGCTACAGAGGGACTGGTAGGTCCAGGTGTTCGAGTTGCGGAGCACCGCTCGTAGAGTGCGGTGGGTCGGAGAGATGGAGACAGTAGGCTATGGGGCAAGTCGAGGCGCAGAGGCCATGCATGTGAAAGCGTGCTGGAGCGCCGCCAGTGCCGTGCGGGAGGCGTTTGACATCGGCTGCGGGGCTGACGGGAGTCTTGATCAGCAACGTGAGACGATCGTAAGAGATGGAATGAGGCGCTGCAGCGGTGTGACGTGGAATGCCTTGCGTGGCGCGTCGACGCTAGTCTCAGTGGTATGGAACGTGGGGGTCAGTTAGAGGCAAGTACGGTATTATGGGCTTGGATTTTGACATGCTGTACTGTACAGGGAAGAGGTGACCCTTTATGCAAATGCAGTATGAGGGGACCTTACTGTACAAAACTTTCTATACTATCGTGTCCGGTACACTTGTGCACGTGGACGACGTGGACCACCCAGTATACTCAATGAAGTAAAGTTTCTTCAGTTTGCACTTTGCTAAGCAACGTACTGTACGTAGTCGGTTCCTGCGCTGGACCCCCGATACCAATGCAGTATAGTATTGAAAAGAACTGTGGGAGCATCCGCATTTGCTATACTGTACTGTACAGTACTGTATTCGTACGGTAGCAGTCTTCAGCTTGGCTGCATTTACCGCCTCAGCGTCTTTGGTGGTTTTTTGGTTTTTAGTTGAAAACTTTCCCGATTTGCAAGCAATAGCACATTTACGCTGCACACGTGGCAATGGTATGACTGCTAATCGTACAGTAGCAGCCGCAATCCCTGCTTTCGCATTTCTGTACGTAGTTCAAAAGTGTGTACTCTGCACATGGTGCTCAAATGCTCTCCTCTTGGCATTGGATGAAACGTTCGAATTGCTCCCAATTTTCCACGTCCGAGCAAATCCCCGCCTTCCCGAATTCCCCCCCCCCCCGACAGTAACACCCTCCACCGCCCAGCCGTCAGCTTTCAGGCCACTACGGATCCTCTCATTTACAATGTCCCCCTCCATTCCCACATGGGCCCTACCGACGCTTCGGCCCCACCTCTTTCACCGTTCAGCCTTTCGACAGACTCACCTCTCGCCCCGTCACTCCGTTTCCCTCCTCTCACACCCACCCAAACTCTCTCAAATCCACGCCCCTTCCTCTCAACAACCTTTCTCCACCATGACAACCCCAACCCCTGCACACACCCCGTATCACCATGAGCGCTTCCACGCCATACTCGCCGTCGCCAACGCCTCGACCCTTGCCCGCCGCCTTCAAAACTCCCTCATCCGAAATCAGGCCCTCAAGAAATCAGACGCCTCTCCCGTCACCATTGCGGACTTTGCCGTCCAGGCTCTTATTGTCTCTCGCCTCCACCGCGATTTTCCCAACGACTATTTCATCGCTGAGGAAACAACAGGCGCCCTTCGCGAGGATGACCAGTTGCTTGAGGCTGTGGCTGAAGCCCTAGACATGCCAGTCGCCGACGTCCTCTATGCCATTGACCTCTGTGGTCACCCGGGTGGTGACGGCGCCCGCACCTGGATTTTGGACCCAATTGACGGTACGCGCGGGTTCATTGCAATGCGCCAGTATTGTATTGCCTTAGGCTTTATCGAGGGCGGCGCAGCAAGAGTTGGCGTATTGGGCTGTCCTAATTTGGATGATGGACAAGGACAGGCAGGTTGCTTGTTCCACGCGGAGGAGGGTAAGGGTACGTGGCAGATGTCAGAGAAGCAAGTTGACAGTCTGGTGTTGGGGGCAGAGTTGAAGGGCAAGCAATGTGTAGTAGCGACGGTCACCGATCCCCGGGAGGCTGTTTTCTCTGAGAGCGTCGAGTCGGCCCATTCATCACATGAATTGTCGGCACGCGTTGCAGAGTTTTTGCAAGTGCGAGCCGCGCCAGTTAGAATGGATAGTCAAGCAAAGTATGGATGTATGGCGCGTGGGGATGTTAGCATTTTTCTGCGGTTCCCGAGGGGTGGGTACGTCGAGAATGTGTGGGATTCCGCACCAGCAACCATTGTAGTAGAGGAAGCGGGAGGAAAGGTGACGGATGGACGTGGCCGCCCGTTGAATTTTGGACTGGGAAGAAAGATGGATAACGATGACGGCATCGTCGCGACAAATGGCCTCATGCATGACAAGGTAATCGAAGCGGTGCAGAAGGCCATGGCGGAGGAAGCTCATGTTTAAGTTCTTTGTCCGGGATACTGGGTGCGATGCCCCTCGTTGAGACACAAGAGCACTGTGTCCGAGTACATACTGGACGGCAATTTTGAACCATCATTAACTTGATTTGTAACCACGTAACGACGACTATGTGTCGGCAGGGGATGGGCTCTTTCCGAACAAGCCACAGATTTGTTTCGAACGTTTACCCGAGAGAGCGTTGCTCTCCGAGCATTTCTCAAATGTCGGGCAACTGAACCATTTGTCTTTCTCTTCAAAGAGGCTAAGACTTTTGAAACAGGGCTTGCAATTGGAAGATTTACCATAATAACTCGTCTCAAACCTTCATGTTGAAATTGTTGCAGGCATGGAGGAGCGTGATCGGTGAGTACTTGCTAAGCTAGCATCAGTAAATAATTACTCGAGTGATGGAAACGCTTTTGGCTTGCTTGATCCAAATTACATGATTGAACCGTGACCGTTTGGGCCGAGTTTTATCTCTCCAGGTCTCGGCATAGATTTGAGTCTAGCACAGTTGGGGTCTGCACAAAACCCATTCTTGTGATTTTCGAGCTCTCTTTGACCTACGAGTGCATAAAACCGACTTCGTTTGGTCTTCTCGTATGCCAAAGTAAGCATCTGTAACTTTTCCATTTTCAAGCGGCACTTTCGCGGACCGGTACCTCTTTCAAGAGTATAAGAATCCACAACGTAAAAAATATGATCATTTTGTGTCAAGATGTGCCGAATGGACGAAGAGATGACGCGCTCTGAACCGAGGCGTCTCAGCTGGTGTGGATGTGCCTCTTCAATCTTGGTGCGAACTTCAGAGGCGCTCAGAATAGTGTATGTTGAAATAGCCTCACCAATCCATTGCAGCAATGGTATATTGCGTTCCGTCGCAAGTTCCTTCTTCTTTACAGATGATTTCGAACCTACGGGGAGTAAAAATGATATGCGCATGGGGTCCAGGCGTCCAAATGCGATATCTGCTTGAGACCTTAGTAGTACTGGTGGACTAAGACGTTGAATAAACTCGCCATTGACGAGAATTCCATTCTTGCTGAGGTTCTCGACCTCGAATGCCTGCAACTCTGGAGCAAAGCGAATGGTGAAATGTTGGCGACTCACGGCAGATTCAGAAGATATGACCACATCACAGTTGACACCCTGGCCACCCCGGCCAAGAATGATCTTTGGTTGGGTCATGTAGTATTCCCATCCTGGTCCTACAATTTTTGCATATGCCCTTACTTCATTCGTCATGGCGGTGACCAAATCACCAAGTGTTGACGCAGGACGAAGCACGGTGACAACGGATAGAAAAGAAGTTGCTCCGGAATGCCGACCAATTGAGTAAGAATCGTTCGCAATCAACGGTTTAACCTTGGCCTCTGCGTTTGCACAGCGCAGCGATTCGGTTTGTCGAGCTGTGGAACAAGCCAATTGCACGAGCAGCAAGCTGATGACGGTATCAAAAAAAACGGTATTTTGTTAGAGCGGACTGAACAATGATTTATAATTTAAAGAAATAAAAGTGCTGTTAAACTACAAGCTGCAGAGGTGCTGCACTGTACCTGTGCTGTACCCAAAAGGTACGTACAGTTGGAGCCTAATTCCAGGAGTTTTCAAAACACGTTTAGATTCTGGAAACCAAAAACAGCTACAGTAAAACTGTACGCAGGCAAGTTCAGTCACTGGTGCCTTCAAAGATATGTACCGTATGGCAGGCCGATGCTGGGGGCTTTTCCGTAGACTTTGAGAAGGCAACCATAAGCAAGGAGACTAGGGTGTTGGATAGTGGCCACTGACGGAGGGGGGAAAGACACTTTAATTTATCCATAAACGGGGTTCACACTGAACCGTTCGCTGCGCTCAACCTTGTTCACTACTCTATAGAGTTGTACAACTTGAGGAATATCACCTCTGCAGGAAGAGAGGTCAATCTGCTGTGTACTGTACGCGGTAGGTCAAAGTCAAAAATGCGGACAAAGGGCTAAGGCGTGCTACTGAGCCCCGAGTGATGGAGTGCACTCAGAAGATGCCTGCACAGCAAGGTAGAGCACTAAAATGATGTAATCTCTCGGGGCGTCACGCTCCAGTAGTTGCCGTCTCCGTAGGGTTGGCGCTTACCCGGGGTCGGTTTAGGAGAGTCCAACAAACGGCGGCAGCTGTACGATGCGAGGCTAGCGAGCTAAACAGGACGGAATCATTCGTCCCGGGTCGCCCTGCTGCGCCCCTTTCTGCTGATGAATGTATGAAGGGTAGAGCGAATGACGGGCGGAAAGTGCAACTCGGCCGCAGACGTACAAATGGACGGACAAAGGATGGTGCCTGACAAGGAAAAGCTTGTACCATCTTGGGCCCAAAAAGGTGTTGACAGTATTCCTTGCGTCAACAAATTCCGTGATACAATCAGGATTGTGCCCGTGGCGTTCCATGACGGAGCGGCCATCATAGAAATTAACAAGCATACCAGAGAAGCTGCTGCTACTAGGCTCATAGTGCGCTATCTCCAGGTAGTCCAGGATAGAGGCGGGAAAGTTGCCTCTGCTACCAAAGTACTCTTTTCCGGGGCAACAGAACCTTACAAGCCGACGACCTGGGGCTTTGACAGATGGTACTTTGCTTTTAATGTTCGGGGTGTTTGAGAAAGCAAAAGCGAGGCTGCGGCGAAGAGAGTACAAGTGCTTTACTAAATCTACGCAGGTGCAACCATGCAAAGTCATTGAAAACCCTATTGAAGTAACGTGAATAGAATCCGGACAAGAATGGTAAGAGCGAAAAGGCATTCGAGGCCTGCTTCGAGGTGTCACGAGGTTTCGGCAAGTAAGAAAAGAAAAATCAATTGGTATGTACAGTCTGGATTAACGACCAACATCATGATCTCTGGAGCGAGTGCTCATTGGACGGGTATCTTGTGGATATTTGGGGAAGCGGCGCTTTCGTTGTCATCCAGGGGAAGGGACTTGTTAGGCGGCGAAGGTGAAGGGACGCTGGCGTCGAAGAGGTGACAGGTTCAGCAGTGCCAGCCATCGCAAAGTGTGTTAGCTCTTGCCTAGCCCTCGAGTATTGCATGTTGGCAAGGACACGAATGGTTCGAGTGCTCTTTAGGCGGCAGTCTATGCTGATCTGAGTGAAGGAACTGATGCGATCGCTGTTCACTTCAGCACTATGCGGGGAATGGCTTTGTGACCTACTGCCGCACATTCGCTGCCCCGAAGTGCTCTGCGAATATTTTAGTGAATGGAAAGGAGTTGTGCTGCCTAAGACCACTGCCCTTGCTCCCCCCAAATTGCTCCCTAAAGGACCATTAGCGGGAACATGTGTCGACGCAAAAAGGCCATGTGATTCCTCGCAGGGTCCAAACCCATACTGGCAGCGCAACAGGCTAGTGAGCGAAAGGATGGCAATTTTGTATAAAGGGCAGGGAGTACAGGAAAAGGTCAGCCAAGCGAACTGCCATTGCAAATATACTCTTGACTGAGAGGATAAGGAGCAGAGAAGTGGGAGATGGGGGTTTGCGATCAAGGTAATTTAATGAAAGATGGGGTTAGGGAAGATTGGACAATTGCAGCAGAGCTACTACCGCTGGGAAGTTTTCAGGAAGGGGGGCAGTGAACATAGTAGTGTCTCGACGTTCTGTCATGGGCAGAGACCAACGGGTGAATAGCGTCCACGCCTGAATTCCTCCTAATAGGTCGAGGATACGCAGCTTGAGCATCTCGGTAGAGGAGGAGGAGACGACAGGGGAATTATGGCAGTGTAGACAAAAGGCCGCTGGTCCGGCGGAAACGATAGGAAGGAGGGCGGGGGAGGCACTACAAACTGTTTCGACCCTTAATTCTTTTCGCGACCAGTTTTTTTCGGCATTGTTCTTTTTGTGGAAGGCCTGCCACGATCGCTGCAGCTTGGACTCTCCAGCTCTGTTTCGAGGTGCAGCAGTTGAACTTCAACTTTGTCGGTGCTTGCAGGACGAAGAAATTGCAAACAGATCGTGGCATCCTTGCACTCTGAATGAAACAGTTGCACTCATTGCTTCTCTGAAGTGTCCACTGAGTGATCGATTATATGAGATCTAACTAGATGATTCACGTCGATCACTTGCAGTGGAGCCCCGATATGCACCGATGACCACAGCTTAAAACTGAGGTGCTGGTAGATCGTGTGCGAATCGTAGCATCAGTGGTGTAAACGGAAGCCCGGGTTGCGAGAAGGGGTGTCAAAGGGAGGTGCCAGGTGGCGGGAGAGCTTCGCTCGAGTCCTGGACATTGCGTCCATATGCCTAGGCTGCAGCGCCTGCAGCGGCTTTCTTCGCTGCTGTGACGGAGGCAGATGTAAACGGCGAAACATTTGCGCTGAGCTACCAGCTGGTAAGCTTAAAAGGGCTGTAACTTCGCGCCTCTTTCGATTCAATTTGATTTAGTGACGCTCCGGAGCGACGGAACAGCAGATCGTCGCATGTAGCTTCTAAGCATGCTTATAACTACACGACGAAGATATAGTGGCTTGCCAAGCGTCACTAGCGTGAGGGTGTTTGTTTATAATTCTTTTCCGCTTTGCGGAACGTCCATATTTTCATTTCAGTTTGATTTGGAAGCAGGGGCATCTGCAGTTAGGTGTGATGAACATTTATTTATTCTCCTGACTTAAAGCCGCCTAAAGGGCTATGGTGTCAGTTAGGTGACCACTGGACCATTAGGCCAACTAAATAAAATGTCTTCCTCTGCTACTTTCGGCCGACGAACTGCCGCGATACAGGGGTTTTCAATTCCGTTAAATTCGGCCCGTTTTGCTACCGGATCATCATCGATATTTTCGGTTGTTTGGTCCACTGAAAATATCTGAGGGATTTGCGTTCATGTTCATCGGGCAAACTGGATCAAAAAAGGAGACTATTTGGTTGGCCGGTGCCACATTCATCAATCGCTAAAACCTGTACAAAGTTGAGGAACATCTACCTTACCAACGGTGGGCCCTTACAGAGGCATTGGTTGTATCGATTACTTCGCGAAGGGTATTCGATGATGTATGATGGTTAGTTCATCGAGTCTCAATAGTGTCGAAGGGGCGGTAAGGCATTGCCTTTTGGAGACGGTGCGTGTGAAAATTATTCCTCGCGACTCACGAATCGTTGAGTGATCGCCAAACACGGTGCGTACGGGTAGTCGTCCATCCTCTGCCTTTTTCGGCCCAAAGTCACGGAACTTTCAGAGAATGGCCTGCACGGTATTCCATGTACACTGTTTTCCTATCCAAATTGACTACGACTGTTCACCATGCAGGTTCCAAAAATTAAACGCACTACCGTCTTGAAGGACACCAGCTCGATTTTATTGAAGTTGTTAGCTCGTTACCAACGGTTCGGCAAGTTACAAGTCACGTCCACTGGTTACATAATGTTGACTATACGCTTCAAACAATTCCCCCTCCACAGCTGTTGATAAACGTTACTATTCCGACCATGGGTTATGGCGCTACGGCGACCATGGACTGGTGTTCTAAAATCAAACAATGGATATCTGCCCAACATGTGAACAGCCTTGACATCTCGCGGGCTCAGCTCAACAACAACATATCAACTCCTGTCCAATGTCCCTCACTCGTTCACCTTCGGATCGTATCACCCGCGTTCGCGTCTATGCGATCAATCCTAGTATTATAGCTTGAACACTTCGGACATTTGTTGTACATGAAATGGTACTGCGTATTGCTCACACTCTGACAGTCGTGGCAAAAGATGTCGCAACGGGCTGTTCGGTATTCCCACGGAACAGAGCTCCCTCCGGCAGCCAAGTGTTCATCGATCTGTTTGTACAAAGGCGTCATTTCCTCAAGAGACTTTGAACAATTGGACATCTTATGTTTGTCTTTCGGTACTGCTTATAACACTTCAGGTGCATAATGTGTCCGCACCTCATGTACTTCACAGGCTGTGTACTCGTAAACATATACTGAAAACAGACAGGACAATCAGACTCCATCGATTTCTCAATGCAGGTGTGGCCGTGAATATACTTCATGCTCATGCACTGATTGCATTTCATGCAGTGAAAGAAATCTTGCCGAGACCTTTCCCAAGTCTGCAAACATTGCAGCTATGGCAGTGGTATATGCTTCGTTGATCTTTGTCGTCATAGAAAACACAGACCTTGCAGAAGTATCTCGCAAATTTCTTACCACATTTCTTGTTGATGCATGTATTGGAAACTGGCTGCAGAGTGTCGCAGCGCATGCACAGGATTTCAGTTGTAGAGGACCTATCCATAATGTGTGATTCTGCCGCATCATGGCATAAACGGCAAGTGTAAAGACGATTACAACAAGACGCTCTCAACTTGCACGCTCGCAGGTAGTGATCGCATCCGAGCCTATTCGTCTTCTTTGCGTAAGTTGGAGCCCGGTCCGCTTCTTCGTCGTGATTTGCAGCACGGCTTGCTTCTTGATTAGCTTGAAGCTCATTGTACGGAGCGAGTATGACCTGCTGCATCATCATAGTCCTATCCTTTGAAGAGAGAGATTCATCGCGTGCGATGGAACGCATTGTCCGCTCTATGTTTTCCCTTCCATGTAATAGAAGCATAGCAGTGCGAGACTTCACCTTCACTCCGTTACTACTACCCCTGCGGCTCTTGGTTTGATCTGGTTTTCCAGTGGAGGCTGAACCCCGCGAGTCACTCGATAGCTTACCTTTTCGATTTTCATCCTCCTCAAGGGGAAGCCAAGTCTTCAACCATGACTGAAACATTGTAGACTTCGTAACTTCCAGAATATGGTTCATCATTGTGTTTCTCTCCGAAACAGACAACATGCGAATCATCCAGGGTAGTAACTCTCGCAACCTACTTCCCGGCATCCTTCCAAATATCAGGCAACGATTTCCGACTGCTCGGCTCGAGTGAAATTGTTCGTCACGTTTGGCCACATGTGCTTTTCTTCGAGTTCGAGATGTGAGAACATTTCATCTCGAAGAGTACGCGCAACATTGTGAAGTTTCCGAACTAAATTTCCACAATGTGCCTCATCCTCAACACACCGCAACTCCTCGATAATCTTCGATAAGTCATAAAAGAGTTTCCGTTCATCGCAGTGATCATCCTTGTACCTGGCAGAGATGCCTGGGACGCGTTTCTCCAGCCGCGGCAACAAGATCTCATCCTCCGCTTTCGAATGATCCTCTACCATCTTACTTAAAAACGCAACGCTGTCTGCCAACGAGGACAGAGTCTTTGGATTTGGGCTTGAACCATCTAATGGGATTTGCTTCGCCCTGCGCAGTATCCCCTGTAACTCTACTCGGAAAGCTTTGTGGACCCGAAGAATCTCGGATACAGGCCCCGATTCATCGCTGTTGTCGTGATCTGCAATCTTCTTGTACTCGGTTTCCACCTCCGGTACTCGCAAACAAACTTCATTCCATTGAATGCGATCGGTCATTCCCTTCCTTACACTCATTGCAATCACACCAACCACCTTTCGGACCTCATCCCAAGGGGATGATCTCATTAGATTTCGCAGTACTGACTCTTTCTCATCGACGGAGAGAAATCCAAACATCCACGGGATGAGTTCGTGCAAAAACTCTGAAGGTACCTTGCTCATAACTTGCCTCATCAGCCGGTCCTGGTCGACAATACTGAAATGCTTTCTTACCAATGGAAGTACCTCTATTTCTTCCCCTCTCATATGTCCTATGATGTGCTCCGCTATATCCTTGACCGTTTGCAAAAGCTCACCTTTTCGTGCCTCGATCACCCCATCTGCACTTGTCGAGAGAATCTTGATGTCCCTATGGAGTGCATTGATCAAATCCTCACACCTATCAAATCGCACTAAATCATCATCATGATCCTCTAGAAACTGGGCTGCCTCAACAGCACATGGCGACGCCGCCAGCTTTTGGTTGAGCTCTCGCAACAAGACCGTGTCCTCCCCATCGGAATGGCACGAATGAACCCTCCGCAAAAACTTCATCCTAGCGGCTAATGACTGCAACTGTTTCAAGTCCGTGATCATGATGCCATCGCAGTAATCCAAAATGTCTGTCAACTCCTTTTCGATTGCCTTGTGCAAGTGCACGATCTCGATCAATGGATTGAACTTTGGCGTCACCAGTGTGTCCATCCCCGGCACCGCTCGACACAAATAGTTCCACTGCTCTGGGGAAATAGCTTCGACTACGACACTTGTAATGCGCCGCATATCTTCGCCCGATGCAAATTTCCGGAGCACGCCCAACAGCTGCCCTATTTGCTCAACATCCACTCTACGCAACGCATCCGGTATGGCCTCGCCCTCAACAAACATAGTCATGCAGTGTACCAACAATTGACCTTGCTCAGCAAAACTCAAATGACCCACACATAACGGCACCAACGACGCTTCAATTTGCTTCAAATGTTTCTGCAACGCAATACCCAGCTCTCTAGCCTTCGTTTTTGCCATGGCCAGCACTTGGCCCCTCCCTTCAGCAGTACACCCTTCTCCGCCTGACAACATGGATGCCGAGTTTGACCTGGAAAAGGCCTTTCTCAACTCGTCAAAACTCTCCGCCATTTTCTGATGCTCACACATGATACCTCCCAGTTGAGCCAGAGACTCCGAATTGGACATGACACGGGGCCGTTTGGTCGGGCGTTCCGACATGACAGGCTCTGCAGCTTTTTTGGTAGCGGCCTTTACGGTCGGAATGATGAGGGTATCCATGACACGACTGTAAGAAAGAGTGACGAGGGAGAGGATGTGTACGCGACGGTCGACGTCATCGACATGGGCATCAGGGGCGAGAGGGGAGAGATGGGCAATGTTATCAAGAAGCTTGGAAACGTGTTCACGGATGGCGGGGTGAAGAATCGTAAAATGCACGGAGGGAGGACCCGACCCGGGCCCCATCATAGAGGATAGCGGTGAACGGGGCGAAATCGGGAGCGGAGGTTAAGGTGAGGATAACAGGTGCGGAAAGGGGGAATGGGTTGACCTGGTGCTAGATGAAATCTAGAGGTTGTTTGTCGGGACGGTGCGTAGGGAAACGAAAAACGGAAAGGTGGAAGGCCAGGGCGATGGATATGGTGAGCACCGAAACGAAAAGAACGTTGGGGTGGATTGGGACGGACGGAGCGCCGGCGGGAGGTAGCGCAGTAATTTTCGGTGGAGTGTGTCGGCGGGAGGTCGGCAGGCGCCTATCGTGCAGTGCGAAATTTGTCAAAGTTGTGTATCTTTTTTTTGCCTGTACAGTAGCACTATTGTACAGTACTGTACCCCTCCGGGTGCTGTCCTGTATCGTTCTTTACTGTACAAGTACAGTAGGCACAACATGCCACATGGGACGCACGGGCAGCATGGCAATGTCAAAGCCTCGGCAAGCGGGGCACGACAGGGGCTGTCCAACATACAAAATGCCCAATGGCGAAAGAGCACCTATATTAGTTTTTCCGAAATTTCTGGTTCTGTACAGTACATTCAATTTGGTAGGGTTCGACGATTCTCCAGCCACGTTAATACACGTGTCATCGGTGGCCTTTTGATTGAGCGCATTGTCCGAAAACAGTTGGTCGCTATTTTCTACTGAAAACGGACCTCTGCCTAGTCCACGGCCCACGTTTACTATTCAACATGGCCTCTCGGGGATCTACTCAAATGGAAAATTAAGCTCAAAATAAATGCCAAATTGAAGAAAAGAAGGTGAGAGGTTACAGTAGTAAAGTGCAATAGAATAATATTTACTCATTACTTCGAACTGCTACAAAAAACGGGCAAAATTCGGTTGAAATTGGAGCAGTACCCGTTGAGGGTTATGAATGAAACAAAGCAAACGGTTCTGTCTTTAACTTTTCAAAAACCTTTTGAATTCTGATCTAGAGATAGAATCTCCCCGTCTCTCAATAATCGTTTGTTTATTTCTTTAATGGAAATGTTGATATGCGCCGTGGTTTTTTTTTGTCTCGCTTCCATTGGATGGCTATGTGCAGATATGATGGATAGGATTTTATGGCAGTTTGGAGATTCTTCCCTATTGAGAAAAATAGACTCTATGCTGGACTGCAGAATGATGCCAGAGAGTTTGAATGAACAGTCCGAGAGGAGGCAGATAGCTTTAAGAATGGTCCTCTTCCGAAGGCGTACATGGAAAAATCGTCAGCACGCGTGCGAAAGTTAAACAAACATGAAAACGTAGTGTGTAGTAGCGTACGGCTTAACACTTGATAGTACAAATGACATTTCAAAGCGGTATAGTACAGCACAGTGGTTCCGAATGTGATAAAACAAAGTGGCTTAGTCTACGAGGCTCTTCTCAAAAATCACGCCCGTATTCCTCGCACGGACTGTGTCTCAAGTGTCCAGCGCGGCATGAGGGAATCCTAGAAAATGCTCGACAATGTAGAGCACTTACTGTTTTGTCTTGCGCCCATTAGCTTCACGTGGAGATGAGGTGATGCCCTGTGCTCTGACATTAGAGACTCGATCAACAGAATACAACAACAGCAGGGCCTGTTCACAACACTGCAAAATGAGGTCCAACTTTGTTACATCTGCTTTGCTTTGCGTGTACGCCGTGAGTTCTGACGTTTAGATCAAGTCGAGATACCCCGAGAGAGATGCAGAGGTGTTCCTCGTAAACTCGAGAATGTTCTCCAAAGTTTTACAGGACAAGAGGGCCTTTTTCGGTTCCAACAGTTCCCACGTACAATTTGCAGAATCCATGATGTTGACTCATGAAGTACTGTTGCCGCCAAGCGAGCGATGGTATTCCAAAGAGGTTAACGGTATTGAAGTAAAATAATTGTAATAATTCCATGACCCATTCCTTTGAGGTTGATACCGTAACATGAAAATCTTCCGCATTGAAAAGGTTTCCGCGACTGCAACCCATACAAGTTCCCTCTACTGCAATGATTTGTTTTCATCCAAGCATCCGCAATAAAACCGCCCGAAGCTTCAGATGGAATAGAACTTGACCCTAGAAATTCTAGTTAACACTGGCGAGGGTTGCATCTTCTGCTATACTGTAGCTGTTCAGTTGGTTCACGCCGCTCGCAGGTATTGTACGTGTACTATAGGATCGTTACGGTGTACCGTAACTCAGTCTTTTCAGCATTCTTGAAGCGCCATATTCAAGTCAGGGTTAATGCATTATTACAGTATGTGTATTAGTGGCGGTCAAGTATACAAGGCTAACGGCAAATGTACAACTAACGACAAAAGCGAGAGCAAGACATTCATGGACTATCGCAAATATGTATTCTTAATGAAACAACTTGGCAGTGGGTTTTGATGGCTGCGCTAAGCAGAGCGAATCAGTTTTACTTCAGCTTGACGGGACCAGGCACTTTTCCGCTCGTCATGATGCACTGTATCTGCTGCCCTACTCTCGAAATAACCGGGCCGCCGCCCTGCCGACAGTTAACGGTGTTCAGAGCGGGCGATGGCACCACCGCGGCCCATAACATGCAAAGATCTAGGTAACACCACAACCCCCCGAAACTGTGCCTCGGGGCTACAGTATCGTCTGAGCCCCTCACTCGCCCCACGACTTTGCCAACCTTGCGCTTCAACTTTAAAGGCGAGGGCGGCGAACTTTATCTAGGATGGCATCGGCAGTTCAAAGTTTGAAAGGTTCACGTACTGAAAATTTCAGCTACCCTGTTTGTGGAGACAACATAAACAGGTTCTGCTTGCGTCAAAGTTCTCACAGAGGAAACTGTCAACCATACCATCCCAATTACGCAATCTCCCGATCGGCTTACTTGTCCACTCCTCTTCGCGCTGTAGTCGCCCACGTACTTTAATTCTAAGACAATGCCTCACCTGTCTCTCTGATCGCCCCTTGCTTGAACATCACACATCTTCGCATCTCACCAATCCTCCGGCTGACTTTGCGACCAAGGCTGTAGGACGATGGAAGCCCTGAGCGCACCTTGGGCGTAGAGTGGGTTGCTATCTCGTCCGCGTAAGGGCTCGTGGAACCGGCGGTCAGGGTGCTTACGTAAAGTCCGGAATGGACTGGGAAACAGAAGCAAAAGGTTAGGAGTTCTGAATCACGCAATAGAAGACATTGGTATTGCTATAGACGAAGCGTCACTTCTGGACCAGGTCCAAGAGTTTTCGTTGCCCTTGGCGTTCTGACGCGAAAATGAAGGACTCGCATCTTGGTTACTTCACTCACCCTCTTAGCTCACTGGGAATGCCATCCAATTACGTTGCCGAGGGTTTTGCCTCGGCAAACTGAGCTCTATACAGTAACTTACTGTTGTGGAATGCACAGCACACACAGGCTGTGCTACGTGGTACGCGTGTATCACCGATACACTGAGCGCGCCACGACGATAAATGTGCGGTTGTGAGTCAGTTAATATTCCCACTTGAGAATGCCCCGCCTTAATCGATGAGAGGTCGGGATGATTGCTGAAGGGGTCGCGCGTTTGAGGAACGATCGCAATACTCAAGAGTCGAGATGTGAGAATGCAAAGGCATTCGATAGATGCGCGGAGAGAGAGCGCGGAGCACGGACTGAGTGTCTAGCACTCGAGGAGCTGCGCGGTAGACGCGTAGTGAGGAGTACGTGGAGAGTATATAAAGAGAGAGAAATGCGTGCCTTCTCGGAGAGAAGGGGGGGTATCTGCCGGCTTGTGCCGATTGACTGTGCCAACATATTGAAGACGAGCAAGTGTCCTGGCTCTCGCTACAATACAGTGTCGCTGAGAATTTCATAACTGTACCACACTGTACAGTACATGTACAGTACTGTACAATACAGTGCTGTAGTCTGTACTGAATTCATTAGACTTCTGTCATTCTTTCGTAGTGTACAACACTACTGGATGTACAGTACTGTACAGTACTGTACTGTACGGTCAGCTGTTCCCTAAGGGATGTCGTAATGGTAAAGGCTTACAATGTAAAGGGTTGGCGGGAAGTTGTCAAAACGCTAGAAAACTGACGGGAGGCCGGCCAACAGGCACGCTGCATTGGACATTACTGCTGCTGCGGCATGACGCTGTGTTAAGATTTCTTTGACCTTTGCGTAGGTCTCCCTTGCCCTCGTAGCGACGTTGCGTGCGACGTCGGTAATAGAATAGAATCAAGAACGCTACATGAGGGCACAATCTGTTGTTTGGCGGAGCTTTCGTCGCGTAGGGGATAGAAAGATAGATAGAGGTTTGCATTGAATAGTAAAAAAAGTAGGATAGAAGAGCTGGGCGGAACGGACGACCTCAGCGCACGAAGACGACCAAAACGCTGGTTCACTCGTCACTTCTATCTCTCCCATTCCTCGCCTACATCTTTCCCACTTCCAGCCAGCTAATATTTGTGAAAGGATGAGTGCGAGCGTCGATTTCCCGACGCTGCACACTGTCTGATCCTAAATTTCGATTAAAAGTTAAACTCAGAACGGGTCAAAATTGCTACAAAATTAGTGAAATATGAGATTAAATGCGGTCGGCGATGATGGTGGAATTCACACATGGTTAAGTGTAAATCACCGGCAAGTACGGTACGTTAGAATCGGTACCTAGCATAATAGCTGGGAGCCCTGCTACCGTAAAACGTTGCAACTGCTAATGTATAGCAACTTTATGGACCCACTGGATTTACTGTACAATTGGTCAATGCAGAAGGGGCTTTTGTGATTACACCGGTATCATTTGGTGTAAGACTGAAAGAAAAATCAAGTCACTCAGTGAACTCTCAAATATCAATTAGATGAATCAATGTAGGAAAAAAACGTTGAAAAATAAGCCACATGCACTGGCATGTCAAGTGGTGCACTGAGTAAACACACAGCCCATTTCAACAGACTGGACATCCCCTCAAAACACAAATATTTTTCGACATTTTCGGGATTACAGAGACATTTTGCTTTGAATAAACCAGTTAGATAGTATTTTGTAAATCAGATGGCTGGCTCAGGCCATTACTCGGCCCGACTGCGGTATTTATTTTACTTTGGGTAGACTAGCAAAGATAAAATTACATAGACTACAGGTATCAGGCCCAGGTCTTTAGAAGATATGTGCTCCGTGAAATATAGTAAATTAAGTCGTTTTGCTGCACAGCCAAGTACGGAAAAAGGGACAACAGAGTAGAAAGTAGGCTTTGCTCTGGTAGTTGGATCTCAGCAAAGGAATTTGCACCTATATGGGGATCTGAAAAGGGTATTGCGTCATTGAAGACTACATTGCGTATAGTATGGGTGGCTGTGCCACCCATGCACAGTATGTTGACTACTGGCTTACTGTAACTGAGTCGAATCAAAAAATAGGTCACCTCATACAGTATCTTTAACAGATACGGAGTATCTATAATACTTGATACGAAAAACCTGAACCAAGTTCTCCCTGGCGCTTGACACATCTCAACTAGGGGTAGTCACATTTTAATTTTCCTCGTGAAGTACAAATAATTTTAGCATCAAATATACCAGTAAAACCAAGTTATTCCAACAAAACCAGGCTTCCTAACCGTTTTCTTGGCGCAAATTCTCTATCAATCATATCTAGTTGTCCAACCATGTCATAGTATGTGCCACGTACATTTTATCCGTTATTCCACTTCATTTACATCCTTGTTGGAATGAAAACATCTTTGTCTCATCGTGGAGTTATGAACCGTCGCTCGTCTAACCCACTTCATGCAAAAGGCAGGATTTTGACCGCAGAGTTGTGAACCCAAACATGACTGCTCTAATGAATAATAAGAATTTGGGCAGGAAAAAGGCGACCTTTCTGACAGAGTATGGGTCGCTGAGGTTTTCATACCACTTCCACGTCCCACCCTTATCCCGCACCTCATCATTTTATCACTTCAAGCCCATTTTTTTCAGACTTCTTCAACGATTTCTTCTCTGCCATTTACTCTTCATTCCAATCGAACAGCCATGGATCTTCATTTCCGCGTTACTCAAACATGCAAAGCTCCGAACTGGTTTGCAACGGTTCCAAAACCCTAAATATATACGTTGGACATAAAGTTGTGAAATCTATTGCGTCGTCTGCTTTTTTGCCTTCTGTTTTCAATTTGCAACCGCCGAGCCCGTAAAAAAACTGGATGTGCATTACACAGGAACAGTAACTCGTTATGCCATCTACAGAACTACTTCTGACTTCCCTAACGCCCTATCTTCAATTATTTGTACCGGTATCATTCTATAAAATGTGTTTATTTATTTTGGAAATGTTGCATTTCAGATATCTTACACTGTGCAGTAACGAAAAAGCCAGGCTGCAGCTGCAAATAACTGTCTTTCAGCTGTTTCCACGCAAGAACTTTGAGCAGACGCACCCGTGCATTTTTTTCAACAGTATCATATTATAATCGGTCTGGATCAATATTCTGTGCTGCAAGTTGCATCTCATCAGCCGAGAAATCTCCGCTTATCATTAACCACGCAGGACTTATAGAAGATCGAGGTTTATTGCCATTGAAAAGTTCGGGGGTCTTCGTCGATCGTACGCTCATCGCACATTTCAAGAGGGAGACGCTGTTTCTGCTGTGTTAAAAGAGAATGCAAGTTACAGTCCTTTACTACAGACTGTCAACGATGGGGAAGTTGCACAGAAGATTTTTGTGTTGTTGGGAATCGGAAAAGCAAAGACAGAGTCGTGTGGGGTTTCGTGAAGGAAATGAGAAAAGGGGACAAGGAAAGTCCGGCGGTAATTCCAGGCTACAGATTCTGAAGTTTGAAAGTAATGTGCGGCGAGTGGCATTAGTACATGTTTTTGATGACAAATGCAAGTTCAATCGGGAAGAAAAAATCTCCAGACAAAGCAAGAATGCCATTTCAGGTGGCGGTTGCGAGTTTCTCACTACGATCGATGGTTATCCTCCCCATTTTGGATGAAAATGAAGTATTGCTGTTTGTCATCCGAGGTCATCGATAATTTAATGCGATAATGGCATTGGTTCAATAGGCCTATTACTATAGTAATCATGTGATCAATATATGGATTGGCTGGCTCTCATAATACAACAATCCAAACCCATTTTTCTTAATAGTTCATTGATATATTTATCAGTTAATTATTGGTGTCTAGTGTTAGGTTTACATGCAATTGAATGAAACATACAGGTTGGTCATGAAGACATGGACGCACGTGCATTTGGTCACAGCGAGGTATTATCAATATCAAATGCATCGTCCTCACAACAGATGTTGTGTGAAGGTGATTAACTCAGCAATAATCTGGAGATAGTGATTTAGAACTGCATATATGTAGGTTGAGCTATCCAAAGTCGCTGAACTAAAAGCAACGAGTACGAATACTGAGATTGACATCTAAGTTCAAACACGACCAAGATTAACACCTTGGTCTTCCTAAGTTTCGTACCTGGATTAACCGCCAGCTTTCGTTCAAACCACATCAAAACTCCCACATCTAACAATACGTTTCCATTACCAGAACTTTTTCAATAGTAAGTTTTAACAGTACTGCACTGTTTTTTGTTTAATAGAGTCTTATTTAAATATAATTGTACCTTATCAATGGTCATAATATTTGCTAGACTAATCACAATAGTATGATTCTGTTTTTTAATGGTAAATTACTTTAGGATAATGGGTTTGTGATGTTATAAATTAATGGCTGTGTAACACAATACTATGGTATGACTCGTATACTTATTGTGGTTCAGTATTGTACCCATCGGTACAGCATTATTAAAATGTAACAGCGAGATATAAATCTATTGGATATTGCACTGGCATCGACATTGGTTCCTTATTGATTCTAACGGTACTGTGATGAAATGATATAAAGTGTGAACCAATAATGTAAAAGACTTCTTACATTGCAGTGCGATTGGTAGGAATATTCAAACACTAAGAACGAAACGGGAATAGTCAGAGTTCCAAATGTGACGGGCATTACACCAACCCCATTGAGATCCTTTTCTATCGCCCCATCAGCCGTCTTTACCTTCTGCGATGTATCCTTTAGGCTTAGATTAAGTTTCTGGCACAGCTTCTGCGTCATGACATTAGGCAATGCCCAAGTATCCAAAAGGGCTTTAATCTGTTTCCATCCATTTCAACAAACATTATGGGTAGCCTTCTCCCATTCGTCTCAGTTGGAACTGGATTACTTACCCTCCGCGAGCCCTCTGCCAGCCGAGCCATGCCAGTAAAATTACCGCATTTAACTTCAACAAAGTCCCTCCATAAAGAGTACCAATGAAAGCGTCTCTTATTGCGAACGTTTCTCACTGTATTTAATGCACTTGTTCCCCCCCAACCCGTCCAAAAATACAGAGCTCCCCTTTCAACCCTTTTTATATAACCTTAATGTCGAGCTTTCGCACCAAATTGTCAGAAATAAATATGACCAAGTTAGTAATTATAAGGACAGACTGTCATGAGTTAGTGAAAGATTGGGTTCAGATGGATAATTAATTGCTGAAATCCCACCCATTAGTGAAGATCAGTGAAATGAACTTTGGCGGCAACCAAACATCGTGATCCTCACTTCCACCCCTACCCATCACTTCGGTCCTCTGCTCGCAACCAAAAACTCCACCATCCAAGCCATCGACTCAATCCACCCATCTCTCCACCCCAGCCCTCCTCTCCCTGAAATATCCAACTCCTTATGAAAGACCCATCACAAAAAGCACCAAGCGGTGCACTTTTATCCTCGAATACAACCACCTATTTCAAAAGGACGGACCTCCTCTCCCCCTTCTGATTCGATTACACCTTCCTCCGCAGCGAACACCTCAGCCGCTGCTCCGGACACTTACCATGCCGCTGCTCCGAACACTTACCATGCCGCTGCATATATTACAAAGGATACTGCAGTCAACCAACCTGATGCAACCATCGCATCCGCTGCGTCAATCCAACCCGCCGCGACCATTCCAACTACTGCTGTTGCCCTCCCCGCCGCTGCAACTGTTACCCCCGCTGATGTCCCCTCCCCCCCCCTCGCCGCTAAAACAACCCCTCCCGCTGCTTCCGTCTCCCTCAGAGCTGCAAGCACCTCACCCATCGATGCGTACATAACTCCAGCTGCTGCTTCAATCCCACTGGCACCGCATCGATCTACCCTGAATATGGAAAAATCCCGAACGCTTGTTTTGCTATCCCATCGTCTGCAGAAGCGGCCCAAACGGCTGCTCCCGTTACCAAGAGACACTCTGATGCAACCATTATACCTATTACTTCACTTTCCCCCTTGCTCCTGCACCCACCATTCCCGCTGCGGCAACCGCCGGCCAGACCACCAGTCCACCCGCAATTCAGGCTGCAAGAACTATTCCCGCTGCCGCACCTACTATTCCCACCGCTGTTGCAGCCAAAATCCCCGACGCTGTAATTACTTTCTCTCCCGCTACTATCTCTCCGGCTGCTTCGGCTGAAGAAGGGGTAACATTTATTAGAGTAACTTCAAGAAAAGAGCGAAAGAGAAGGCATGCACGATATACTCCTGAGGAAGATCTGGTGCTTTTCCGAGAGGTAGCGGCTGCAAAAGCGCACGTCGCAACCTTCGTGAGTTTCAGCCGAAAGTTTGAGGAGGCCGTGTAGCAGGCCAACAAAAATTATATCTTGTGTGAGGCGGAGACAGGGAATTTTGTGCGGGATAGATACAAGCGTCTTCAGTCGGCGTTTGACAAGTCACATAAGAGGGATCAGTTTAGATCTGGGTTGGAGGGGAAGTTGGAGAAATGGATGATCTATAAATAATGTGTCGAGAGGCAGGAGACGACGCTGATGCCAAGCGGGGAGCGTAATAGCGGGCGGCGAGGGAATTGAATCACGAAAAAGAGTGCAGAGGGAGGGAATTACGTTCCTTTGCGATAAGCAGAGGCTCGAGTGAGAATAATGACGATAGTAATAGGGGTAATGACAGGAAACCTTCCGATTGCCGTAAACGAAAATGGCAGCGTGTTGTCTGCCCCGCGAGCAAGATAGAGAGGTTTTAAATGCACCTTCGCGACGCTGATCTAGCACGCATAGAGTCGGAAAAAGAAAAGCTAGCCTTCGAGAATGAAAAGATGGACATGGAAATTTTAGAGAGGTAGAAGGAGCGGCAAGAACTACTTGATGCCCTGATATCAAATCAGGAACTAGAACTTGCAAAGTTACGTTTGATTATAGAGATGTTTAACAAGCAACAGAATTGAGATGAATTGATTACTCTTGCGCACAAATAAATACTGCGAACTCTGAGACGGTTTGAACATTTATTGAGGTACCCAACAAAGGGTCGTTCGTGGGCCATTTCGTTGCGGTGCCATCTAAGATGGCTCACCTAGTGTAGCGTGGGGCTGTAGTAGACTTCCATTTGTGGGCATCAGGGGGGGGTTGATTTCCATTGTGCGTTTAGCGGACGAATGGGGCCAGTATTGCTGACAGGGTGGTGAGCTGGCTAGGGGATAGGTCGCTTCTGGTGAGGCTATTCAGGGCAGCCCGTACCTGTAGGTCGTTTGATTGTGTTCATTCGGAATGGAAGGGTGGACAGTGTAGCGGGAACCAATGTAGGGACATTCTGAGTACAAGCCTTCTGTGATGTTCGCGGAGGCTAGTTGATAGGGGGAGGTTCGGGAGGTGGACTAATGTTGTGACTGAGGGGGGTTGGCGAGTCGGGCAGGATGGTCTACGACCTGCCGGTGGGGATTTAGGGTGGAGAGGAAGTGCTTCTGCTAACCATTAGGTGTCCTTGAGGTGTGTAGTGCTGATCGTAGAGTCGTATGTTTCTCGATGTCGAAATTTGGTTCAGAGCCTGCCTGGTAAGTTCGCTTTATCTATTTAGATCCGATTGGATCTTTGTTCGCACGCTGACCACAAACCTGTGGGAGTGGTAGTCCAGTATGGTCCTGAAATTTAGGATCTAGTACATCATTCGGAGGCGAGCGAGGTGGGTGCGATGGATTTGACTTCTTGTGCGTAGCACTGTTGACAACAGGCGGCGTTGGGCGTCTTCATCAGCGTCCACGAGAGGTTCGAGATCTCTTAGTAGGAATGCTGATTAAAGGTAGGAGCTGCGTATGAAGGTCTTTCGGGTGTAGTTGGCAATGGATGGGTGGGTGTTGGAGGAGATTTCCGAGGATTGCAGCGTGATGGAGGATCCCGAAGTGGCCCCAGACGCACGTCTGAAGGATTCGCCGTTCTGTATCCCATTTGGGGTGAGCGTCATCCTGAGGTAAATAGTGGACCTATAACATCGGACGTTCTCTACTTGTAGCGTGAAAGATATGTACTCGTGTCCTCTTGGTTCTTTGCTGGCGCGGGCCTCTTTGTAAGTTCCTCTCGCCTCACTATAACCCTAGTACGCATATTTGCTCCGCACTTCTCTCCGCTCGCGCCAATTTTTCTTTAATATACTTCATGAGCTAGGTTCAAGTACTCTTGCAGCGAAGGCGGAAGGCATCTGAAATATCTTGATGTCTGCTGTGGATAAATGAAATATGAATATTGTTCATTATCATAGCCACTAGATAAAGAGACCCAACAGGGGACTCTAATACTTTCATTTTTCGCTTAATGTCCACTGCGGTGAAGTGCGCTTTTATTTCCGGAAAGACCCACTCCACTGTTACCCTTTCTTGAACCATGCCGTTGAATGCAATTTGATACGATTGCAAATAGCTTTCTCGTAAGGTTTTTCAAGAAACCATCGGAGATTATAATCGCTGTCTCCGTATAGGCAATACCTTCTAGCCTTTTTTTTCAGCACAGTCAGCAGTGTCTCTTCTAGAACACTCCTGCACCACAAAGTCCAGTCATGACGGCGCCATTCTAAAGGCCTGTACGCATGTAGTATCATTCCATCTGGTGCTATAACCGTCTGAAACTTCAGGGAATGCTTCCTTTTGTGACTATTGTATCATCTGTGATCTGCTCGGGAGAGCAATGCTTATCACAGTTCCATCTATAAAACCGCCACAGTTTGTAAGTGCGTTTAGCTTTGCTCTAATTTGATCTACATACATCCTGGCACGACGCTCCATAAACAAATGAGATAGTCCGGCTGTTAAAATGTTGCTTCTCGTCGCCAGTAAACATTCCAGGCCCTCCCAAAATATTTCTGAAAGCGGTGATGAGTGTTTTCCAAACAACTCCTCTAAATCTCCCAAGCGTGATGGCGTCGCTAATCGCCCTAGCTATCCCAGGGAATAAATTTGGATAAGAGCTTAATTTGAAAATGGCTCCTTTTTCCAGCTCAAACAGTTGAACTCTCCCTAGCGGCACTTTCAAACATCTCGAGACTTACGTCATCCCTATTAATTGATGTCTGAAGATCTCATCTCTCACTTTCACATTGGAACGAACTGAGATTATTGATCAGACCTATTCCCTCAAAATGCCTCCCTCCATGCGTGCGCAGACTGCCATGAACAAACGTCGCAATGAGCGCGATAATTTGATCGCTAGCCAGCGCCTTATTGCTCTTCGATTATTGAAGAAAGACTACAAAAAGCCAGAAGTTCTCAGACCGAGCGGACTTTCCCGTGCTACAGCTGATAGGCTGAAGGTCTGTCTCGACCAAAACGATAATTACAGTCTTCAGATAATGCTGAAACCCCATGAAAATCAAGCAGGACGCCGCCCAGTGATATCTTATGATGAGTCCCCAATTATTAAGAGTTATATTATGCTTGCTGCGAAACGAATATTCGCGCCTAACACGCAGTAGGCGGGGAATATAATGGCTGACATTGCGTTTGACAGGCGTGCGGGCTTCGACGGTTCTCTGCCATCTCCAGCAGCAATAAGATCATGGCGTGGCGGTAATAGAGATGTTGCCCTCCGTAAAGGCCAGTTCAAAGACGTTAAAAACTGTCCGCTGAACGCTTTAATCACGTTAAACATTCGCTGAAGGCTTAAGATGGGTTGAGAGAGAGAACGAAGACATATTTTCGGATCCGTATAGATTTTGGAATATGGATGAGACAGAGGTTAAGGGAACGACCCCATCGAAGACAAAAGTTTCTGAACCTGCAAACACCTCACAAGGCAGCTTCCTAAGAGCCTCAATGCAAAATGGAGGCAGGCATGTGACGGCATTTATATGTGTATCTGCCCCGGGTCTAATTTTTATGCCCTTCTTTATCGTAGCAGGGAAGAAAATAATGAGTAGATGGTTCGATCCTCTGCCTCTGGAGATATTCAAGAATACAGACGGAACACCACAATGGCTTGCACATCCGGGCTTGTTTCCTAGCTATGGAGTTGTGGTATGCACGGAGAACGGGTCCAATCAGAAAGAAGTAATGCCTCTCGTCGTCGATCACATACAGACATTTGCCCGCCGCTTCATGCCACTGGAGACAACAATTGCCCTGACTCTGGATGTTCATAGTTCTCGTAATGGCTGGGAACGGCTCGAGTATTGTCAAAAGCATAAAATTGAGGTGGTGCAGAGTCCATCGGACACAACTCACCTTTCGCAGCCCTGCGACCGTGTCGTTAATCTCATATTCAATGAAGCAGTTACCGAAACCCGTGATGCTATCAATTCAATATATGTAATGTCCTCATCCTCACTCCGATTCAAGCTTATGCTTGGCGTGGAAGGATTCCGTGCGACCACTCCTCAGCACGTGACTTACAGCTTCCAGCTCTGTGGTTTGTGGACCATGGATTATATGTTTCGACAAGCAGCTCCTGATCTGCAGAAGGAAAAGAAGGAGAATTTTATTGCTATGGCTACTGCGAATGCTTCTACAATTTGTAGTCGCCTTCTTACGTTGCGTCAGTTTAGGAATGATGCCGAAGTTTATGATGTCATTAAGGGGTTTTTTGAAAAACAGCCGTCTCCAAGCAAAGGCATCGCTGCAATTTCAGAGGTCCTAGACTCTCATGGAACATTCCATCTCATTTTTCGGAGTTTACTGTGAAGCGGGAGGGCTTTGTCCTGGCTTTGAAGGAAAATATTGACCGCACAGATTTGCACTCGGGTGCTCCGGGTATTCGCCTTGACGTTGGCCAGCTTATAGCAATCGTAAAGCGAAATAACAAGAGATAGCGGCACAAGCCGAACAGAAGGCTGATGAAAAGCTGTAGATGGCCAGGGCGAAGGAGGAGAAGGAGAGAGAAGAAACTGAGAAATTTAGGGATAGGAAGAGGCCTCTCAATAAGGAGAGGAACCGTAAAAGAAAGTCAAGTGGCGACAGCTCCAAGCGAGAGAAACACAAGAAACGAGCGAATGCTGCCCAGCAGGCATCAGTTAGAACATTTCCCCATGTTGTACAGCCCGAGATATCCGGGTTTGACACCGGTGACGCTGCGAAAGGCCTGCTTTCCCTCTCAAACGAATTACCAAATACAGCCCCTTTTTGATTCTTGATACCCGATGGGTGCTCTCCAATAAAGTCTCAATTTCTCTTTGTCTTTGAAAAGATTCTTTTCAAATGCTGTCATAACGAACGCAAGACTCTCATTCGTGGTGTACATAGACATATACTCATATTGGGAGTGTTTTGATGGGTAAGCACCTTCATACACGATTTTTTCACCAATTTAACCCCCCCCCGGATAGTAGTAAAGGAGGGTGGAACGAAATTTCCGACAGGGCCGCAACTAGTCGGGCAAGGAATAATTTTCGTAATTGTTTTGAAAATATAGCTTTCAGGCATCAGCGTCATGGAAAAACGCAAGATGTCGCCCAAAGAACTCCGTGTAAAATCTTTAAACCTGTGGACAAATTTAAAAATTAATCTGACCAATCCACTCCTTGTACATATTTATCTCTAGTCCTTCATCCACACTTCACGCCAACGTACAATAGCGGGCATTTTAAAGGTGATTTCCATGACAAACTGATGTTCAGCTCATTGAAGGCCAGCTATACCTCCCTTGCCCCTATTGTTACTGATAAAGACTCCACAATCTCGGCCAGTAACAAACTCTGTAGAGCCCGATCATTTGTCACAAGGACCATGAGCAACCAACTGCCTCGAACCCGTAAAGCAAGGCGAGATGCTGCTCTCGAAATAGTTCTCACCGATGAAATGAAAAATCTTCAAGCAGGACGCTGGAGTTCCATTCCTCACTCCACGCTTCACTCGGCTTTAGAATGGCCGCGAACTGCAGCGACTCGACGCAACAGTCGTCCAACGGCGCTGAACTCAACTCAAGACTTAATGATCGTTTGTTTACTATGTAATTATGCCAACTAAGGTCACCATGTCAGCAAAAAACATGTTACCGAAGCTGTTCGAATCATCTTTAATGCAATGCTACCAGCATGACGCATGCTACTTCAATTTCGCAACTGCACTCCTGGTGCTGACTGGGTCAAACTTTTCAAGTGGAAACAGAAAGAACACATCAAATTTTATAGGCCCACACGGCAAGAATCCCTGCGCTTCGCGGCCTGCAGTGGTGATATATTGTGCTCTCACTTTGCAAAACTCGAACAACTCTATGAAGAGCTCAATCTCGATGCCGATCGCGTCTGGAATCTTGACGAAATGGGTAAATGCTCGATATAGAAATTAACGGCCGAGTGCGCAAGAAAAGGTACATGCAGAGAAACAGTTGACAGGAAGAGAAGGTTGCGGAATTCTTGTACGAACACCGTATCATATTAATGCCTGCTGTTTCTGCTGATGGACGTATACGGCCCTGCTTGTATGTCTTTAAAGGCAAAATATTTTTGCATCGCACGGTTTTTCGCGACAATGAACCTGTTACAGAGACACCAGTTACTTTGTTGCCGAGTGATTCTGTCGCTGCACATCGAGACAACGTTGGCGGAGTTGATACGGATAACTTTTTCAAATGGGCTCTTAAATTTGTGGACCACCTGAAAGAACTCACTGCGAATGGCCGTAAGATTTTCCTAACGTATGATGCTTACCGTTCGCATTTGTCGTTACGCGTAATTGATTTGTTTCGTCGTGACATCATTGTTGTATATGACTTGCCGAATCATACAAGTGGGAAGACACAGTCTTTAGATGCAGTCCGTTTTGGAGCATTTAAACGTGCTTTAAATGACGTTGTGAATGAAGTCGCGAGTCGCGATGGTATGGACAAGTGGGACGTTTTTGATTTATGTTCTATTGTATTTCATGCATTTGACGACTCGTTAACGGTACGTAACATAAAGGCCGGCTTTGCAAGAACTGGGCTATGGTCCGTGACAGTTTGAAGCTACTTTCTACTCCTCGCCCGGCTGGTCCCGAGGATTTGAATACAGTGCTGTGCAAAGAGCAACTTTTCGAACTATTCGAAGAGCACTGCAAAGAAATGCGAAGAAAGGTGCTCGGTGAGGATTCCATGTTGAGATCAAGCGGATTTGTCGATACTACGTTTGGCGAACTAAAGACATCGGATAATGTTATGGCTCTTCTTACTGCTCATGCGATTAGGAATAAAGCTGTAAACGCTGCAGCACAGGCGGGGGACGAGGCAAACGAGGTGCGAAAATCAAAAGGTCGAAGCTGAACGCGCAAACTGGCGTGCCATGGCCTCTGAATTTGTCGTAACGAGGAGAGCTTTGTTCGCTGGCGTGAAGTTGGCCGATTTTAAACGAAATTTGCACCATTTGTCTGTCAGGCCTATAATTGCTCGTGAGGCTGTTGCGAGGCGTCTTAAGGAGCGTCTTGAGGGACGTCAAGTGTGACGTGGCACTGGAATTTTTTTCAAATAAAATTGTTGTGATGGGCCAAGTTTGCAATATTTCCAATCATCAGGAAAAATTGACCTTTCACTGGCTTGCCAGATGGGGTTGAGATCGGCGCCGGACGGAAGTTAACCCCCTGTCCTTTTGCGTTTAAAATGCGTATACCTTTAAGAGGAGGCTCATACAGTTCAATTGAACGCGGAATCTCTTCCAGGGGTCACTCTTTGCTATTCTTCAAATTAAATTTGTGGAAACCGTCCGAAAGTTCGAGCCACTGTTGTGGTGCAAAACTGTGGACAGCATTGCAAGGCACGTGTGCACAAATTTGGGCCACGAAATTACTGTTTGACTACAGTACGGGCCATAGCACGGAGGGAAACTAGTCATTTCACTACTGTAATGCTCACTTTTTAATCAAAATATTTTATTGCGGTACTGTTTTAGGGGTTTTCAAAAATTGGTTGAGTCTATTTAAAGCTTGGCCGTGGAGTGTTCGGGCCTCAACCACCCCGACCAGACCGACAACAACAGTTCAACCAGCGATTACCTGGTGTGCGCCTAAACCCCCAAACCCGGTATATCGACAAAAGTTTGTCTGTGCTGCGAGTTCTTCCAATCCGACGGAAGGTCAAAATCTCTATTAGATTTGCCTTTCTGTCCGATTGTAAGCGGGGTATAACATTCTGTTTTACTCTGATGTCTCGGGATAATGCCCAGTGCCGATAACCAAAATGCTTCCAGGGATCAAATCCCGTGCATTAATCCAAGTCAAAGACGTCATCTATCGTGAAAAGAAAGGGGCGGCAAAGCTCTGTCCAGCATCTACAGGACGGGATTGCCGTACCCCGAGAAGGTCGTAACCGCAAGTATCGCGGCTCGGGCATCAAGCCTCGCAGAGAAAATAGTATCCTAGGCTGACCGAAAGGAAGAACAAAGGTGAACTTCGGAGACAGAGGACATACATCGAGGATTGGAATCTAGTGGTTGAGTCTGCATACAAAAAACTGAGTTATACCAACAGCTTGTCTGGTTTCACTCTGGGGTAAACGATGAATTTATCAAGGACAGTCGTTGCATTACAAGAATCAAAGTTTCACAAAAAGTGAACTCTTCCGAGCCGAGCGATTTCTCGACTCCACAGTATCCTACCTTTTTAAATCAGCAAATTAGCACCGGCGTTACAGCATATCAGTGCAGTTACACGGCGGCGGCAACCCTCATGGACAGCTGTCCTATATCCCGCGGATACTAGGGTTATCAGTAATTACAGTAGCCTACAGTGCAGCCTACGCTACACAGTAGCCAAACCACTTGATGGTCCCTTCACCCGGACCCGGCTTGCCCCTCTTGGGCCATTACCGTACAGTGCTACAGTAGCGCCGCACACAAGCGGTCTCAAACATTTTAGTCAGGAGAATAAATAAGTGTTCACCACACCCTTGTTTTCTCCGAAAGGCCGCCAGGAAAGGGCGCTCTGTCGTCCTACGCGGAAGCACAAGCATGCCTGCTGATAGCGGCAGGTGCTGGAGAAGTACAGCCGAAACACGCTTTCCTGAAGGAGGGGGACTGGGCAATCGCAGTGCACTACGCTGCGGGTTCCCCACCTCTCCTGAAAATCCTGGAAATGCTCCTCGATGATCTCCTGGTACTCGTTTCTCGACAAACACACTGTCCGATCTCATCGCCGTGCTTTCTGCGGTCGAGCGGAAAGTCGGTGCTTGCATTGCAGCCGCCGGCGAGGTTGGGTTCCTCAAAGCCATACCTTCAGACAATAGCATGAGAGATCGCAAGGCCCTAGCGGGAGCAATCACTCGCCTCGTTGACACAACAGAGTCCACCCTGCCACGCGAAAATGGCTTCGTGGAGAATTTCATTTCGAGGTTATACAGAGGCTGCCTACAACTGGCACCTGAAACAGACCAAAACGATGGATCCCTAGCCGAAGATACTCAAGTCAACGACAACCAACAATTTGACTCGGATGCGTAAGACACCCTAGCGCAGCAGCAGAGCCAGAAACTCCACCAGCCGCCCACCACAACAAGAACGCCGAAGGCGCCACGCCACCGGGAACAAGAGAAACAACCCTGGCCCCCAAAACCATGGAACCATCATCTGCCAACCTTGGGCTCGCAAAAACCAAGGAACTAGGCACCGCTCAGCGGCTTAAACAAACTAAGCCCGAGGTCGCTGAAGCCCCCTCCACTCTCATGGCGAACACCAAGCGACGAACGAACCACAGCCGCGCCCTGTCACAGCGCATGAAGGAGATGCGGATGGCGAAGGCACAACTTGGCCCTACTTCCCAATGGAAAAACGGGCGAGCAAGGCCTCTCGTCATTAGTCCCTCCCTCCTCTCCCTCTTGCCCGTAAAACTGCCCCGATGCCCGATGCCCTCCTCCGCAATCAAAGAACAGTCTACCCCTACTGCTTCTCTTCCTTCGGTCTATGATGCGATGCACAGCCCGCTAAGGCCTTTGGACATCTTCGACCGCATTCCTGGGAATCGCATGCACAGTCTGGCCATATTACTTCTACGGCTCTTCCTAACTGCAGCAAACGCGCGGAACGCTGAAGCAGTCCGCACTGCTTTCCTCCAGATACACCTTCCCACTGCAGTCTTGCGACGTTTAATGCGTGGGGAAACCGGATGGCGGTCTGAGACAAGGCAAAGCCAAGGACTCCGAGAACGTATCCGTCGTGCCAGTGCAGGCGAATGGAGCGAACTTTTGCGAGAAACCATTCAAGCACACCAGAACAGAGAAGAGCGAATCGCCCGACGCCGACCGCGGCAGACCGAGACAGACAATAGGCACGATCCAAAGTTTCGCCGCGCAGCCCACTTAGCTGCAGATGCGCAATACGGGCTTGCGATGCGCACCCTTCATCAGTAGCGCATCGCGGACGTGTGTGATCTACAAGTTTTAGAACATATACGAGAGTTGCACCCAGCACCGCACTCTTTTGTGACAGCCATCGAAACGAGAGACCTTCCGCTTCCGATGGAACTTACTGAAGAGGCGGTTCTGGGCGCCGTCCGACGCTTGAACCCGAACTCCGCGCCGGGTCTGGACAGAATGTCCCCTCGGCTTCTTCGATTGTTGGCCAACACAGCGGTGAGTCCTGAAGCTGGTGTGACGGGCATCTCAGCGCTACCTGCGGTTGTGACAAGACTGGCCTAGGGGGACCTCCCAGGCCAGAAAATCTCTCTGATCTCTTGTGCGACACTGTTGCCCATCTAACCGCGGCCACAGAAGATCTGCCCCATCGCTATTGGGACGGCCTTGCGGCGACTCGTAACGAAGGTGCTTGTACCGCAAGCAATCGAAGACACGAGGGAGTAACTCGCACCCCTGCAAGTGGCCAACGGCGTGCTCTGTGTACTGGATTTATTGTGCACGAGGCACGGAGACTGGTCGAGAGCCAACACAACAAGGACGAGTATGCACTGGCATCCGTCGATGCACAAAACGCATTCAATCGGTTCTCGAGACAATGCGTGATAAACTTGCTGCCGACCAAGGTACCGTCGCTATGTCGTTTTCTGAACATGGTGTACGCTCGCAAAACGCCGTCGCTCATATTGCCTGCTGCGTCGACACAAGACATCCTTAGCCAAGAAGGGATGCAACAAGGGGATCCTGCAAGCGTGCTGCTGTTTTCCCTTGTAATGCATACATTAGCAACGGAAATTGCTGAGCGCACACAGCTCGGTCTAAATGGATGGTAAGCGGATGACAGCACCCTCAAGGCACTCATTCAGAGCTCGAAAAGGCAGTGGAAACCCTCAGCTCCAGAGGACTCCATCACGGCGTCTACCTGAATCATGCAAAACCCGCTATTCTGGCCGCGCCAACGAGGCCACTGGACATCGCCACTTCTACACCGTTTCCCAATTGAAAGCTTTTCCACCGAAGGCATCGACCTTCTTAGGGCCCCAATTGGGTCATCTCAGTTTATGGAGGACTTTCTCAACGAGAAAGTTAGAGGCTGCAAGCACACTTTGTCGCTGATCGACAGTATCGGGGACCCTCGCATTCGGTCCCACCTTCACCGGGTATGTGCCTCGGCTTCTAGGCTTCAGCACGTGGTAAAGCTGACTCCACCGAGCGTGACCACTGGCATTGCACTGAGATTTGACGAAGAGCAAATGGATTTCTACATGCGCTCCAACAACGTGTCGATGACTGGTGCAGTTCGACAGCAGGTATCCTTACCTCTCCGCTTATGCTGCAAGCATAATTGATGACGAGTAGCTGCGAAGCCCTGATGAGACTGGTGCGACCGAACGCCGTGCGCGAAGATACGCTGAAGCGGAGAGACACCTCCGGGCGTTTGTCCGACAGCTCCCTACGTCCCTCGTCAATGAACACGGCGGTCTTTCGGAAACACTGGCAGCAGCCAGCCTTGCTGCCAAGCCCTATAATACACACAACATTCTAGATCGAGCCTGACGCCAGTCGGCAGCAAAGTTCTGGAAGGACGACTAATGGACGAGGTTCCCTAACCCCGCATCGCATTCAGAAACAGATATTCGGCAAAGAATCCGCCGTTAAGCATATCTGGAAACGCACGCAGGGCCCTCCTCAACGCACACCCCTCCGTGGTCAACCGAACGTTCAACGAGATGTGGTCAGTGATGCTTGCCGTCATCTGGGAGTTTGCATATTTGACGACACCGCAGAGTGCATCAGGCTCATGGATTCCCTAGGAGACCATGCGGCAGATCTTTGTAACAAAGGTCTCGGGTGGACCAACCGACACACAGCAGTGGTGAAAGTACTCTGGGGAGAGCTATTTAACGCAGCAGGAGTTGGCGTCCAATACGAGGTTAAGTACCTACTCCCTGGACTGAATGGGCGGCCTGCAGATATTCTGGTGCATCGGCGGTCTGACACAACGGACACCCCGATAACAGTGATAAAGAAGAAACTTTACTTCACTGAGTATGTATCTATAAAGTAATGAACTGTACTGAACTCTGAGGGGTTTTGACGATGTGGATCATCCGATTAGATCTTAATCATAATAAGCGGTCAGGCAGCGTACCCTTGAAATGACAGATGAGTAAATTATTGTTTTTTGAGGAAAGAGTGAAATGGACTCGACCCCATATTGCTTTAGTATGATGCAGATTCACTCCTTGTTTCCGACGTTCTCAACGGTACGGCGTTAATGTTTCTGTTGCTAATTACAATGACAATGCATTACAGTAAATATGGCACATTTTGACTACCAAAGACACAAGGAAAGACGGCAGCAGCGATTATTCAGGACAAACCGACGGAACTGAAGCTGTCAACATATGTAAACAAGGTGAATAGTGATCGCAATGGACCCATAGCGATACTAGCGGCGCAGTGGTGCGTAGCATATCCGCCCAACATTGTTGAATTGCGTGCGGGAAAAGCAAGTAGCGTGTCATGTGTTCAGGGACACATGTCAAGCACGATGAGGGAAGGCTAGCAGAGACGGGGAGATGTAAGGCCCGTCGGAATTGCCCCTCCCGAAGGAAAATTACTGTCTGGTGAGGGGTGGTGTAGTACGGGAGACAGCCAAAGGGAGACGATGGCTTGGGCAGTTTTGAGTGGGATCAAGGCGATAGGGTCACGGTTGCCCAAGAACAGAGCGCTGTAGACTGACACGTCATTGGCGAAAGGAACTTTGTATATTGCAAGAAATAGGGGGCTTCCGGTTTGAGTATTTCAGTGGCGGCTGTGCTTGAATTGTGGACGGTTGCGGAGAGATTGGTTCGGCGGTACCAATGGTGACAAGTGCTGCTGCCATTTATTTCCCGTCCTTCAATGGGTGCAAACCATGACTTTCTGCGATAGGTTTCTGAGGGACAGTGTTGGGATAAGAGGCGAGGTAGACCGGCATGTCGGACGACGCAAGGCAGTCCTCTCCTGCGTTCACTACTGATTTTGCACAGTAGTGCTTTAGGGGGGCTCTTTTGAGGAGTTGATAAGTCTGCACAATTTCGGAGGTGGGCTTAAGTGAAAGACATCTGCAGGCGACGGCTGAACCATGCACCCACTCCAGCGAGGCACGCTGCTAACTTGTTACTGTGTAAGCTTATACCCACTCGCCTCAATCCCTAATAGAACATCCGGCCTCACTTCAGGGAATGACATCACTTTCCAAATGTTAGACTACAGTACAGTACCCCAATTTTTCCTCAGAATAGCACTCATTGATAAATGAAAAAAGACTGTTTGGAGCAGGAATCTATGCGCTGTCCTTCATGGATGCGGTTCAGATTGAATCTCCGGATCGCATTTTTTGATGTGATACAACACGACCATACGAATTATCACATCCATCACGCATTTGAAAACTTTCTGCTGTGATTGCAAAGAGTAGTACTGTACATGCGTTCTCTAAACTGGCGTATAATCCAAACAATGAGGGATCATGTTGACAGTTGACATCAACAAACTTGCAAGGGTGCAAACCGACACCATGTGAGGTGGTTTCATTCATCTTCATACAGCGCAATGATGCACGTTACAGAAATGCATAAATGTGCGGTGTAGTTTGGGCAGTCAAAGGCTAGTAACGAACATCTGTTTCTTCGCGGCGTATTTACATTTGGTTATTGGCATCGCTAGCTCATATCTATCGAAGCTGGTCTGATGATTTGCCTCAACCACGGTTCGTAACAGCAGCGGTTCTTAATGCTATGCTTATGATTCACATTTGTATGATACAGAGCCAAAATGCATCAACTGATTTTACCTCGTGCGTTCCGCTTGAGGCAGATTGCCCTCAGACACCGCAACATCCTAACCGTTCCCGCCCTTCCTCACTCAGCTTCCAAATGCAGGCTCCTTGCGACTCGAGACAGGTCTTTTGTACACTGCAACAGCCGCCAAAGTATCAAAAAGTTCCGTGTTCTGTAGGACAAAATTTCCGTTGCGAGTCCTGCGCGGTTTGTTTTCTCGGGTCATGACAGCATCGAGTCCAGGCTTGGGTAACTCACACGGCGACCGCTACGTGGGAAAAGCCTCTGTCTGCGCGTCTAGTTATTCGCGTCGAGGTATAGGGTTCACAGTACTTGGATAGAGGCGTTTTAGGCAGACGCTAGACGGCGAATGCCCCGAAAAGTCAGTGACACGCAGGAGACGATACCGACAATTACAATGTACCATTGACATAGTAGCAAAGCTGGCTTGTCTCAAATTTTCTCAGAAGTTGCGCTAGGCAGTGGCCTAGAGTCAAGATATTTTAACTACATAACACAGTACGAGCTTCTCGGGTAGCATTCTATTCCCTTCAGAAGCATAGATGGAGCGCCAGGAGTGGGCGGCAAATTCTCGATACATCCATCCTCGCGCGACATAGTCATTCGAGAGCTGTCTTCTTCGTGCGTATCCTTGCGGTTCAAAGATACTGCACAAACTGATCCATGGTGCCCCTGAGTACTTAGATGTTGGGCCCCACCTCGTCCAGAGTGTTATCTCTGATTGTACCGTGGATGCCGACTACAATCAACAGAAACACTCCCAAAGAGATCACCAAAGTCAAAGCATGACCGAAAATGACAGCCAGGACGCCCGCCACCGCCAAGTACAACGTCTTTCTTTTCTTCGTAAACGGGACAGCCCCCACTTCAAAATCCTCCGGACGCAAAACCAACAAATACGTCGCCATTGCAATCCACAAAGCGACCGACACAAAGCTCCAAAAGTGTCCGACAGCAAACAACAACAGATGCACACACGTCAACAAAAAGTAGTTGTAAAAATACGTCTTGACATTATGCCCCACTCGCTCCTTGACCTGCGAAAACGGCGGCAAATTAAACGCCCTAAAGTCGAAAAACTCCGACCACGGACGAGCACTATGCACGATCAACGAGGCGCGATCGGTGATCGACGTGAACCTGGAACCTGGGTCGAGCGGTTCCAAATACAGCTCACTTGTGTCCGGCAGCAAGGCCTTGATCTTGTCCCAAATACCACCCTCCCCTCCCGGCACGGCGGAACTTCCGTTGGCATTGCCGTTGCCGCATCGCCTGTCGATGTCTGTGTCGTCATGTCCGGATTCATGGTGACGGCGCGTGCGGAGTTGGATGCTTTGTGAATTGAACGCGGTTAGTGATACTAAGGCAGCGGTTTTAGAGCTGTGATTGGTGATTGACAGGCTGCTCAGCGGGAGGAATGAAAATTTGCAAGTTGGAGTGTGGTCGGTGTTAGGGGTGGAAGTCGGGACTTTTTGTGTGGATAGGGATTGAGGTAGATGGCTCGTCACACACGGAGGTGAGACGGGAGTTTTGTTCGCTTCGACCAGGACTGAGCGAGCGCCGTCTGATGCGGCTTTGCCGCGGGACGGCTAAACGTATTATTAATATTTTTTTGGGTCAAGAGGCAGAGCAGTTTGAGAAATTGCAGTATCAAGCAAACGCCTGCAAACGCTTCGCTTCGAGATGGGCGATTAACGATATTCTATTCTGGTCTGGCCATAACAGATTTCGTTGATGGTTGGCCAATTTATGCCAAGATTTTGTGGAAGCGAATGTGGGAAGATTGTGTGTATCATACATCGGCCAATTGCCTGAATCCATGTGGAGTGACAATCCAATAAACTACCCTTTTTAAAAATGTACCAACTGTTTCACAGCTCAGATACTGTACGTTCATCGTTCATACTGTACAGTACAGTAATTCTAATGTACAGTACAAGACATAAACAATCGACATTACTCACCTGTACTGCATACTGTAAGACTATGGAATACTGTACTGAATGTGCTTTCAGTTGCTGTACTGTACTCGAGTTAGATACAAATTTGGTTTCCTTTGAAAGGTACGGCAGGGCAATTTCCAAGTTGCGTGAAATTAACAGAATGGATTTTCGATTCCCTACCAGATTCTATTTTCAAAAGATGACCGTGAGCTATATTTAAATTAGCTCAGCACAAGTGGACACGTACTACACTTTCGATTCCGTCCGTGAGAAAGAGCTTGGTAAGATCCTTGAGAAACCCTAAATTTGCGTATGGTCGACGGCGACTCTACAGCGGGTTATCCCACTGCACGGCTTTTGCTTGGTTCGAAAAAGATAGAACTCCCTTGTGCCGCTTTACCCGTGCATAATCGTTGGCCACTGACCCAAACCGCACTCGGTAATCATCGTTCTGCATCCCAATGGCTCGCGTCAAGTTTACAAAAAACAAAGCCTACCACAAGAGGTTCCAGACCAAGTGGCGTCGCCGTCGCGAGGGAAAGACAGATTATCAGGCTCGTCGCGGCCTCGTCACTCAAGACAAGAGAAAATACAATTCTCCGCGCTACAGGCTGGTCGTTCGTTTCACCAAGAAGTAAGTTACATATATATATGTCCATTTTCCGCATCAATCCCCTACTGCAAAGATAGCCAGTATCGTGATCACGGCGAGGTGTTACTGCGAGAATTACTCGCGTTCGCGCGCGGCATTTCTCGTTCGTATCAAATAAGGAATACTCCAAAAGCGCAGATCGCCTATCCTTCGCGTTGCCATCGAGTCACCCCCGCGTCATGTTCGACGCAAATGCGCTGGACTTGATTGTACGACTTTGCGAACCCGACGGCGATCGAGTCGTTCGGAACTTTACAGTTTAATAGCAGCCGTCTAACCGTTTCCCGTCTATTTCTGTCTACTTTTCGGAATCTGCTCATCAGGGATATTATCTGCCAGGTAGTTGCAGCCCGCCTGGCTGGTGATGAGGTGCTGACTGCCGCCTATGCCCATGAGCTGCCGCGCTACGGGATCAAGCATGGGCTCACGAACTTTGCCGCAGCGTACTGCGTTGGTCTGCTTTGCGCCCGTCGCCATCTTACCAAGCTCGGATTGCATGAGACCTACAAGGGTGTCGAGGAGGTCGACGGCGAGATGTTTGAAATTGAGGAGGACGAGGACAAGCGCCCTTTCACCGCCCTGCTTGACATCGGCCTTGTGCGTACCAGTACTGGAAACAAGGTGTTTTCTGTGATGAAGGTGCTGTCGATGGAGGTATGAATATTCCTCATAATGAAAACGTTTCCCTGCTTACACCAAGGAGGAAGGGTTTGATCCGGAGGAATTGAAGAGCAGAATTCTCGGTAATCATGTCTCAGAGTATATGACCTACTTGCTAGAGGAAGATGAGGACCGGTACCAGAAGCAATTTGCTGCTTACATTCGTGATGGAATCGACGCGGATGCAATTGAGGACTTATTTGGAGGCGCATCAGAAGATTCGCGAGGATCCGTCCTTCTCGAAAAAGGAGAAAAGTACTGGGGAGCACAATGCTAGTTGGCGTATGAAGAAGAGGACCTATGAAGAGCGCAAACAGGCTATCAAGGACAAGATTTCTGCTCACCTGGCTGCCGCCGCTGCTGCGGATGAATAAACTTGCCGAAATCGAGTTGATTTTCTGGCAGAATGTTGAAAACAGTTTTCGTTGATTGTCAGGCTTTATAGAATAGGTATGCTATTCTCTATCAGCAGTAACGTAGCTGTGTTGATGGCGAGAATAGGTCATTGCGATGACTGCTTGTGAACTCCTAGCTCTCACCCGGCTGCTGCTGCTGCTGCGGATGAATAAACTTGCGGAAATCGAGTTGATTTTCTGGCAGAATGTTGAAAACAATTTTCGTTGATTGTCAGGCTTTATAGAATAGCTATGCTATTCTCTATCAGCAGTAACGTAGCTGGTTGATGGCGAGAATAGGTCATTGCGATGACTGCTTTGTGAACTCCTAGCTCTCACCGGCTGCTGCTGCTGCTGCGGATGAATAAACTTGCGGAAATCGAGTTGATTTTCTGGCAGAATGTTGAAAACAGTTTTCGTTGATTGTCAGGCTTTCAAGAGTAGGTACGCTATTATCCTGCAGTAACGTAAAATATTTTATTCCAGAGAATGCCGCCCTTTGCCCGCCGCCGAACGGCGTCATACACCCGGTTCGCTCCCTCACGGTTCTTGGAAACGCTTTCGCGGGGACCAGGCTTTCTTTGTTGCCCAGGCTCGCCCCCCTTTCGCCAATTTGCTCATTGTGTTCACGATACTCTTCCTCACCGACCTTGGCCCCTTGGACCCCACAGCTCTTGCTGAAATCCCTGTCAACCTGCAAACCCATCGCAATAGGGTACAGCAGGAGACTGCGGCAAAGGTGCACTGGGAGGACAACCTCTGGAACGACGTTCCCAGCCACACAGCTCACCGTCCCGAAGCTACCCGTCGTCGGATACGCGGACTAGCTTTTCGCTACTCCGGGGCTGCCGCCTTCCTACAAGCCCATCCGATCAATGCGACCAACGTCTCTGATGCTCATTGCAGCATCATGCTCCGTCGCCACCTCGGTCTTCCAGTATACACGGACTCGATCCCGCCGAAGTGTCATCATTGTCAGCAGACGTTGGATCTGTATGGAGACCATGCGGCTGGCCTCTGACCCTCGGGGTTTTGGCCGCCTACACCGGCATAACTCCATCCGTAACGCCCTGGCATATCATGTCTTCCGCGCTGTGGGTTTGGACTGCAAGTTCGAGGTCCCTTAGTTAATTCCTGAACTGATTTTAGGCCTGCTGACCTCCCCGTGCAACCCCCGGCCCCTGCCATCGGCCCCAAGGAAAGGCCGATTGCCTGTGACGTTACTATTGTTTCGCCGTTCAAACAGGCCTCTGTCACGAAAGCAACGCAAGCTGCCGCAGGCGCCGCCACGCAAGCTGCCGCAGACGCCGCCACGCAAGCTTACCGCAACAAGGTCCAGGACCTTGAGCGTAAGCTCTCCAGGCGCCTTGTACCATCATCTGGCAACCCGTCTTGCCAGCCGAATTTCACCTTTCAACCACTCGCTCTCGACTCCCTTTGAGCGGCGTCCCCAGCCACTGCACTGTTTCTGGAAACGTTCATTCCCCGGATTGCCACCAGATATCACACCTCTGATGTCACTATTCGCTCGCGAATCTATCAGCGCCCCAGCTGTGTTCTGTGGTCCTCGGTGGCTACGGCCATCATTTCCCGTGCCCCACTGCACGTGACCGATGTTGGCCATCCAGTTCTTAACATAGTAGTCGTCAGTGAGTGAACATTCCAGAAAAATCAAGAGTAAAGAAGTACAGAAGTTCTCAGGATCCTGCAGTGGACACTGTAGAAACCATTTCATACATGAGACGCCTGCAGCAGCCTTCCTCACCGCGCACCCGTCCGTGATCAGCAGAACGTACGACGAGATGTGGACTGTGATGCTACGTCGCCACCTGGGAGCTCGTGTTTTTGATGATACCGTGCCACTGAGGTGCGAAGAGTGCCACAGGCCCATGGACCATTTAGGAGACCATGCGGCAGACTTGTGTAAAGAAGGTCTCGGATGGACCAACAGACACACAGCGGTTGTCAAAGTATTTGGTCGTGAGCTGTTCAAGGCAGCAGGAGTCGGCGTTCAATACGAGGCGAAGTACCTACTTCCTGGACTGAACGCGCAACCCACTGACATTCTGGTGCACCCGCGGTCGGACGCAATGAACACCCCGCCTCCTCTCCCAGTGGCGTATGACGTCACCATATCTTCGCCATTCCAGGCGAGCTACACGTCAATGGGAGCTCGAGAAGCGCGAGCCGTCGCCAATGCAGCAGAAAGCGGAAGAAGAGGGACTTAACGGCGAAAGTGGCAGCGATTCCTGATGAGGCACTGCCGGGACGTTCGAGGCTAGGATGGAATCTTGTGCGACTAGCCTTTGACTCCTTGGGATCACCTTCCGAGACATCGTCCAAGGTCATCGAGCAGTACGCGGCAGCCGTCGCGACTCGTAGTGGAAGTTCTAAGAGAGGAGTAAAGACCCGGGTTAATCAGAAGCTAAGTTTGTATTATGGTCGACGTGCACGGCGTCCATAATGTGTCGCGCCCCGCAACATGCAGAGTTGGGCCACCCTATTCAAACCTAATTAATTGAGGTTTGTTTTTCAGTTACTTTAGGGGTCTTCAGTGACTTCGCATTTTGCACCCAAGTAGATCATTGGCAAAACGAGAGAAGAGAATCAAGAGAGAATGACGCTTTATTGGTAAAAACTTCTCAAATTTGATATGAACTAATACAAGACACAGTAGGGCTAACCAAATCAGGCCTCTGTTGCCCTTGTCAGGAAAAATAAAGTATACGGTACTACCCCATTCAAAGGATCCCTACTCCTTACCGTATCTTGTGTGTGCACCGACTGACCGACTATTCAGTTAAGAAGTAACTGGATGGACCAAATCGGTCACGTGCAGTGGGGCCCGCGATATGATGGCCATAGCCACCAACGACCACAAAGTGCAACTGATACGCTGGTAGATGCGTGTGCGAATCGTAGCGTCCGAGGTGTGGCATTTCCTGGCTAACGTGGTACAAACTCTTCGATGAATAATGCGGTCTCCGGAGAAGGGGCACCGAGGGAGTCGAAAACCAGAGGCTGGAATCGGAAACCTGGGTCGCGGGAGGGCAGGGAGGGGGCACCAGGCGCCTTGACAGCTTGTGCTGTAGGTCCTGGACCTTGCGTTGGTGAGTGAGGGCGGCAGCCCCACCGGCGACTTGCGTCGCTTTGGTGATTGAGGACTGCTTGAACGGGGACGTCACGGCGACGTCGCATGCGATGGGTCGGTCTGGTAGGCCAGCTTCAGTGTCACGGGGGGTTGCACGAGGAGAATGTCAGCGGGCCTGTAGTCCGTACCGGGGAGGAGATTCTCAACTTCAAACTCGTAGTCAAGGCCGGCGCGGAAACGTGCCACGCGAACACGTTGCGAACGGAGTTGTGGCGGTGAATGCGTCCAAACTCTGAGACGCAGCGGTCGGCGGCATGGTCACCGTGGACATCCATGTCCTGCTGGCAGTGGTGGCATTTCAATGGCACCGAGTCTGTGTAGACTGGGAGACCGAGGTGCCTGCGCAGCATGATGCTCCAGTGTTCCGATGACACCTTCGTCGCAGTGGTGGGATGGGCAATAGGAACGCCGCAGCACCGGTGTGACGGAAGGCCAAGCCTCGAATCCGGTGACGTGTGGACATCTCGGAGAGGCAGCTGGGACGAGGCACTCTCTTCCATAGGTCGTCCTCCCAAAACTCCTTTGCCCTGGCCTCTTGCTGTGCCCGATTTAGATGAGATTGCAGGTTGACGGGCATGGCAGCAAGGGAGGCGGGGTCAAAGACGCCTAGGTCGGTGGCAAACGGATCCCCTTGGATCTGGCGGACGAAATTGCGCAGGGGCCGTGCCTGGTTGACCAGGAAGTATCGATCACCACGTGCCTGTTTCCCAAGTACGGCGACGGAGCGGGGTGTAGCGTAGTCGGCTGTGCGTAAGCGGGCGGGGCAGCGTCCAGAATGCTGGCGGCGACAGCCGCGTGCAGTGCGGGACCAATCCTGGAGAACCCGTGCCCCCAAGACGGAGGGGGAGACATGCTTGTTCCCAGGCGTCGTCGGTGAGGGGGACGTTATGCAGCGCGCCGTAGGCGGATCGCTGCAGGGAGTCAAACTCCACTGCAGGCTCCGCGGCGTGCTGAGGGTCAGCAAGCCGAAAATCGTGAAGCACCCGCATGCGGAGGCACATGGCGGTGCATGTGGAAGCGGGCCCTGGGGTCTCGGATCCCTTCCAGCAACGCGATGGTGCGTCGCGCCAACGGGGCCCCGAGGAGCTCGAAACCGTCGCCGGCGCATTCTGCAAGCGGAAACTCGGCCAAGAAGCAGCGCGGTCAACTGGCGAAGTGTGCGGCCAGGAGATGCGGGTCTTATGGGGGTTAATAAACAGACCATAAGACGGGCCGTAGAGCGCGAGAGCGCGTAGTGCTCGCGCAGGCCATCGAGTGACCCTATTATTGTACGTCATCGGCCTACCACTGATTCAAAATGATACCCCTCATCGGCGACCCGCCGGATGAGCGGTTGTATCGTTAACGAGAAAAGCAGCATACTCACAGGGTCCCCATGCTGGGTTCCCTGGGCGCTAGAAAGAATCGTCTGCTCCCGATTTAGGACGATTAGCGGTGGTCGGGAGCGAACATACACCATGTTTGCGAATTGGGCAAGTGAGGGGGCACGGGATGGCAGCATGTCCAGCATTGCTTGCCGATCAACGCAGTTGAATGCGTTTCGGGCATCGATGAGGACGGTAGCAACGTTTGGGTCCGATGACACCCTTCGCAGCATGGTGCGCACGTCATAAACGATAGCATCCATGCCGGCCTTGATGCCATTTGCAGTCTGGAAGGGGGCCAAAAATGCACTTACCTAACCATTCAAGTAGCGTAGCTGGTTCATAGCGAAAATAAGTCATTGCGTTTGGTGAACTCCTAGCTTTCACCTGACTGCTGCTGCTGCTGCAGATGAATAAACTTGCGGAAATCGAGTTGATTTTCTGGCAGAATGTTGAAAACAGTTTTCGTTGATTGTCAGGCTTTATAAGTAGGTATGCTATTCTCTACCAGCAGTAACGTAGCTGGTTGATGGCGAGAATAAGTCCTTGCGTTGACTGTTTGGTGAACTCCTAGCTAGCATTCAATGTTACAATGCATGAGGCTGGCACGTCAGCAGGGGGTTTTGTCGCCATTGGCTATCTCTGATTGTATAGAAGCGTATAGATACAGTGCACGAAAGCAGAGGAAGCAGAGTTAGCCGCAAAGAGCGTATGCGTAGGTTCGACCGCCGCTATGACAAACAAGGGTTTACCCGACTAAAATTGATACTGGCGCCCGTACTCCTTGAGGCTCCGATGGCCTTTCAACGAAATTGCACTTTTACGGCGAGAACATCTGTCAAAACTGGGACTGGTGCTGGGTATCAACCGGCTTCCAGAACTCAACTCATGCTCTCCTGTCGCATGGACTTTTCACTTCTGGTTTGTTTTGCTGCCATATCAGCATCTGCAATACTGCGGCCAGTGGCGGCGAGGTAGACATCATCCAGGCTAGGTTTTGACTGCGAAAAGCTAAAGAGCCTTTCAAACCCTATTTGAGAGAGTGCTTCAACAATTTCTCCGCCTATTCTCGCATTACTAGCGTCTACGACGAGCTCAATCTGATTGTTCTTTACACGATTGATAAGCGCTTCACGAGCCAGGCCCTTTTGCTGGAGCGATATACATGCCATCTCTGCTTCATTTGAATCGGTAAACTCTTTCAGACGAATGGATATGCGATCGCCGCCGAGACTGTTCTTCAATTCAGTGGGTGTGCCTTCCGCAAGCATTACGCCTTGTCCATGATGACAACACGGTCCGCCAGGACATCCACTTCTTCCAGATAATGGGACGTAAGGACAATTGTGCCTCCCTCACTGCGGATGCTTGAGGACACGCCATATGACCTGCCTCGACTCGATATCGATCCAATCCCACGGTAGGCTCATCCAGAATCATGATGGGTGGCTGATGCAGCAAAGCGATAGCCATATCCAAGCGGCGAATCACACCGCCTGAATACACGCTCGTTTGGCGGTCGATAAATTCGCCCAAACCCAGGACATCTACGAGATTATCAATAACGCGAGGCTTCTCTTTTCGACTTACGTGAGCTAGGGACGCAAAGAGATCCAAGTGCTCCCTTCCTGTGAGAACCTTGTCCAGGCCTGCACTTTGGGCGACAAAGCCTATCATCTCGCGAGCGAGATATTGATTCTGCCAAACATCGATTCCGTAAAATTGGACGTTACCTTCGTCAGGCTCACACATGGTGGACATGCAACGGAGGGTTGTGGTTTTGCCGCTGGAATTAGGGCCGAGAAGAGCGAGAATCTGACCACGTTCGGCCGTGAAGGAGAGACCGTCAAGGGCGGTGATAGTGCGGTTTTCCTTTTTGGCTTGGCCCGGGCCCTTGACTCGCTTTTTGAAGGATTTGCGCAGGTTAGAGACACGGACCGCTGGGTAGTGAACGGAGCGAGCGAGGATGTCGACTTCGGGTTGTTTCGCGAAAAGGAAGTCGAAGAGCATTGAGATGGCGGCATGTTTAGGACAGGACAGTAAGACTGGAAGGGTTGGTGAGGGCGGAAGGGACTTAGGAATGGGGTAGACTTGCGAGACAGATAATGTGGTGGCAATGGTAAAGGGTTGATGAAAAGTAAGGGTCCTGCAGACGGGTGCATGGCGCGTTGGGTCGGTGGCAATGAGGTGACCTGGTATTGATTCCAGCACTTGGGACTCGCAATGTGAGCAGGATTCATTTGGATTTTTGGTCTTTTTCGCGAGTGCCCACGACGGACGGTTGACGTCGCGATTCGAGAAGTTCACCGGTACTTTTTCATGTTGACGGCATTGCACTTCATTTTTAAAAGTGGTAATTATGCGATGCCGTAGTGCGCAAACGGTAGGAGCTTTTAGGGTTAGTCGATTTGCTTGCCTTGCAAGCCTTCGCATGATTTCTGCGATGTTCCATACAGTGCAATACAGTACAGTATGATCATACTGAAATCTTTTCTGGGCTGCACTGCATGGTGCTATTGTAACAAAGCTCTGTACTGTACAGTACAGTACAGTACAGTGCTGTCCAGAGGGATAGCACTGCTATTGGCAGTTAACGATCGACAGAAGGCAATTCCAAGGAAAAAATATTCAAGGGTGCACACAAATACCAATATGTCAGCACCGTTTTTCTCGAATGAACCGTCGCTGTCTTGCCAGACCCCCTCTAAAACTTGGTGAAGAAAAAGGTCTTTTTTTCTTGCCAGATACTGCAGCCAAGTCAAACTGGGGAGTAACTGTACAGTACTGTTCAGCAACTGCAGCACTTCTCCCTGAACCGGCATCATAGGGAAAATTAAAGAGGTACTGCTGTTCACCCTGTACGTAATTCCGGGCAACAATCGAATCGACTTTCACCGATGCATACCTACGGGGCAAGGTCGAGGGTGCCCCGCACCCTCCGACTGCTGACTCACGTTCGTGACCCCGCGCCCGTTTCCACATGCACCGGCTGTGCGCGTCGGCATGCCTCGTCACCCACGCGTTCCGGCTCGCCGACCCACAACACTCGGCCCCCGCTGCACAAGCCTTTGACGCCCTGCAGAGGTCGTCTTACTCGGAGCTACACGGGATCGCCCTCACAGACGCTGCATGGGACCAAGTCACGCTACCGATTCGCACGGAGGTCAGGGTTTACCCTCATCTCCCCGTTCCTACACGGCTCGGTCGCAGCTAGTATCATCGACGCGGTTCCGGCACGTGAGAGGTCGGCATCGTACACACGCAACGTTCTGCCGCCGTCTCTGGTCACCGATACCGGGGTGACAGGGCGTTCCTGGTCCGACAAGCCTTGCCGCGAATCCGTGACTTCCTGCAATGTATCCCTGGGCGCCCGTACTCCGTCGACATTGGCCCATTTGACCCATGCCTGCTTGCTGCCAAACCATCCAACCTCCAAACCTTCTTAAATGGTGTGCAGCAGGAGGCACAGGCAAGGGTCCACTGGCGCGATGACTCATGGGTGACACACCCCAACCCGGCTCAGCACAGCACTCAAGAAGTTCGACATCGGATTCGTGGCCTGGCGTTCCGGAACAGCCCCGCCGCCGCTTTTCTCATCGCTCACCCCACAACCGCTACGGTGGTGTCCTCGGCCCACTGGCAGACCATGATCCGCCGGCACCTCGGCCTCCCCGTATATGACGACTCCCGCCCGCTCACCTGCGCCCACTGCAACCAAACTATGGACGCACTCGGGACCACGCGGCGGACCTTGCCCTGCCGGCTTCGGCCGCCCGCACCGCCACAACTCGCTACGCAACGTTTTCGCCTACCACGTTGCTCGCGCTGCGGGCCTGGACTGCCAATACGAAGTCCCGCTGCTTGTCCCGGGAACGAATATCCGCCCTGCGGACATTCTCATACAACCCCCCCCCTGCCCACAGGCCAACAGGTCCGCCCCATAGCCTGCGACCTAACCGTTGTCTCGCCGTTCAAACAAGGCGTGCGCACAAGGGCCACACAAATGGCCGGCGGCGCCGCCGACATTGCCCACCGAGACAAAGTCAAAGACCTGGAGCGCAAACTGGTACGCCGCATCCCCCCCCTTCGCACAACACCCTCCAGGAACCGAACTTCAAGTTTCAGCCCCTGGCTTTCGACTCCTGGGTGCCCCATCCCCCGCCTCCATTCTGTTCCTCGAAGACTTCATCCCGCGCATCGCAGAGAAGTTCAACACAACCACAGCAGTGATCCGCAGACGTATTTATCAGCGCATTAGTTGCACACTGTGGTCTTCTGTTGCAATGGCGATTCTATCGCGAGCCCCACTGCACGTGCCTGACGTGGAACATCCGGTTAGTTCTTAGCCGTATAGTCAGTCCTGCAGTGTACACGATAGATACTCAATGAAGTAAACTTTCTTCATACTTCTAAATATTATATCACCCCATTTCCCCCTGCTGCAAAAGCTCAGAGTTGTGCACTGTACAGAGCCCCGCAAGAACAGCCTGTGATAGAAATACTGGTATTATTCAAAACAAGTGCGGGCCCACAAAACATTTCCAAGGTTTAGTGTCAAGCCTGGTATCTAACGAGCCTAATTGCCAATGAAAATTCAATGTACACAAAAATTCCACCGTGTGGGGTGGTTCAGTCTGTGTACAGGGTGGGGGGGAGAAATTGGGGTGCTTTACTGATTAGGGAAGCAGGACGGCTATTTTCCGTCAAACGCTGTACTTCAAGGATACCGTCTAGTTGGAGCTTGATTCTAATTTGGAGGTCTTAGTCCCATTGTTTGGAAGGCCGCCTTCGCGGATGGGTGTGACGTTGGGTTCGGAGGCACAGGCTAAAAGGATGACTTTTGCTTGTCTGTAATAGTCAATCGATTTTCATGCTAAAATATTGAAGAAAATTTCGGCTTATTCCTATCCTCGCTTTTCTAAGGAAGCCACAGCACTCGTACTGAAGGCGTTTACAGCAAAAATTTACGAAATAGCTACGCTTCCCACAATGATGACAGTTTCCAGTGAACTTGTCGTTTAAAGCCACGGTTTTCCACCACGGTCGCGTCTCAGAAGTCCAGTTGCACGTCCGCGCGAGGCTATTCGTCCCCTATCACGACCTCGACCACTTCATGGATTTACTGTAAAGGTATGAAATGGATATGGTCTATTTGAGGAGTTCATCAGTGGATTTGTGGGATTTAAGGGCGAGTAACTTCAAAATGAACACGCGGAAGATGCTTTCAAACTATTTTGGGGTTGTGGAAGAAGCCATAGAAAGTGCTGCAAATAGTGATGGAAGAGACCTGACCAGTTTTGAAGTTTTCATCTTTTCAGGTAGCTCATCATCTCACAAACATTGGTAGCTCTCCTCAAATGCTGTTTAACTGAATAGCTTATTGGTGCAAGTACATTTCTTCGTGAATTATCATTGTGTCCATTTTATTTCGTATATTGCCGTAGCCTGTTCTTCGGAAGAGGTACGATAAATTTTAGCCCATTCCACAGGTCCAGATTGGTCTTTGAATTGTCCTCGACAACCTTTCGGACAAGGGTCAAGCCTGAACCCAAACCGCGAGTACTGAGACTTTTAGCCCTTGGATGCACCCTATTCCATTCATTACTGGCGGAAGATGAATTGGAGACAGGAGCTTTCGGAATTCTAATAATTTCATAATCATCTGCGCGAAGCATAGCTCTGGTATGTCTAACCTAGATACTTTATTATGAAAGCTTACTGAATGGTTCGACGCGTAACACGGTTTTCGACTCTTTTGATTTGTCCATATTGACCTGAACATCTAGTGATTCGTGATTGAGAGACGACAGCTGGTCAGAGAGCGCGCGGGAAATATGTGGAGAGAATTGAAAGGCGATGGAAAGTCGCCGTAGATAACGGTAGTGCAATAGAAATTCGCTGAGATACTGCAGAGAGCCATAGCTAACGGTAAAGCATTTGAAAATCGCTGGAGATAACAAAAGAGCGATGGAAAAAGCTAGAAGTAATAACAAAGCAAAGGCAAATCGCTAGAAATAACGATAAGGCGATAAAAAGGCGCTGGAGATGTATCCGTACAATTGAAAGTCCCTTTGTATTTCAGGAGCTTGAAGATGCCATAGAACGAGAAAATAGTCGGACTCCAGTCCTCTGGTAAGAATATCATGGTGACATGCGTTTTCTGTGATTGACTAACTTTTCCTTGCACAGACCAGGTATGAGTCCAGGTCACCAATACTAACATGAAATATCACTTCCATTTTGAAATCTGAGCCCCGGACCAGACACTTGAGGTACTACAAGATGAAATCCACCGATACCGCAACTTACTGTGAACCTAAGGCAGGCACGTGATCCATACGAGGGTACCTCTTCAGGGTTACTAAATTGAAATTTTTTTGCGTCTGTTACCAGCTCTACCTCCTGCGGGATGTTTCTCGCTCAAAATAGGAGTGTATTGTATGTACAGACCCGTGCCATATCACCCGTCTGATTTCCACCTAGATATTATTTCAATCTATCAGCTTTATGTACTGAGCAAGCTCAACCGGTGGGGTTCTGGTAGAAAACTAGGTTAAACTACTTCTAGTCTGCCCCGTCCAAACTTAGAATGGTTTAAAGTCTAAGAGACTCTTTTGTAGTCTTTAGATTTTCTTCCGGTTCTCCTGCCTTAGAAAGTGCCCCTACTATCGGTTGGTCTGCGATACAAACATAAGTATCTACCCACGCATTATATTTCAATTCGTTATGTGGTTCTATTTTAAGGTCGTCCCGGATAGGGAAATTTCTTTAAATTCCAGAGACTTAGTTTAACGTCTTACGACTCGAACGTTTTGTAACTGTCTCTGAGTCATTTTGAAGTCCAGTTGGCTGTTTCCCAGTCGTTTTGATTTGATATTGATGACAGCAGCAGATGGTGATGGCACAGTGAGTTGGAGATGGGGTTGAGGTAGAGGCGAGTGGGAAAGTTTTCGGTTAGGAGAGGTGAATCCGGGGTGAATGTTTGGAAACGTAGAATCACATGTTAGAGGAGTTTTCATTATGGTTCAGGGTGAGAGTTATGGTGGTGGTGGTTCAGGGGAGGGAGATGACTCTGCCGATGCTACCATGTATCAAATTGGGCTGTTAACTGTTCCAACCTACGGAGAGGCACTCCCGGATATCCTTTATATAAGTAAAATAGTCCCTGTAACATGGTAAAGTGGGTTGAGATGCTGCATATTTGTGATCCCTACTTTGAGTGCTACCTAGGATGGGTATCAGCCGTAAAGTTTTACAGTAACACTAGTTGACCGTTGATTTGGCTTTGCGTTAAGTGTGTGCTCATATGTCAAAATCTTGTCTTTTTACAAAGAGTTTAAGTTCAAAACCCAATTTTGATCTGGCGAAGTGGTGAATCATAGTAATCCGCCAAAGTGAAAATTGCTTTTAAAATTGACTGTTCAATTACTTCCTTTAGACATAAATGATACTTTAGGCGAAATTTTTTCACTTTCTTCACTTAATCGAATGAGAAATCCCATGAGTTTGGAAAAAAAGATCTCTTTCCCGACACATTTGAAGGCTGAAATGAAAACGAATGAAAAGTTGCAGTCGAGAAGAATTTTTTTAAAAAATACTCGTCAGGATTAGAACACTCGAACTAACGCAGTTATACCTCCTTGGTATATTGACATTTTATGGCCCCGGCAAAAAATAACGGGGAACGGGGAATGTACAAAAAATGTTCCACTACTGAGGGGGTTCGGATATGAATATGATGGGAAAAATGAAACAATATTTAATTTCACTGCTCTACAAACCGATTTCATTTCCTTAATTTTGAGTAGCCTTCATCCGCAGACAACGATAAGTTCTTAATACATAGTAATGGTTTACCCTGATTATAATGTAAAAGAACTAATTGAAATTCATATTCTTCATTGAACTTCCAACTGTGGTTTAGCGTAAGTGGACATATGCAATTATCCTTCTTTTTAGTGTTCAGATGCAAATTCAACTGGCTCCGGTCCAAAATAAATCTGGGCTGCCTGGAAGCACTTATACCTTTATATGTAACCTGGATTAAAGACTTCAAGCAATCTTTGATCTTGATCGGAATGAGTCCATAATTGAGCTCCCGTCAGACGTCTTTTCATACAAAATTATATTATTAGTACATGGTACCTACCACATAGGAGACTAAAATTTCAATAAATTTACCGTCAATAATTTTGAAAGAAGAGAATATGGCACTGTATGGTACAATGCTTCCCTCAGGTGCCACGTTAAGGTTCATCCCTTTTCAAATCAGGTCCTTATTTCGAGTGTCCCTTTTTGGGTGACCTTTTCGTCGGCCGCTACCTTCCCCAGCGGACTTCAATAATTTTCTCCCTTGACTATGGTTAGTATAGCAGGATGAGATTCTACTCTACTCTGCTTAAATACTTTTCGCAGTGAAAAATCAGAAGGTAGGATATCTACCTCAAGCAAAACGCCTGCAAAATCGTTGCCATTTCACCTCTCTCGCGTCTTCTCCACTGGGAAGCCTGCTATAGTGATCACTACTCTACCGGTTATCCAACTCAAACACCCGACTGCCATGTTAGCCAGTAGCGATCGCCGAGATGACCCTCCCGTGTTCGCTCCCGCCAGTAGCCAGTAGCGATCGCCAAGATGACCCTCCCGTGTTCGCTCCAACCCAACACCCTGAACTCAACCAATTTGGTCATAAATCCACCACGGTTTCATCACAGAGAGGGAGCGCTACTTGAATGTTTTCAAAGATGCGCAAACTCCGGGAAGTTCTCTTCAACCGGTATCGTTGGTCTCTCTGGTGAAGCTTAAGTTGGTCAAAGCGTTCGTCTCTCTTTGAACGTTAGATGGAATTCAAGACGTCAAGAACTTGATCGATAAAGCTCTTGAACATTGCTTAAGGTTCAGAATTAACAGGTGGTGGACACGATCAGCGTCGAAAAGCCAGAGGCAGCAGTTGTGAGGGATTTGTACATGAGATTGATAGAGCCAGATCCGACCATGAGAGTCATGAATCTCTTTGCGGACTACCTCATGCTGCTCTCCGAAAAGAAGATGGACTCGTGCGTCGAAGAAAATACCAGGATAGCTATCAAGCACCTTGTTCCGCTCTTCGCCTGGTTCATATTCCCTACAAAATATAGAATGAACTCTTCCTTTGCAAAAAAAACTTCAGGAAAAGTTTGGCACAAGTGTTACAAGTACGTCATGGATAAGGCTGCGGCGTTGGATAAGTTTCTCCCCGCCATTTAAAAGGTGTATTATAAGGGGTCTACAGACAACGCTTGTCCGAAAAAAATGGAGGGCTCCAAAAATCGGAGGAGTCGTACCAAGGGAGGTTTTAGATCAGAATAAGGTTTAGTTTCAGTCCCGACGCTGTCCACTCTCACAGTTTCATCAGACAGCAACGCTCTGCCGGTAAGACGATAAATCAAACTGATACGGCCCGACTGATTTACGTTTGAACAAGAAAATATGCAAGGGCAAGCTTCAAGACATGAAAGGCTGTAGAGAAACATCAATCGGCGAGCGTAAGCGTCTGTTTCGCGAGAAGAGGGAAGCAAACGGAAAGAAGACTTTGAAGGCAGTCCATTTTTCCATTGTCGACCCAGTTTTGACAGTGGATCCTACACGCCGTGAAACTCAGGGAAGGCTTTATGGGAAGCTCTCAGACGTAGAGGACGTAATCGTTTGTGATGAATACGGTGCTGAACATGCCAGTATATGCGATTATCATCTTTCAAAGCTTATTGGGGCCAATATATTTGTCCCTGTTCTCCAGATACACAAAACAAATGTCATAGACCTAGCAATTGAAGGTTGTGATGTCAACTTTCAGTCTATCTTGATCAAGAAAGCACGAGTATCTCTCAAGGTGCAACTCCAGAAAAGACTCTTGGAATGAGGAATGTAGAATTCATCGTGTTTCGATATTTTCCGAAAGTAGATGCCGCAAGTATTGCTGTCGAGACCGTTGCTAATTTCTATGGGTTTTGATCTCGATGCACATCTTGCCAGGGTACGGGAGGAATTCCGTGATAAGGACCTTTCCGACATGGTATTCGACCGTGACCGATATGTCGCTAATCTTTAAGGTTGTCATCTGCCCATACTAATATATAACCCCTCTGAATTAGATCAGCTCATGGACTACCTTGACACAGATCATAGGACAATCGAGGATTGCAAGACTGACCCTACAGAGGTGACGGATTTCATTCTTGAGGAGCATTTCCCTACTAAAGTGAGGCCACATCTCTAGCAAATGCTTACAGGAGCCGTCAAAAAACGGATTGCCCAGCTCCACCCATCATGGGCTCCAAGCAATCCTCGGGAACCACCGGGACGTATTCCAAATTAAGCTTGGATCTGACCTTCCTGTTAACATCGCACAATGGAAATGAAACTCATTCCAAACCCCAAACCAGTGTGAGACTCAAAGTACGCCGTTACACACCTCTGCAAAAAAACTCTGGCATTCTCATCTTTCATCTGGGCAGAGATTAAGTAGTTGGAACGTCTCTAGCTCGTTAAACGAAAGAATTATAGCCCCTGGGCTTGTGCTCCTCTGATTTTTCCCAACCCAGACCCGAGAAGTTTCGTTTTACGACGGACTTGCGTCCCTTTCACAAGGTTACCGTTACCAAGATATGAACGATGCCGGATTGGAATCATCTGAGGGGAAATTTGGAGAAATGATTCATTTGCGATTATCCACCTCTATCATTGGTGCTAGTAGCTGCCTTAGCGGAGAAGTAGCAGGAATTCCAGAGCTCCATTATTCCAGACGAAGTGTAAAGCCCTACAGTGTTATGCGGGCAGGCGCGCAATGCGGTCCCTTCTGCCAAAGCTCCATAGAGAACATGTGCAATCAATGCTTGACAATTTATCGTATTTTTGGATGACATATTTTTTACGCACGGTCCCCTTCAGAATTGCTAGATTCCTTTGCGTATTCTTCCTTCTCTGTATCGAGTTCGGCCTCAAACTACGTGCTGCCAAATGACCTCTTTTTCCAGTAGATGCGCTGGCGTGGACGACTGATTAGCGGTCAAGGGGTTAAAATGGATCCATCTCTATTTGAAGCCTTGACTAATATGGAATATCCGACATTTGGTGACCAGCTACAAAATTCGTGTTGTGCTGAAGACTGGATGCGTTCCTCTATCCCCTAATTCACCTCCGTCACTGCACCGGTTTCTGATTGAGGGAGAAGGTTTATGAAATCGCTGGACGGCGAACTAATAAGGCAGTTAGCTTTTTGAGGTTGGTTGGAACGGTGCCCACCGCAAAACGTTCGATGAGATAAGTCTGCTCTCGCCAACTCTGTTACTCTCACTTACTCACCGAAGAGACACCTTTCCCTTTTCACATGTGCTAGTGACACAAACTAGTCTGAAACGTTGACTAAAATACCCAGAAAAGACCTCGACACCACCTTCCTCGATCAATGTCACAAGCTGCTCACATCTTTTTCTGCGTATTTTCGTGGCTCGAGTTCTCAATGATCTACTCCAGAGAAAGAAGCGTCGGTGATCATATTAAGTTGCGAGCGGTTGGACTACCTACTCCTACGGGAGAGTGGCCTCAATCTGTGTACCAATCAAAGTAAACCTCGTCTCTGTATCACCCGACGACGACGGGCGAATGTATGAAAAGAAGACAATCTACCCAAAGCTCAGCGCTTCAGTCTTATTCTGTCCATTTTTGAATAACTACTGTGCAACTCAGAGGCGAGGACATTTTTGGGCTATCTACGGTCAATGTTGGACACCCGTTTACTGGAACCTTCTAAGGCTCGATGAGAGTATTTCAGTATAGCCGCTCAACTCCGGCTACGATTGCTCCTGAATACGACCCTGAGCTCTTTTGACCAACCTCAGAGCACATAGCAGTGTTAAAAGCTCGGGGTAGTCGCAGCGAGGTCCCAAATTTGCATAAATACCCAGATCACGGACTTTTCTGCACAAAATGGCAGCATTTGGACCCCCTCTGACGTGCAACGCATTTAACTTAACAATTGTGTCGTAGGACACTCTGGCAGAGCCGCCCCCTACGTGGATTAGATTCCACAAAGGCAGTGATTAAGCAGTGCGCGAACTGGTCGTCTATAGATGAAGTCCTTCGTCAATATCGTTCCTCTTGCCTTCATTATGTCGCTAAAAATTGCGGAAAACGAGTGCGATGCACAATGGGTCATGCTGTCCGCACAAGGCTCCCGAATGAGCTGATCCTCTTTGACTACCTGTCCATGGGCCCGACCAGTACCGACGTTGAATACATATTCATCATTAAAGATGACCTCTCCCTCTACATCTGGCTCTGTGCGGCTCTTTTTGCAAGTGTAGAGGAAGCTTCCGACTCTCTGATGCAATATTTTGCGGCCTGTGGTGTCGTGCAGAATTGGACATCTGTCGGGGCATCCATTTCAATATTGAGCTCATGGATTTATTGAATCGCCTTCTTCATTCCTTTCACCATCCATAATACTCCACAAGATAACGGCACATTTGAACGCGTCTGTCGTGAAGTACTACGCTTCTGTCCATTACTTCTTTCAGGGTTTCCGATAAAAGAATATAATAGGCCGCTATTGTCTATTGTCTAGACTATGCTCAACAATAGTACTCATTCCACTCTCGGGAACCGCGCTCCGATTATTCCCTTTACAGGTCTCTCTGCTGGTAATCCGATTCTATTAACTCTACCACCAGGCCCAGCAGAACCGAAATGCTGGACTAAATCAATTATATGCAGCTGATGAACGTGGATAGGCTGCAGACGCGCTCATCAACATTCACCGTGATTTTTTACACCGACCTAACGGCAGGCGAGAACCTGCAGTGAAAGTACATAAGGAGGAGATGTATGTTCAGTCGGCCAACTTTGCTGTTGGAGACTTTGTTCTCCTCTCCAAACGTGTAGCAAAGGACGGCCACAAACTCCGTCTGCAGTGGTAAGGGCTCCAACCTTTCGTCCACAGAATCGGACTGAGTCTATCAGGAGTAGTAACTTATCAACGAAACCCGCTCCTTGGTTCGTGCCAACCCTCTTAACTTCTACGCTTACTCGCAACTGCACGTCCCTCATGATTCCCTCGGTACCATCGATAACAATCAGCCTTATTAATATGTTGTCACCAGACTCCTCTGTTTTAACTACGACCGTTCCTACCGCATGTGGAAGGTTCAAGCTTTACGGGGCGGTTTCAATCATGAGAAAACGACGTGTGAACAACATCAGAACATTTACGAGGATATTCAAGATATGCTCCGGGATTTCCTAGACAGCTATGCTGACAAAGGAAAGGTTCAACGGGCTCTTCACACCTTTTGTCGCTCAGGGGTATAGGTGTGTAGCACTGTAGGGTACAATGCTTCCCTTAGGTGCCACTTTTAGGTGCATCCCTTTTCAATCAGGTCATTATATAGTGTGTCTCTTTTTGCGTGGCCCTTTCCTCGGCTCCCACCTTCTCCAGGGTATTTCAATTATTTGCTCCCTGACTATGGTTAGCATAGCAGGGTGAGATTCTACTCTACTCTACTCTAGGTAAACCTTTTCCACAGTAAAAAATAACAGAAGGTAGGATATCATCTTCACAAAAACACCCGCAACATAATTGCCCATTCATCTCTCACGTCTTGCGCCCTGGGAAGTCCGTTACAACAAATAGGCATACTAGGCGGTTTTGCAGGAATTTTCGCACAAAACAATAGGTGCTCTACATATGTTTTTGGATGAGTTGATATTTAGACAAAGTAGAAATGCTCCGAATAAATGCAATCAAAGAGCAAGTTTGGAGCAAATCTTTCAGTTTCTTATATCATAAAAATTAAAATGGCGCAAGACGCAACAAATTAGACTAAAAAAGCTAACGCATTTACAAAAGTATTGCAGCTTGAAACTTCGGAAAAGATGTGGTGAATTTCTTAAAATATTTCTTAATATTCTCAAACGCAATCATTTCATAATTTGATACCTCTTTTTGTTTGTCATTTGCGATTTAATAAATTTTCAAAAGACTTTCAACAGTTTATTTTCTAAACCCCCTCGATAAAACTGCTGCAAACCTATCGTCAATTATTAATTTGATTTGAATACGCGACCGTGGAAAAAAATTCTTTAAATGGCTTCTACAAAATATCATATAAAGCGATATAGTATTGCTATCTTCTGCTTCTTCGACTGCTGAAGACAAAATCAAGGCATCAAAAGGCGCGTTCTAGGTCAGCATGCGCATCGGAATACAAGACTTGTGGCGCGGGGAGGAGATAAGTACTAATATTCATCAAGTTTCTTAGATTAAAAATCTGGAGCTTTCCCTTTTGCAAGTTGTGCCAAAGTTCAAATTGCTAAAATCAAACCGTCTCTCAAATTGGATATAAGTTGATCATTCTTTACTTTCCGAGCTACAGTTTTTCAAATACTTTTCAGTCTTTTACCTATCGCACAAGATATATCGACGAGGTTAAATATTAGTTCCATTCTCTGCAGTTTCGAATAATTCTGACAACATATCTGAAATAAAAGAGTAAAATCTGAACAATTCGCTGTCATTTGTCCATTCTGTCGGGAAGATCCCTTCTTTTCACAATGGAAGGCCCATCGGTTAGGTAAATAGAGGGAAGAACCGTAAAATGAAAGGATGGGCAGCTGAAACTCAAGAGTAAAGGCCCGTTAAAAAGACAGATAGATACCTTTGAGTAGGGGGAGGGAATCGCAAACTGTATTTTAAAGGATTGATATGTACAAGGAAGGCTATTTGGAGCTCAAGGAGCGCCGAAGTTTTGTTATAGTAGGTAAATTGGGAAAACAACTTTAGGCTCGTTTTTTAATAACAAGATGCGCGTCAGAATAAATTATTCCAACAAATTAGAATACGGCGAGTGTTTTGACGCTTTATACTGTGGTGTCGGGGCTACTAGTTAGTGTCTAGTGGACCAATGTCCTCATATGAGGACAAGTTTAACGCCTAATCTTTTAAGTTATATTTTTCTGTTATTCCTTAGTGCTAATGTATACATTTAACAGTAGCGAAGCTCCATCAAAACTAATTTTGGCAATTTAAATGATGTCTAGAATACGATCCACTTTTTACCAGTCGATGACCTTTGATTTTTGTGCCAAATTTCCACAATTTACCCTTTTAATACCTGCAAGTGGATGCTTTAGCCAAATTGATGTATAGTTTTAAGCTATTGCGCAACTGAGCGACTGTAATTATATGCTTCTAGAGTATCTTTAAGAGCCCAAAAAGTCATAAACACTTCACTTACTTAAATATCTGTATAAAAAATATTTGTTCTCATATGAGGACAAAGTGTCAGGACAGTGCTGGTACGCCTTCCTTGAATGACGCTTTGTCGGAGTTAATTAATTATTATTTTTAGGTTTATTTTTGACTTTATTTTATACAATACGTTCGCTCTATTACCCCATTGTAGTTATTTCTTACGGTCCAAAGTGAAAAGTAATTCGCCAAAAGACGCGCCCTGTGGGTATTTACGTACAGCCGGCCGCTCAGGGCTACGCCAGCAACGGGAAGTGGCAGACACGGCGATACTCTCTTAAAAAAACTGCTGTCAACTCTTGCTTATGAAAATCTTCAACTCCCTTCCAGGCCATCATGGTACTCTTGCGCAGGGCTCGAACTCCGGCGCCAGCGCGGTGGTTCTCAACGGAACCAGCGATGTGCGCAAATTCATTTTTTCTATAAGAAATTTGGAATGGCTTCCCAAGACAACAAGGAGAAGACCCTCAACCCTGTCTGGCATGTAGACGGTGCTGCTTTCGAATTATTCTACGAAACGTTTGCGTCTCGTGGAGAACTAGTAGAAGAAGCTAAAGATGAGGTTGCGGTCAAGCAGAAGTCTCTTGACCAATTCGTCAAGGCAGAATACCCTCAAGATGTGATTAGTCAGGCTCTAAAGCCAGTCTTGAAATTTAATGCATCCCTGATTCAATAAAGAAGAGAATGTCTCTACGAGAAGGCCTTTTTTCGATAAAATCTCAAGGTTTGGGCTTCTTTGCACTGCCGTCTGCCGCCACGAGGAGGTACAGCAGTTCTTAGCTTTTCGACCTTGAGATTACTCAGGAATTAAGCAGGCTTGATTGGACTTCCATTCGAATCAACTCACGTTCATTGGAGTTTCAAGCCGTTTTTCAGAAGTCCCACCAGCAAGCTTGTTATTTCGTCCGGATTCCCGTTCCAGAAACATCGAGAACAAAGAGGACGTTATAGTAGAGGGTCTTTCCAGGCTGCCAATTATTTTAAAGAAGAATAAAATCGATAACGGTGCTGTACATTCGTCAACACAGCAGAAGGGTAACGGAGTTCGTCATGCTATTATTGCAACGAACAAATTCATAACTCCATGTACTGGAGAAGAACCCCACCGCAATACGCACTGGTCATATTGCGATGAGAAGAGTTAGTCGGAAGCTATTTGTTGGTCTGCCGCTGGGAACAGCTCTTTCGGAGCTCTCGATAAAAAAGGGGATATGGAAGAACATGGAACAGCAGATCAGTTCAATATCGTCGGTTGGAGTCATTCAGAAACCGATTAAGCTGTTCTATAAGTCTTCAATGCAACGGAAAGAACCGTAGAGAGATATATACTTTTCCAAAATAACCTCGCTAAGGAAACTACGAGGCATTCCGATATTTAGTCTCGAGAATAACCCACAGCAGTCCCGAATTATTCGCTCGGTCCCTCAGATACAAGGATTCCGTAATTTGAATCACAAGAAGCCGAAGAAGAATAAATGCGCGAATAAAAACTCGAACAAGATCCAACAGTACATGTATAAACAGGAACGTGGTGTCAGAACCTGTCACCGCCATTTGTGGCCCCAAATTTTGAAATTCTCCGTGGAGACGCCAATGGCACTACTACGGTTATGCGTCGCCTTCTGGGAAATAATTCTGTACCCCGAGTCACAGTTTTTGCTGATTCTGCGCAGCGCTTGCTACGTCTCGTCCAACTACAGGTCTTCTGTGCGGAGTTTTGGGAACTGTTAAGCTCGGGAGCTGCACCGGACGTAATGTTCGCAGTACTGTCCCGCCGCCTCTATCTGTAGCAGAATTACATGTCGAAGAAGATTAACGTCACAAATGATGATAGCACCTCATGTGAAGGTTCTTTACTGAAGGTCCCTACTATATTCCGAGACCAACAAGTTGACTATTTCTTTTTTTTCATGAATTGCAGTTCGATCTCATTATTGGCCTCCCGAACCTTTCGGCCATGGGCGCGAGTTTGGATTTTGGAACCAAAAGTGTCCGCCACGAATCAGTTCGGAAGAAGATGTGCTACAGATGGACCATGGCAGTAGTGCTATGTAAAAGCAATTAAAGAGGGAGAAAAATTGGAAGGACTAGTGAAAAGCTTACGTCAGACTCGGAAATTGGCCCTGGCTCCTCCGGTAAGTTGGAAGGAGCACTAGTTCTGGCAATCAGAAAGGACGTGTGCAAAAGCATCGAAAGTCCGAAAAGGGAACTGGCGAAAACAACGAATACGCTGTCGAGAGAAGAGGGCGAAGGGGACGAGTAGGAGGAGATGAAAGGTTAAGTGGAAGCCGGACTTGCTCATATTCTGGAGAAAAATAGGGAGAAGATAAACACCTCGCTCCGCGATACTGTAATAGTTGCATAGATGATAAATCAACTTCCTTCTGCATCTGTTTTCACGATAGATAGGTTCGAGCTCAAACATGCAACGCATTTATACCACAGGGCTCGTCGGATGTCGCCTCCCCACATCGAGATCGCCCGGAAGGAGATTGACAATATACTAGACGCCGGATCATGACACCAGCATTTTCGTCTTGGTCCTTTCCCATTGTGATTGTTCCTTCCACCATATCTTTACAAGAGTATCATGATAGAGTGGAAGGAAGGAAGAGATTTTAATGAACAAGTGTTGAAAGCAATGTTTCTAAAGATGGTCGCCGTGTCTGCCTTCCTGTTGCTTGGCGCCGCCCGGTGTGGCCGATTATATAGTACACTGACTGTTACGAAAATTGAAGGGTTAGAGTAGAAAAAGCAGACGGGCGGCGCTAGTGGCGAGTCTGAAAAAATTAGACGTTTTACTAGTGTAGAACAGTTGAGTAGGTTGAGAATAAAATTGTTGATGTTTTTTTTACTTCAGTGCCTGATGCGGCTAGGCCTTTTATAGGCAGTAGAAGCCGTCGACCATCTCTAGCACATCTACTAACTACTTACTAGATTACCTTGCGGATAGTACTGTGGACGTCCCTAGTGCCATTACAATACAATAGTCCTAGCAGGCATCGCTAACAGTACAATAGGATAGAGAAAATATAGACTACGTAGGATAAAAAATAGAAGTAAGGGCAAAAAACTACACTACAGGACTGTAAATAGAACATAAATAAATTATATGTGTCCTGTATTTCAACACTCCTCTCTTTGCCCTGACCTATTGTTTTCTCCATCCTTAGTCACGAGTTACCCATTGTTGAACAGGTAGATCACACTTAATTGTTGTGATGATGTAATTAAGTGCGTCACACTTTGCGATCTTCGTGAAGTCGTCTACGGGGTTGTCCGCAGTCCGTACAAATCCAACATTGTATATTTCCTCTTGTGCATATGCATCCCTTACAGAACTAATATCAATCATAGGGCTTTTTTCCAAAGTGTAGGAACACTTGGTGATAACATCAAATAGACTTTTGGAGTCCGTAAACATTGAGAGTTTGACTTTGATTCCAAGCAGGGATTCATATCGTGCTTAATCATGTCGGCAATTTCGAAGGCATCAGTGAAAGCATAAACTTCGGCACCTAGTACAGATCTAGCTACTCTGCGACTTTTGTGACTAGAATATCTCAGCACGTTACAAGTTCTGGTCTTGTAAGTGAGCAAAACAATGTATCCAAGTTGGGAAGTATTGTCGTCGTTGTTTGCGAATGACGAGTCAGAATAACTTTCAATCCTATAGAATTTTTGACCAACTTGTAATACTTAAGCGACTAATAGGTTGTTCTGCACATGCTTTACAACTTTGTTCAACTGCTTTATTGATTCCACTGGAGAATTTGGTTTCAGTCACTTGCCGGCTGTTAACGGCACAACATATTTCAGGCTTTGTATGTGTTAACCAAGCCAATCTATGCCTTAAATCTGAATTCAGAAAAGGAGGCGTCCATCGGCAGAATGCGTAACTTCTTAACATACTGTTCTGACTTAACTCAAATCCATAATCAGTTCTCTTTACTCTGACTGCAAATACAGTGTCATCGAACTCCTCTCTCTCGATTCAAACTTATCAAGGTCTTTTGGGACAACTTAACGAATCATTGTTGCCAAAAGTAGAGAATCATCCACATATGTTCCACTAATCCCTGAAGTTCTCCGTTTGATGCTTTGAGAAGAGTGCGAGATCCCATCGTTGGCGTCATTCCCAGATCTTTCTTCAGGTGTGAATTCATAGTGCGATTCAATAGTCTCCTGAATCAGGTAATCCGTAAAGGTTTCAGTAATTCGAGTAACTGTTCTCAGGTAATCAAATTCTTTGGTTGGTTAAGGTAAACTTGCGCATCAGATTTTGAGCTGACTGTAAATACGCCTGTTTAACGTCTTGAGACCAAATCCTGAAATCTTGTATTGCAACAATTGCAACCAACAAGTGTGTAACGCTGGCGTATATTTGGTGTCATGTACGAGATATTTTCTTTTCTTTTTCCCTATGACCTGTACTACAAACCGTTCTTTGTATATCTCTTTGTCAGTGTTCTTATTTTTGATTGACAGAAGAATCTTCCAGAGGGGATATTAGCATCCTTTGGTATGTCGTCTCTAGCGACTATTTTCCAGGTATTTCTCTCAAGATTCCTTCTATTTCTTTCTGTTTGCCTTTCAGCAATTCATCGAATTGGATCTGGGATCTCGTGGGTGTAAAACTTCATTAAGTTTGACATCAATGAGTTGAAGATTTTTGGAGTATACTTTTTTAACTGATTAATGCAAAGCTTCGACTAGTGTTTCAACTTGATCATAAAAATACGGCTTACTTGAGAGCGCGAATTTGCACTTCCTTGCCATTTCTGTCAATAAAGACTTGTTTGTCATTAATTTTCGTGATTTTGTCGGGTCCTGTCCACTTAGGTTTGGACTTTTCACGATAGATTAGAACTTTACTTCCAATTTTAAGTTCATGGTGAGCGTATTTGGAAGCTGCGAATTCAGAGCGGTTCTGAGTCTGAGTTCTGAAGTGATAGTTTCCATCTCAGCTCTGACATTTGAGCGCTCTCATCGTTCCATTTGATTCGAAGTTCGCTATTCATGGCAGAAACCTCGGCAAAACTCCAAAGACGAGTAACGATGGAACCAGTCCTTCTGGGTTCATAGTATTGATCATAGCCTTAACAGCGAGACGTAAAGCGAGTTCTATTTCAACTTCAGGCTCTGAATGGCGAATCTTGTGGTAAATAATGCGTAGCAGTTCATGGTAACGTTCACCGAAACCAATAGAATTATGACTTTCAACTCCAGATAGGCTGATTTTGATTCTATTCGATTTTACCAAATCGTTCCACGCTTTGGAAAAGAATTGACTACCTTGGTCCACTTTCATTCTATCAGGAAATCTAGTGTAAATTGTAGCCCAGCACTCAAGAAAAGAGTTCAAATAGATTCCGTACTTTGATTGTGTAGAATACAGCATTACCGAAATGGGTTTGCGTATCCACGATATGAAGTACAGCTTTTTGTCAAGAAGACATGACATCAAGAGCTAACTCTCGATTGAGTATGATTCCACTGGGCGTACTAACCTGGAATGATCTGAGTTTGGCTCAAAGTGCTGACATGTGCGGCACTGTTTAGATATCTCCGAAATCAAACCTCGTGTCTCAGGTGTTGATTCCTCTGGTCTAGCCTTGCTTTTCAGATGTATAGCTTTGAGGCATACGGATGGAAAAAATGTAAATGGAGGTGCTTTAGTTGAGATTTTATGATCAGGATTTCAGAAAAGTCCCACACGACGTAAAGATGACCGTGTTCGCGTGTGATTGCATCCCATCCATGTCTTTTGGACACAAGTAAGTTGTCAACGATATCTGCAACATGTCAAATTTGTCTAAAGCTTCCAGGCCAATCAAGAATGGAATATTGGCATTAACTACATCGACGTATAGTGGGATGAAAGCCCGTCAGGCGTTGGAATACGAATTGGAATCAGTGGAATGCTTGGAAATATTCCATCGCCAAAATTGTAAGCATTTGTCACGTGCTTACGTTTAATCTTAACACCAGCTAGGTCTCAATATGCTTTTGCTTGTGATTTTCCAATCACTGATTTTTGAGCACCAGTGTCGAGCACATTCTGTGGAATTTCTCTAACTGTAGCGCTTTGGCAATTTGCTGCTTTTGGAAGTTAGAAATAATGTATTTTACGTAATCATTCTCCATTTTTCTTTGCTTCCGTGGAAGAGGGACAGTTTTACGTTATATATGGGAAGCTTGTCGCGTTCCCTTACAGTTTGCTTTTCGTTGGAGCACTTCGGCATGTTTGAGTGCGCCTAGTTAAAAATCCTCATTATTCAAAAACGGTTGGTCCTTATCTGAAATTTGCGAAAACAACTGTTCAGGACATACGTTGAGTCATCGTTGTCCAAATTTCCATTTTCTGATTCTTCCATGCAATCATCACTTTGACGTCTCCAAAGAAATCCTGGGCAGGCAGTATTTCTTCGCCAACTGATTGATCATCATGATCCAATTCCTGACAGAGCTCAAAAAGTACACGTTTCGTGGCCGTGGCCGGATCTTTAAATGAGTATCTCTGATAGTATTAACCTCCGAGCAACATTCTCAGCCATTGATTGGCGACATTTAGAAAGAATATGGCCCATTTTACTACAGCCCCAACAAACTCTATCATCACGAGGTTTTTTTCCTCATGCTGTAAGCGTCGGTGCCTCGTAAGCTACCATTGTGACGATTGACTTTGGTAGAATGCGGATCACAGCCGTATTGAGGTTGCCCGGTATACAGTGTATCAGAAAGGCGGCTACGTAGTGTAGGGTCTGCATCTGAAGTCGAGGTCATAAGTAGGTTCCTCTGATCCCTCATTCGTCCGAATTTCTCCACTTGCTCGAATTGAGTGGCAGAAATGAGCTGGCTGTAAAATTATTGATAACTTAAGTCAGAATTTGCTCTGCTGCAAGGATCACGAGCCCAGGAGAATCCGATAACGGCGGACTGAAGATACTCAATCTTGGCCTTTCTGAACGGCAATGAGGTAGTGCTTGGGAGTGAGCTTAGAGATTTCCTCGTGGACTTTCTCGATAGCATCATTTACAGTACAAGTGGGAGAAATATACGACTGACACGAATGTTGCGAAGATACGCAGCGATTCTGTTTTGCCTTGAGACTGAGTTATATTCACTTTTCAGAGCTTTTAGAGCTTGAGAATAATGCTCATACACACCTTCAAGATTCGTTATGTAGAATCTTTTCGCATTTCCTGTAAGAGATGGTGGAGATGCTTGAACTTTGCTCGTCATTGAGCATATAATCTTGGCAGGCATACTTGTATTCAGCTATGAATTCGTTCCCAACATTCGGCTAGGCTTCCAGAAAATTTCTTATTTTCTTCCCTGAAGCACATTGACATGTAATGTGAGACCTTTTCTTCCGATGGTGCCGGGGATTGGGTGGACACTGGAGTGGAACGTATCGGGTTCGGACGAGTCTAATCGGTGATCCGGTTGGTGACGCAAGAGAGTTGATATATACATCAATTTAGTTTAGTGCTTTGTTGAGGTCACCATTGCGGAGAATTGTTGACGCAAAGGTCTTTGAAAGAACAGTAGATTCATGGCGGACCGTTGTCACATTTCGTTCCGCGAGAAAGACAATCACCTTGCGAATAATGGATAGATTACTCAGAATCTGTCCCGAGAAAAGCATTGGGATAGGGAAGTCCTCAAGTAACCGAGCAATTAATTCATCACCAGCGATGGAACTTCCTCAACATAACCTTTGACGTAGTCCACCAGAGACTGTTGCAACTCTGTGGTCTGTCTAATTCCTTGACTGAAAACCACACCAATATACCCTTTTGCAAGTGGAAATTAATGGTGATTGAAGGCTTCGAAAATTTGGCCCTATTTAGGTTTTTTTGCACTACTGTACGTCCTTCTTTTGTAGGTAGCCTATTTTTTTCGCTTTTTGCGGTTTTTTTGTACTGTAAACCTTTTTCAATTGGTTTGTTTCAATTGGTTTTTTGTCAATTTGTTTTTTGTCAATTTTTTTTTCAATTTGTTTCTTTCAATTTTTTCTTTCAATTTGTTTTTTTCAATTTGTTTTTTCAATTTGTTTCTTTTTTTTAATTTCCTTTTTCAATTTTCAAGCAAGAATCACAATAAAATTGATAATTCAATTTACTCAGAACAAGAGGGGATATCCAGATCTATTTTAAACTAGCTCTAACTTACTACCGACAACCTTGAGATGATTTTTGCCAGATAGATGGCGCTGTGAATGCGAATGGCTGTCAAACTTGGGTTTACAGTCGGTACAGTAAGGGGGGACTTTTTCGTTTTGGACGCAGTTGAGGTGTTTTTTGCTCCTAATGTGGTCAAAAAACGTCTTTGACCCGTTGCACGTGACATCGCACAATTTACACGTGCGTTTTTTTGCGGCGGTGAGTGTCTTTTTAGTCTTAAAAACACACGATCTGTCAGGCATTCGGCAGTCGGCTTTGCGGCACAGCCGTAGAGGAGCCTTTTCTCGACTGTCAGCAGCTGTAATGGCCAGTAGACGGCGAGGTACGGTAGGTAGTTCTGAAACCTGGACTTGAGTAGGAACTGAAACGACATCCGTAGAACTTGAATCTGAAACGGTAGAGACAGTTGTCGCTTTCTGATTGGTCGTCGAAGATGGCCTCGGATTGGTCTGGATCGGCGATTTCTAGGTGCCACGTGTAGCATTTTGATTGTCTGGTTGTCTACTTGGCAATACCTCGTTGGTCCCAGTAGACGGCGTACTTGGCGAAATCGGTGTGGATGACGTAAATCCAGGTCTGACAATAGGAGTAGGGGCTTACTGTACAGTAGATGACAGCTTACAGAGCGCTGATCTGGATTCCAGTCCTGTTCTGGATCCGCTTGGCCAGGCTGGCTACGTGGCACTTCAAGCGTATCCCGCATCTTATTGGCCACTATATAGTGTTCGAAAAGAATTTTAAAAATACATATTGTTAGTATTTGCCGGCTTACACGTGGCTCTAAACAACGCGGCAATAGAGCAAATAGTTGTTTTTTCACTATCGAATAGCAATTAAACTTACTTCTTAAATTCCCCGAAAAACGGTAAATCCGGATTGTCGCGAAAAAATCAAGGTTAGAGTAGAAAAAAGCAGACGGGTGGCGTTAGCGGCGAGTCTGGAAAAAACATTAGACGTTTTTACTAGTGTAGAACAGTTGAGTAGGTTGAGAATAAAATTGTTGGTGTTGTTTTTACTTCAGTGCCCGAGGCAGCTATGCCTTTTATAGGCAGTAGAAGCCGTGGACTGTCTCTAGCGCATCTACGAACTACTTACTAGATTACCTTGCGGATAGTCCTGCGGACGGACCTAGTGACCCTTACAATACAACAGTCGTAGCAGGCATCGCTAACAGTACAATAGGATAGAGAAACTATAGACTACGTAGGATTAAAAATAATAGAAGTAAGGGCAAGAAACTACACTACAGGACTCTAAAAAGAACATAAATAAATTATATGCATCCTTTATTTCAACACTGATCTACAGGGCGTGTGCGGTGGCCACCCGATTTTAATTTTAGGGGGTTCTTTAATGTTTTCAAGAGAGTAGAAATTTGCATATTCTCCCCCAAAGTAACTAAAATAGCATAATCACGCGAATGTACAGTTGAAAATTTTGAAAGCGTCAAAGATATTCTTAAAACTCCTAATTAAGTAATTCTAGGAAAGCATACCAGCAGACAGTGCTATCGCGGACAGACACCAGCTAGTGCTATCGCGGGCAGACACTAGTGTCTATCCGTCATGGAACTGTCCTCATATGAGGCACACTTTGTCCTCATATGAGGATAAAAAATAGGAAGTACTGTACTGTAGTAGTCAAATAAAAACTTTTTGTCCCAATATTTATTAGTACAAAAATTGCACTGTAAGGAGTTAGTTACAGTAGTGTTCGACTGACCGACGCACTGAAGATGCAATAGCTTCAAAATTATATACTCCCAGTCAACTCCTCACATCCATCACTGGGATGATGGCCTATGGTGCGAATCGTAGGTTGCTGACTCAGAGATCTTGAGTCCGATTCTCGCTGGGATTCTTTAATAAATCCGAAAATTCTAACGGGAACTCGACTGGTTGTGAAAAAGCTGCTGTCTCAGTGCGCCATTAGGCATCCACTTGAACATGAGACTGAATACGTGGACATCTCATAAAGGGATAATTCAGTACGCCATAGACAGAAGCTAACTTCGCAAGTCATATAACGCAAGTAAAGCCAGTAGGGGGCTATAGAAATAGAGCTCACTGATCATTTTTTTCTTTTATAACAAAAAGTCACACTATTTTATATCAACTTGGAATCCTATTTGAGATCCATATGTTTTCTCGCGCACGTGGTCCATGAACCAACACCTTTTTGTGCTCGCGTGACAGATATAAACATCACGAAGGCCGTTGTCACGGCAAGTAGAACAAAGAAATCTAGGCTTACTGACCTTACAAACTCGACTGCGACCTTGGTAAGATGCGTTAGTATACTCAACATTACTCAATTTCCTCTTCTTTCTGGTTACAGCAAGATGTGTTCCAATCCCTGAAACAGGGTCCAACATCTCGTTGTCATCCTCATTTTCAACGCAGTTAGATGCCCTACGTGATATCGAATCAAACTTGTTCTCAAATGAGTTCTTCAGCAAGCATCTCATGAACTTTGACTTTGATAAGCAGAGTCTTTGACCAAATGAATGCTTATATAGTAAAAATAAATCAACAATTATGGTCGACAGGAGAGAGTAATTGACCCTGAGCGACAAATCTTGACTTCCAATTTCTTCTCAATTCCAAGGGAATCTTGCCTACATCTGTTGTGACGATCGATTTGGGAACACTTTTCGTAGTACCTCTCCACAACATCTGCAACTACAATTTCGAATTCAACTTTCCTTGTCTCGTCATCCACAGTTCTCCATCTTTCCTTACAAATTGGGGTTCCCTGATTGGTTGTATAGCAACTGCTGACGAAATATCTTCGTTCTCTATCCATCCAAAACACAGCCATTAAAGAATTGTTGTGTCAAGATTCTTCGAAACCATCGAGATATAATCTCCGCGCTCCGTGAGCTTCTGTGACGATAAGGGTTGCATCGGAAATTCCTTAACCGCATTCTTGACCACACCAATAAATCTCGTTCCATATCTCATCAAGGCTTCCGCAATTGACATCGATGCAAAAAATGAGTCCCCACATACAACGATACCTGTCTTCAGCCAAGGTTGAAAAAGTTGAAGTGTAAGTGCGGTGGTGTGACAGAATTGCCCTGTGAAGTCACGCCGAGGGCCACCCGTTTTCCCCATCACGAGCTCAATCTCAACATTATTCCAGACTGGCCACATGCAGAAGCCTTCAATTTGCAGCAATTCTCGGCTTTCTGTCATAAGCGACGTAATGTGCGAGCCCTTTCTTTATCCAATCTCCCCCGAGAGCGGACCACCTGCTAATGCTTTCATCGACGCAGATATGAGAAGATGACGTGGTATGCTGCCTGCGGTGGTCATTAATGGCCTTCAAAAATCCACTTACCAGAGACAATCTCGAGTCATCCAAGGGCCTTTCCTCCCGTGCAGAAGTTTGACTGAAGCAAATGTTTGCCAGAATCAGCTCAAACCTTCTGCGTGACATGATCTTTCCAAAGCCCGGTGCTGGAATATACTTCGGTCCAGATTCACTACAGAGCCCGCGGCGGTTGAAAATGAAAACCTTGTCATTAGTATGAGAATCCAAGGAACTTCAATATCTCTCCCGACGAGACGGGATGATTTCCAATGGCATCCAATCCATCATTTGTAAGGTCAGCATGACGTTTAGGTGAAGGATCGGAAACATTCTCATAAAGCATTCAAATGGCGATGAATTCGAGGAGCACAACCATACGCGAGAGTATTACCAGAGTAGCTAAACCAATCCCCGTAATTAACTTGTGTTCAAAATTAACGTGTGTGCATATTTAATATGTGGCACGTTAATTTATGAACGGGGTCTTCGAAGAGTCGTTACACACATTAATTAATGAACGGCTTTTTGGGTACATGCCCCGAAAATTGCTTGTTTTCACGGGGCTGCATAACTTTTAGCGGTTCAAACAAACAAATTGCTCAGATACGCAATCTGAATGGACATCTATTCTATTCCCTGTGACAGTTCCGTTCAGATTGCTTTCGTGAGCTGCAATATACATTTACTTACCAACACCAATGTACATAAACACCAATGTGCAGATGGAAACGGGAACCATTACCCATCCGCCACTGTCTCAAGCCCCCCATGCCCACTGTCGGCCCACTTGACCGCCTGTTTCGCGCGGCTGTGGCACGACAGGGGTCCAGCCATCCTTCGCCTGCCCCAAGCGCTCTTCCTTCTCCGCATCCACGTCGGGATGCAGGACACAGTGCCAACAACCCAGTAACCACCACCCCCACGCGAACACGTCACCATGTCAATAGCCTTTCCGAACGCCTTTGCGTTACCCAATGGATAGTATCTGAGGCAACCATAAGTGGACCAACAAAAATTATTTCAATGGCTGTCAAGCAGTTTCCGCGCTTATTCACTGGAACATCTGGCGCAAAGTAAGGGAAGGCCAGAAGATGGTGGAAGAATAGGGAGAAGACGCTGACTCTTTTGACAACAGGGCGCCGTGGAAAGCATTTAGTAGCGACAACAGCCACCGGGATACATCGCTTGAGTCGCAAGGCGGTTACTGGGCGAGGTAGGAAGGCCGCTGATTTGAGTGCAACACGGCAAGCAACCCTGCTCGGGGAATTTGAAAGGCTTGCCGCCGCGGGGTTGAAGTTTCCCCATCCATTTTGCAGCAACTGTCTCGAGACCTTATTGCCACGGCGCCCGTCAGCTCCCCATTCCATGCTGGAGTGCTGTACAAAGGTATAACGATTGCGCAAAAGGTAACCATCCGGTGGATTCAGCATTTTATGATACGGAAAGGGATCATACTGCGGGACCAAACTGGAAAGTTGCAAACGAGCCCTGAGAAAAAGTTATTCATAGAACGAGAGGTCGCCTTCCATCTCGGAATGTTAAAAAGGGGGTTCGAGGGGGGCATTTTAGAGAGGAAGAAATGGAAAATGCTGATGAGACGCATTTCGTTTTTAATATGGACAACGGGAAGACACTGGGGCTGCGCGGTACAAATCAAGTCAAGTATGCGGATGTTGTTTCGGGAGGTGAAAATATCACCATGATGGTCCGGATCACTGGGAAACCGCAGGCAAGGGTCGAAGTGCTTTGTTGTGTTCAAAAATAAGAGCAGTTCATATCCTATCAGAGGTATTGAAGACAATGTGTTAAGCGTTTGCTACAGGTCGCAGCCGAAGGGATGGATGGATACTGTGACGTTCTTGTCTTGGCCTAATGAGCCTCGTGCCATGCCCCGAAAATGGGATAGGAAGCGACTCTTGTTTGTGGACAACTGTGGGGGACATAATATAAACGATGCTGTAGAGTTGAAGTTGCAGCAATTTAACACAAAGCTCCATGAGCTCCCCGCAAATGCCACGCACCTGGTACAGCCAGCTGATAGCTTTGTGATACAGAAGCTGAAGGAGCTGTGTAGGAGGCACTGGGAAGCTTACAAATCCAGATGCATTCAGGCTAATTATTGGAGTAAGTCAAGTGGCTGCTTGCCGAATCCGGGAAAACGGTTTTACTTGGCACTTTGTGCTCGTGTGGTTTGTGAATTTAATGCCATGAAGGATCAAAACGGCGTTTCATATACAAGGAAAGCTATGATTCGTACTGGCATGTCTCTCGATCTGGACGAAGTCTGGCGTGAGTCTCAGCTCAGCGGGGAGCTGCAAGAAATTATTGCCGAACACCGCGAGCAGTTTAATGGCGCAGTAGTGCATGTTAGGACGGCTGATATTGAAACGAAAACCGACGGCGACTAAATAAACATTTCAATCCCTGCTTCTAAGTGTGGGGGAGATATGCACACGTTAATTATGTAGTGTCAAAACTAATGTGTGTGCGCAAATAACGTATGACTCGTTAATTTATAAACGCTGTGTCAAAAATCAGCTTCACAATTAACGTGTGACACGTTAATTACGGTGATTGTGATTGGTGTAATTATTTTTCAGCTTTCTCGGACAAATTTTCATTAATAGGTGTGAAAACCTCTTGATTGGTCCATGATCGTCCATGAGAAAAAACGGGTGCATCTGGTTGATGCGCCATGGAATCAGTGGAATTCCCATCCGATGCCGACGAAGACGGTTGAAGAGCGCCCAAACCTTCATGTACCGCTTCGTTTGGCAATTGAGCGGTTCCTTCCTCCTCTACGACGTCTGTTGGAGTTAGTCCCGCTTTGACGTTGACAATCTTCAACGTGACAGTTTTGAGACGGTCACGTATATTCCAGCTTGCCTCCACTGACTTCCTCCTTCGACCGCTTACAATGTCGATGTGGACGGCAATGACGGTTCCAGCCCGCAATTTCGTCTTCCAAGCTGACCCAGTCGTGTATCAGTATACACGACTGCCGGAGAAAACTGGGTGTGTTCAATGACCGCGTTTCTGACCTCTGCGCCTCGGGATCTGGCCATGTGCACCGTCATAACTCCATCCATAAACGACCTCGCATACCATGCATGTGCGCTGCGGGTTTATCTGCAAGTTCGAGGTCCCGGTCCTCATTCCTTGAACCGACCTTCGCCCAGTTGACCTACTCGTGCAACACCCCCTGTTGCCATCGATCCCAGGGATCGGCTCATCGCCTGTGACATAACTATTTTATTGCCGTTTAAGCCGGCCTCGGTCAAAAAAGCGATGCAAGCAGCCGGAGACGCCGCCGCCTAGGCCAATCGCGACATGGTCGTCCGGATTTCCGCGTCAAACCATTCGCTCTCGATTCCCTCAGTGCCGCATCCCCGATCACCGTCTTGTTCCTAGAAAACTATACAGCTAGGATCGCGACTAGATACATTACCTCAGACACCACTATTCGCGCGCGAATCTACCAGGGCCCCTGCTGTATTTTATGGTCGTCGGTGGCTATGACCATCTTGTCCCGCGTCCCACTGCACTTGGCCAAGGTGGACCATCCGGTTAGGTGTGAAGTAAATAGTCGGTCAGTCAATGTAAACATAGGAAAGACAATAAGAAGAACTTCATCATGGATCCGATATTCTCCCTGCGAAAACCCCTTGTGACCCTGAAGCCAGCCTTTCGAACAGGCTTATCGAGTGTGAAGTTGCTGTTACGCCCCCGTTCAAGCAGTCCTCTGTCACGAAAGCTACGCATGTTGGCGGGCCGTCTTCCGCCCAAAAGCTCCATATCAAGGTCCAAGAGCTTTACCATAAGCATTCGAGAGGCCTGTTGCATCCCTCCCACAATCCCTCCCGCGACTCGGGATTCCAATTCCCATTCCAACGCCTGGTTTTCGACTCCCGCAGCGCTCCATCTCTCGAAACTACGATATGCTTTTTATTGAAGATTTGTAGCCCCCGTTGCCAGGACATTCCTCACCTGGAACGCAACAATTCACACGCGCATCTAAAAGGGCATCAGTTGCGCCTTGTGGTCGTCGGTGGCAATGGCCATCATCTCCCGGACTCCAATATACGTTGCCGAAGTGGTTCATCATTTAGTCCTTAACTAGATGACCGATCGATGTATTCATTGAGTTACAGTATTATCGTATAGTTGCACGTTCTCTTCTTCCCCCCTTTCTTCTCCTTCAACATCTCTCATTCTCCTGCATCAACCCCGATCCTGTTGCTCTCATCGCGAAAGCCAAGCGCGATGACTTGCATTCGCCCTCCTGGGCGGATGTAGCAAGGTAGCACACACAACCATGAGTAGCGACGCTGCCATCGACGATACGGGACTTCGGTCATTTCCTGAAGGGATCGCTGCAGCATCCAGTGGCAAGGACCGCATTCAGGGCCCCATAAAGTCAAAGCCGATACCCAGACGGTGCCGCGCCCATCCCCGTCAACGGAAGACATGCCGGCCAGACGATCTGGCCCCGATGATGACTATTCTGACGTTCTCCGTTGGTCCGCCAGGCACGGTAGCTCTGCCTTCCTACGAGGACGCCCAGAAATGTCTCATCATAGCTGCAGAACGTGCGGGGATGCAACTACCGAAGCAAGCGCTCCTCACGGCAGGAGATTGGACAATTGTGGTTCACTATGCCGCAGATTCGCCGACTCTCCTAAGCATCCTGGAGAAACTCCGCCGTGACATCCCCGGCGCTCGTCTGTCCACAAGCAGAGTATAGAAAGCAGTTGTCCAACGATCGTATGGCACGTCGGTGCGTGCGTAGCTGCCACCCGCGGAGTCGAAAAATTTCGAACCACTGAAACCGGAAACATAATGGCGGACCGCAAGGCCTTAGCGGGAGCAATCGCCCGCTTTATCGAAGACGCATCAACCACACTACCACCACGACAGAATTCTTTCGTGGAAAAGTTCATCGCAAAGTTTTACAGGTGGTGCCCAGACTTGGCACCCACCAACAACGGACGGACCCCCGACACACGAGCCGGCAAATACTGACAACGAGAAGGTCGTCTCAGACATGGGCTCTCAAACAAAACTGAAGCGGCATTGGGCGCTGCAATCCCAGCAGAAGCCCACCTCGACGCAGTCCCAGACTCCATGAATGTCTCGGAAGTTAAACCGGCCCAGAAAGTCGCATCAAAAAAGGACCCCCACAGCACGACTGCAGCAGCATCGGACATTGTAGTCCCAGCGGAGGCTCATCCCGACTCTAGCCCAGCCTCCTCGGATGCCCCTGAGACAACATCGGCCCCACTGAGGCACATCAGAAATCTGCACAGGCAAGTGCCGCGGAACATTTCCCATCGAACAACCCGGTTCGGAACAATAAAGTCACCACTGCTGCTCAGCACCTTAGCACTACCAAACCTGATACATGGGCCTCACCCTGCACGAAGCTGATGTAGCCAGAGCGGCGAACAAATCGCATCCGCTCTTTGTCCCAGCGCATGAAGGATATGCGGGCGGCGAAGACGAATCTTGACCCTGTCCCCCCAACGGGACAACGGTTGAGCAAGGCATCTCACCACTAATACTACCCGTCTCCCCGACTGTACACACAAATGTCTGTAATGACCCCCTCCGAAAGCCAATACCCGTCTCCACAAATTGGGCCCCTTCCATCCATCCATGATACCATGCATAGCCACTGAGGCCGTTGGATATCTTTGATCGCATACCCAGGAGCTGCACGCACATTCTTGCCATACTACTCATACAGCTTTTTCGCACCGCTTCTAACGCAGGTAAATATCGATGCAGTCCAAACCGTCAAGACGTGTATTCTCCGAATACACCTTCTCCACACCGCAGTCTTGTGACGCTTTCTGTGCGGGGAAGCAGGGTGGCAGTCTTAGGTAAGGCAAAGCCAAGGGCTCCGAGACCGCATCCGCCGCGCCAATGCCGGTGAATGGGGAAAGCTATGGACAGAAGCCATACAAGCCCAGAAGAACAGAGATGAGCGACTTATCTGGCGCCGCCCATGCCCGACTGATATCACACGCGACCCCAAAGTCCTACGAGTAGCCCACCTGGCTACGGACGCGCAATACGGACGTCCGATACGCACCTTACAACTGTCCCGCATATCAGACGTGCGTAACCCGCAGGTGGTAGATCATCTGCAAGCGCTGCACCCCGCACCATAGTCTCTTGTGAAGGCCATCCACCCAAGAGACATTCCCCCCCGGAGACATCTCGGAGGAATCAGTCATGCGTGCAGCCCGACGCCTGAACCCATACTCAGCCCCGGGCACAGACAGAATGTCCACGCGGCGTCGTCGGTTCCTGGCCAACACACGGTTGAGCCCCGAGGTAGGATTGACAGGGATCTCGGCGCTGACTGCGGTTGAGATGAGATTGGCCCAGAGGGACCTCCCAGATGAGACAATCGCCCTGATCCCCGCTGTAACGCTGCTACCCATTCAACTTCGACGGGACAAGATCCTCCCCATTGCAATTGGGACGGCATTGAGACGACTTGTTACCAGGGTGCTTCGACCACAAGCACTAAACGACACGGGGAATACCTCGTGCCCTTACAAATGGCAAATGGCGTGCCCTCCGGTCTGGATTCCAATGTGCCCGAAGATGGAGACTGGTCGACCGCCATAGCGACAACGACGATGGTGCACTACTGTCAATGGATGCGCATAACGCATTTAACTGCTTTCCCAGACAGCGCATGATACATTTGCTGCCGAACAAAGTACCATCTTTGTGTCGTTTCCTGAAAATGATCTACGCGCGTAGCATACCAACGTTAGTACTCCCCGTGGCGCCTTCGCAACACATCCTGAGCCAAGAAGGGATGCAACAAGGGGACCCAACAAGCATGTTGATGTTCTGGTGCATCCACTGGCAGTGCAAATCGCCAAGCAGACGCAACCTGCTTTCCACAAGTGGTATGCGGACGACACTCTCATAAACAATCACGAGCAGCTTGAAAAGGCAGTCGCGATCTTGAGCTTTGCAGGTCCTGACCATGGTCTGTATCTGAATCTGGCGAAAACGAGATTATTCAGGCCGTGACAGCTGGGGGGAAGTCGGGCAACACCCTTGCTGCAACGCTTCCCACAAGAAAACTTCTCACTGAAGACATCGATCTACTCGGCGTCCCGATTGGGACCCACCACTTCATGGAGATCTTCCTCTCCAGAAAAATCAACAGCTGAAAAAAACGCTATCTATGATCAATGGGATTGGAGACGTTCGCATAAGATTTCACTTCCACCGGGTATGCGCTTCGGCGTGCAAGCTTTATCACGTGATGAAGCTAACCCCCTCGAGTGTCATAAGCGCCGCCGCGCGGAGATTCGATGAGGATCAGTTGGAATTCTACTCCTGTTCCAATAATGTCCCGATGTCTGGTGCTGTCCGACAACAGATGACCCTACCTCTACGCCATGGGGCTCATGGCTTTATACGATTGCTAACGCTGAATTATGCGGCATGTGCGGCGAGCGTCAGTGATGCCGACCAAGTGGAAACCCCCGAAGAGGCCAGTGCCAGGGGGCGCAGTTCGATGCCTTCAGACCGGCAAGTGCGCCCGTAGTAGATGTGCTTCTTCAGGGTGGCGCGTTCGAGCGCGGATGTCCCGCCATCGGCGAGGTCTCGGTAGGGACCTGAGTGGGGGCTGACGATAGTAACGTCAATTCCTTGCGGGGAGGGAGCGAAGAGGGGATCATCGATGACGAGGTCGAGTTTCCGTTGCTCAGCCGGGCTTTTGTGGAAGTCGGCCGCAAGGGCTCGTTCTCGTGAGACATACAGCCCAATGGCAGGGTTGGTAAGGTGGCAGAGTAGACTGTCCGGTAACAGGTTGTGCCGCCTCACGGCCCTACCGCGCTCTTACAACGGAAGCGTGGTGACCGGGTGCATCAAGTATGGGGAGGTGCTGGGCGGTGCTTGTCGCGCACATCGGGCAGAGACGAGAGCCGTCGAACATAGGGTTACCGAGGCGAACGTCAACCATAGTGCGCCAGACCTCGGCCTCGATGTAATGGTCATTCTTGGACAATGGTAGGGTGTAGAATGGAGCGGATGCAGCTGTGGAGGCAGCGGCTGCCAAGCGGGCACGCTGATGAGTGGAGGATGCGGGTGTTAGCTGTTGCAGAGAGAGTAAAATGTTGGTGTAGAGGTGTGCGGGGTATTTCTTGCCGGAGATGACGGGGTCGGAGGCGTCCTGTCGGGACGTCCTAGTGTCTATAGGACCGTTGTGCTGACTACTCGTGGCACTTCTTTTTCAATACAAATTTTTTTACCTCAGCGCATTTCTTGTCCATCCGCATTAGTTCATGAGTGTAGATGGCCGATCAAAGAAAACTTTTCCAGATTGTTGACCTCGGTTAAGGGTAAAGCAATTTTCCCTCACCAACTTCTGCTGTTCGCAAGAAGTTGCCAACCTCTGCTGTTCGCAAGAAGTTGCCAACCTCTGCTGTTCGCAAGAAGTTGCCAACCTCTGCTGTTCGCAAGAAGTTGCCAACCTCTGCTGTTCGCAAGAAGTTGCCAACCTCTGCTGTTCGCAAGAAGTTGTGATTACGACCTCCTTTTGAAAGGAAATATAGTTCGTATTATCGTGGGGGTTTCAGAAACGAGGGCACATGTACAGTAATTCTTACTAATTCTTACTGTACTGTAACTTAACATAAAAAACCTTTACGGTAGGCAGTAAAAATTTCCGGCTTACAAAAAATTTACCTCTCCAAAATGTAACGGAAACTGTCGCGACCTCTAGAAAAAAAGGACAAAGTGTGCCTCGGTGCTACGTATGACGGATAGACACTAGTTAGAGACCAGGTAGTTGGAGATCAGGAGGGAGGTTGAGGGCGATTGCAAGGGGTTCATATGATGGAAGGAGGCGGGTAGTGCGGCGTGGGGTGTATCTCTCTTCAGACTAATGTTTTTTTTTGTTTTGCAAGGTGCAATCTCATACAGCAGTGATACAAAGTTTACTGTGATCCTCTCTGCAGAAACACTACTTGCCTGAATTACGGGGACATTGTGGGTGTGTTTACTGTGGAGCTCGGAAGGCTGCGAACTAGATGGGTCTGTGAGGAAGGAGCTATGTAACAAAGAAGATAGCAGACGTCTTCATTCTATCTAGAAAGATGTGTGGATACCAGACAACAAACAGGCTGCATTAGAGGAGATCACTAGTGTGGCGTGCCGTTGCAAAAGAAGTGATCTCTTCCTCGAGAAATGCCTCGTGGCTATATTCGCGACAGCTCTTTCCAGACTCGTGACAACGGTAAAGGCTTCCGGATGCCATCCTCCTAGAGTGGAGACTGGAATGGGGAGGAGCCTGGCCCTCTCGGGCGATGCGGAAGTGAAACTTTTGCAGAACCCTCATTGCAGAGGGTTCTGCAGTGGGAAGGGGCTAGTAAGTTGACGAACGTGAGGACGAAATAGTCCGTGCTACCAATCGCTCCTGTGGAATGTTGCAGGTCGAGGCTCTATGACGGGACCCCCGCGCTGGCAAGGTCGCTTCCTAACAGGGCAACTTGGTTGTCATGCCGGACAATGCGCTCTCTTCCGTTCCGACAACGCATAAGGTGATCCCCGTGAACTTTCAAGTTTCGGGGCATGATTGCCTCGGGCACTGTGTCCCTGGTGTGAATATAGGCACCTGGCGGAAGTGCTGCAGCCAGATGGAAAACTGTTTGTTCGGGATTTGCTTCTTCAAATCTCGACAGGCGGCGCAGTGGATCCATCCTTTCGTGCCGGGTGCTTCACGCGTTTCGGCTTGCTGACCCTCAGCACGCCGCGGAGCCTGCAGTGGAGTTTGACTCCCTGCAGCGATCCGCCTACGGCACGCTGCATAATGTCCCCCTCACCGACGACGCCTGGGAACAAGCTTGTCTCCCCCTCCGTCTAGGGGGCACGGGTTCTCCAGGATTGGCCCTGCACTGCACGCGGCTGTCGCCGCCAGCATTCTGGACGCTGCCCCCGCCCCCTTACGCACCGCCGACTACGCAACACCCCACTCCGTCGCCGTCCTTGGGAAACAGGCACGGGGCGATCGATACTTCACGGTCAACCAGGCACGCCGGCCCCTGCGCAATTTCGTACGCCAGATTCAAGGTGATCCGTTTGCCACCGACCTAGGCGTCTTTGACCCCGCCTCCCTTGCTGCCATGCCCGTCAACCTGCAACCTCATCTAAATCAGGCACAGCAAGAGGCCAGGGCAAAGGAGTTTTGGGGGGATGAACTATGGAAGAGAATGCCTCGTCCTAGCGGCCACTCCGACACGTCCACACGTCGCCGGATTCGAGGCTTGGCCTTCCGTCACACCGGTGCGGCGGCGTTCCTATATGCGCATCCCACCACTGCGACGAAGGTGTCATCAGCACACTGGAGCATCATGCTGCACAGGCACCTCGGTCTCCCAGTCTACACAGACTCGGTGCCATTGAAATGCCACCACTGCCAGCAGGACATGGATGTCCACGGTGACCATGCCGCCGAACCGCTGCGTCTCAGAATTTGGACGCATTCACCGCCACAACTCCGTTCGCAATGTGTTCGCGTGGCACGTGTTCCGCGCCGCCGGCCTTGACTACGAGTTCGAAGTAGAGAATCTCCTCCCCGGGACGGACTACAGGCCAGCTGACATTCTCCTCGTGCATCCCCCCCGTGACACTGAAGCTGGCTTACCAGACCGACCCATCGCATGCGACGTCGCCCTCACGTCACCGTTCAAGCAGACCTCAATTACCAAAGTGACGCAAGTCGCCGGTGGGGCTGCCGCCCTCACGCACCACCGCAAGGTCCAGGAAGTACAGCACAAGCTGTCAAGACTCCCTCGGTGCCCCTTCTCCGGATACCGCATTATTTATCGAAGAGTTTGTACCACGTGTCGCCAGGAAATGCCACACCTCGGACGCTACGATTCGCACACGCATCTACCAGCGTATCAGTTGCACTTGTGGTCGTCGGTGGCTATGGCCATCATATCGCCGGCCTCACTGCACGTGACCGATGTGGTCCATCCAGTTAGCTCTTAACTGAAGAGTCGGTCAGTCGGTGTACACTCAAGTAAAGAGTAAAGATTCTCTCTCTCTCTCAAGCCTTGTAGGTTCTTTGATGCTCGGAGGGCTCGCGTAAGATGTTACTCCATTAGCGCCACGTGGACAGCGTTCGTCACATTCTGCGTGGGAGGATTATTGGAGCGGAAGCTGCTGAAACGGAGTCTGTCTGATAAGCGGCAACGAGAATTCCAGGCTAAAAACGCGTCTGTGGCAAACAGAAAGGCTGCTGCTGCGATATCCACCACGGAGGTGAGACATATACCCGAAGTCGTTTCAATCTCCTCGATTGGCTTGAGGGGCAGCTGCAGCTCTGAAAATGTCTTTTAAAGGACATCGCCGGCAAGTGTGCGCATCGACGATTCCGTCAGGTTGTCGAAATACGTCGCTTATTTTCGATTTCCAAGATGACGGGACCACTCGTAGGAGGCAACTAAGCTTACAAACGCCAATACAATTGCGCAGGATTTGGACCGACAGTTGTGTGTCTTGCAGATCAAATTAGGCATGCAGAAACGGCTGTATAGAGTACACATGATATAGAATGTACTTCCATAAACTCTTTCGAGCCAACTGGTGCGTTCGGAACCGTGGTGCCGTCGTTGTACTGCTGAATCATTTCAGGCGGTAACGTGACTTTGGCAATTCATCAGACGCTGTTGGCCACCATATCTTGCATTTTTGGATGGAGAAATGCAAGCCCAGGCGTCTTGCCTCCGGTGATGAAAGAATGCCGATGACTTCGAGAATAGCTTCATGAACTGCTGCAATGTAGAGTTGAGCTACGGTACCGTGCATTGACAGCAGAAACACGGAAGATAGCCGACCTGGCAAGCAAAGTGGCGGCCTTCCCCAGAGAGGCACACCCTGGACGTTCGAGACTCGGCTGGACATTTGAGCCCCTAGGGTTCTATTCACTGGGATCCCCATCCAACGCATCATCCAAGATCATCGATAAGCACGCCGCAATTATCGCGACGCGCGGCGGCAGCTTCCCCGGGAGAGTGAAATGTCGCCTGTACCAGAAATAAAGCTCGCAATCTGGTCGACATGTGCCGCTTCGATAACTTGCCGCGCGCCCAAACATGCAGGGTTTACCCCCCAATACCGAGTAACGATGTCCTGCACTTTGCACTTACATAAACATAACAGGAGTGGTGTCTAAAGTTCACAGTACAGTATAGTGCACTGTACCTCGTTGTATGTCGGTTGGGATTATCATATCATTTCTAGATGTGGAATAGGGAAAGGCCATTGGTCCTTAGAGAACACTTTAAACTTTTCAAGAAAAAGGTCAGTAAAACCAACGGCAGGAATGTGGGATCTAATCTTATCGCAATAACACAAATTACACTTTTATTATCTCATAATGTTTCTGGAGTGTCGGAAGATCGTTCCAATAAAGATTTCACAATTTCACGTTTCGAATGTTTTTCTTTAGCGACCAGGCGATGGACTGCTGAATGTGTACATTGTCGTTGATGCAAGCATGAAGCTACTGCTAGCGCCGATTGCTTCCAACCAGCCCTTCCTCACAACCCTAGCACTTGGGACATCCCTTGGAATCTTTGCAACTTCAATCCCAAGTCTGCGATCCCTCAATCTCACTCCCACCACAATGCTTCTCAGCTGGGATGCCTGCGTGCCAAACCCGGACAAGCCCTCCAAGTCCGACCCGACCACCCCACGAGAGACCCCCGAACTCCGCGAGCTTCGTCTCCGCCAACTCTATCAGCAAGCCTTGCACTCACACCGCATCAAACCAACCACCTTGCAAAACGTCAATTTGAACAACTGGCCAGCGAGTTCCGTCACGCCCAAAAGCACCGCGCCACAGCCCGACAGTTTACCGCGGGCGAAAAGCGCCCGCGCGATTCCTCACCTCTTTGGGAACGTCGCTTGCGTTTCGCCGTGAATCGCAACTTGGCTGAAGTATGTTATGACATGAACTTGTATGCAGAAGCTGTGGATTCTTATGCGCTGGCTTTGGATGACGATCGCTCGGATTTTTTAGTGTGGGTCAGAGCCGGGAAAGCCGCTACGTTGTGCGGTCGTCTGCATGTGGCACGGCGTGCTTTTGAAACCGCGTTGCGGTTACGACCGGATCATTGGTTGTGTAGGGATGGCTATCGCGCTGTGTTGGCTGCCATTGGGGATGGTGATGAGGATGTGGTGGAGGGTGTACAAGCGCCGCTCGGGAAACAAGTTGAATTGATTGTCACGGAGCGCTACAAGTTTTTGGAGATGGAACGTCAGGCTAGAATAGCTAAACAGGTTAAGGCTGCAGAGGTTGTGTCGCTTGAAGAATTGACCTGGGCTTGCTTGGTCGATGCGTTGCGGGTGTGTTTGGAGAGGAGAGTGAGTTGCACCGATGTAGAGCATGAGGCTTTGCCTGTAGGGCATCCGGTCAAGCTGCAGTACGTCCATGCTCGGGACACCGCAACCTGCGCACAGGTAGATAACTCGAACACGCCTGCTATGATGGTCCTGTCAGATGATCTGGAAGGATCCTCCGGGGAGAGCCCCGAGTATGAAGACTCAGAGGTTGTGGAAGTTCCAGTGCTGGCTCATGTTGAAGGCGTGACGGCTCGCGAGAAGATGAGCGATGTGCAAAATGACATCGGCGCCGAACTCACCTCTCCTAGTGGCGAAGAAGCCGTCATGGATGCGAAATCCGCTGAGGACAACTCGGAGGGCGCCGATCAGGGAGGCGAGAAGTCGCAAGACGGAGAGAACGGGTCACGGGATGAAACTGAAAAGCGTCAGGTGAGCAGAGGAAATGTAATCCCTATTGCGGAGGGAACTGAGAAAGCGATTGTGGACATGGAAGTTCTGACAAGTGCCGGTAATGTAGAAACCCCATCCGAGAGGGTGGGTGTGCAAGCCGATTCAGGGACTGACCAGGTTACTGCGAAACAGCGGGAGGCGACTGGACCGGTCGTGAATGTGAAGATAGAGCCTGAACTGGAGAAGCGACAAGAGGTCGGAGATCGAGCAGGCAAAGGCAACAAGCTACCCACGCGTTTCTCAATGAGCAGCAGCGACAGACTCGCACCGCAGCAGAATCAAAGGGTACTTCAGAAGAAGACAAGGAACTCATCCAGTCATTGCTTGAAATTTGCTTGCAGGGCATCGATATTTCCGTTGGCACCAATAATCCCATCACAGCGCAGAATGCGGCACATTCGATGGACAATGTTTCTTCGGAGAAGGGAGCAATCCGTCAAGAGAAGAGGCGGTTGTGCTCTTGGGTGAAGACAGTTGACGAGAGAAATGAGGCATCGGCTGTTAGCGAGTGCATTTCTTCATTTGGGAGCGAAAACAGTGGTCCTCCTGATCTGTTGCTGCGAACGCTTGAGAGTTTATCAGAGTTGAAAGTAACTCAGTACTCTCCGACAATCGCCCTCTTGTGGTCAACCTTACGTGCTAATCTTCAGCTTCACATGCCGGACTCGTCGTCTATTACTGTGATGATTGTCGAGGCCCTGCTAGTGTCCGGGAAGAAGGCCGGCAAGGCCAAGGCTCGGCGATTTCAAGAAGCCAGTCGGCTCCTATCACATTTCCGTATATCGGCTGCAGACGAGAAGAGACTAATTTTCTAAGCGTCAGGACTGCATGGCTTTGGAGCCAACTTCATGAGTGTTTGGGGGAGATGCAGCGTGCCTTTGTTGCGGCAGAGCAGACGCTTGCATTACTACTAAATATCCAAGGTTGGGCTCAGAGTGTTGTCCCGGAGACCTTGGGACCTGACCTTTCGGGGTACAAATTTGAGGAGCTTGTGGACCATATCGAGCGGAGAATCGCAAGTTTACGAATGGCTCGCGACCTTGAGAAAGCCAAAGAGGAACTCTCGAAAATTGCTAAGGGTGATACAGATGCCGCGAAGCGTACAGTTTCTATTTTATCTCCCTCAGTCCATGAATCAATTCGCCGACTAGGCCTTGACCGCTGGAGTGGAGATGATCTTAAGATGGAGTTTGCAGACCCAACTGAACATGAAATGTGGGATAAAAAGTTAGATGCTGAAACCCAGTTGGAGCCTCAACTTGCTGTTTTCGCGGAGGCTTGTGCGAAGTCTGCGGATGTTGTTGGGGAACTGGTGTGTTTTTCAGTGCGCTTACGGATGGCCGTTCATTACTACGCAGCTCAACTTCGTACTGAAATTGACAGCGGGGGACCGCAGCTCCAACAGGATTCCGACTCAAGCTCGGCGAGGCTAACTGATTTGCTTGTCCAAATACGAAAGTATGTTTTGATTGTCAAGAAACTATCTCATCCGTCGAGTTCTCAGCTATGGAATGATAAGGATGGCGTAAGCGGTTGGTCTATGGAGAAAGCGGCGACGATTGCGTCAACCACCCTTGTGTCTCTTATTTCCTCGTATTACAAAGATTCCATTACTCAAGTATTCTCCGGCAAATACCGAATTAGGAGCTTCCCAGAAGAATAAGAGACTTGCCTTCACAAGGTGCATCCTAGCATTGCTCGTTGCAACCTTTTAATTTGTCAATGTCGACGAGGGTCTGAGTCCCAGCCGGGGACCTTCTGCAAAGTGAGCAAAACGATCCGTTGCTGACCACGAAGATGCTAGAGGTGGTCTCGCTTTGCCTGAAAACTCTTGTCGCTCGAGGGTGCTGCCGGGAAGAAGGCACTAGCGGGGCACTGATAAAGCTCTATGTAAATTTTTGTGCAACAGGTTACGCCAGCTGGCATTCAAAAGGGAGAAATATATTCAGAACTGCAGGAATGCGAGGAGATCTCCGCAAAATTCGGAACCCATGGCATCCTCTGCTCGACTGACGAAAGCAATCATACCACCACACAGCTGACCTCTGAGGCAAACGGTGACAAAACTTCTCGCAACTCCGGAGGGAGATGGGAGGATGTAGCCTTAATTCGACACGAACTTGCGCAGTGCTTTCAGTGCCTCTATCAGGTTCAGGAACTCGACTCCTCTGGAAGGTTGGGAGCGAATTTCATGATGAAGATCGGTGGTTGGAGGATGGTGTCGTGTTAGCCGTCATATTGGGCTGTCATACAGTTCTGGGGATCCCACTGGAGGTATTGCAGCTATGGACACTGATGTCTGTAATAGCGTATTTCTTTTCTACAGGAGGTCTATTTTGAGGCATTTGCTTACGTCGACGCGACGGGGGTCGAGCGAAACGACTGAGGGATGTCCTTTCACGTCTTGCCGAAAATCTGCCCGACGATGTTCCTGGGTTTCGAATGCTGCCATTTCAGGTGCTGGACACAATTGTAACAGATGTTTTAAAGAAAACTGGAAGCATATCGCGTGAAGCGACAGAGAGCATTTCGCGTCTTGAAGAAGCCTGGAATTCATGTCCAGTCGAGGAGGGTGGACAAGATACTTCATTTAATAACCAGGCCCGAAACGCTCAGCTCGCAACACGTTCTTTGAAGTTTTCGCCCTTCAGGCAATGGCCACGTTTTCGGCTCATGATGCTGAGTACAAGAAGCACAAGACAGCTGAGCGACGAAAGAGACCCAAGGAAGTAGCTGAGCGCCTCTTTGCAGCATCTGGTGATTGCCTCGTTGCTCTTCGTTGCCGCCCTTGGAGTGTTGGAGCGTGGGTCTTACTAGGAAGGATTTTTGTTGAAATAGCTGATTTAGCCTTAGATGAACGCGAATTAAGCCTGTCATCTTTCGGTTTGTACAGGTCAGATGAACTTGTTACGCTTGGAGATGGAGACGCCGTCGAGACTGTGTTTGGGAGAGCTGAAGCTTGTTTCGGATTTGCTGCTTCTTTATTGCAGCATCCTTGGGCAGCCAAGGCATCCAAGGGACAAACGGGTTTGAATTGGTCTCAAGTTTTGGGTTTGGCTTACAATGGCGAAGATGATAGCATTACGGTTGGTATAGGTGACGATGGAGACCTGTTTGGACCACTTGGTATATCTAACGCTACCACGTCACGTGTAGTTCTGAAAGTCGAAAGTCATCCGAGTGTTGGAAAGATTAGCGACGATCACCGACGTATAGCAGCCATTAGATTTGGGGAAACCGCGTTACTGTACTGCGGCTTAGAGAGCTCCGCTATTTTCATCTTCATTGGACTCAGACAAGACAACACCGAGTGCCTTTGCAACCGAAGAATCGCTTTGATGCTCATATTCTAGCGTTGGGGGATCAAGCTCTACGTAAGCTCCGAGAGGGGCAATCGGCGCTTAGCAAAGTGTGCCAAGCAGTGTGCAGTAGCACAACTGCGGGAGAATCGGCTGCGAATGTTATCCATTTCGATTCCTCTGCTGCGGACAATGAGCAAAGGCATGACGACGTTGTTCAGCCCGACTGGCGTGTTGGGTACGTCGTAATTGAGAGACTCCAGTGGTATTTTCAATGATGGAAGCTTCGTTGATGCGGAAATGCGGGAAGGCACCGGAGGAGTACATGCCTGTTTTCCAACGTGCACTCCACGAGAATAGAAAGCTTCGAGCGGATCTAAGACAGGCGGCCGATATTGAGCCTTTGTACAAGTTACACGCCTCGAGAATGAAGCTGTTACTCACTTTGAGAGAGGATCGCAGCCACCTCGAAATGTTAACACTTCTGGAAAAGTACTCATTTACTGATATATGGAGCCGCCGTGTGCGCAGAAATTGATGATGGGGGCGACAAAGAGCTCGAGGATGTTATAGCAGAGCGGAAGATTGCGATTGCTGAAGACATTCTGTTGGCTATGCAGTTCTGCCGCGATCCGAAGTCCGGCGTGCAGTATGCTGAGTATTACTTCAAGGCAACGTACTGTCGGGCACTGATTTTACACGATGTATTGAAAGACACACGCACGGCGCTCGAAGAGCTGGGAAAGCTTTTTAAGGTTGAGGCAGCAGCCAAGGTGCTTGATCAGGGCCCAGATGGCATACACAGGGGGTATTTCTACAAGATATGGAACTATCGAATAACTGACACAGGAGTTGAGCCAGCCTTGGAATCGGAACGAAAGCTTGTACGGTGGAGAAGTAAGATCCTAGGGCTGTACGTTGATCTTTTGCGACGTAGCGGGGAATGGCGACTGTTGGCTGCAATCATTTATCGGCTAAAGAAGCGATCATCGGAGGATCTTCCGGTGGATGGGGCCCTTTTAGATGATCTAATCTTAGCGTATGCAATCACTTTGCGAACAGCTATTCTGAACTCTGTAACGAAGGGTATCCTCACCAATACTGGTTTGTTCGAGTCCTCCTTCAGAAGAACATGGGATATATATGTAGAAACGTTGCGACTTGCGCAGGGTATTAAGAGAGTACGGGTAGCTTAAACCGGGAAGAGACGAATGAGACGGGTGGGGAAAGACTGGTACGGAGTGGCAGGCCTCGGTGCCTTCTAGCAATCCATACTGCTCTGCGCTTGGAGCATGTACGATGGAGCTCGGCGCAAAATGAAAGTGAGCCGGACGCCGAAAAGTTGACAGCCTTGCCTGTGGAGGGCAAAATGAAAGAAGCAGACCGTCAAGACGTATGGAATATGTGGACACATTGCGAGTGGCTGTTAGCAAGTGGCCGTTGGATGACAAGATGACAAGGCTCTTGAACCGGAGGATATCTGATTACTCTGGGCCAGAAAGCCACGCGTAAGTGCAAGGCTGGTTTTGCGCTCCTGTTTCAGGCATGAATTTATCTGTGATGAGGCGCATCGAATAAAGGCATTTATTTGTTTCATGGAACTAATTTTCTCCGATGTCGCGCGGAACGTGGCCGTTAGGGCAATGGAGACCTATGGCAAGGTCCAAGCGGTGCTTGTCCAAAGGCACGCTGCCGCAGCCGTATTGAAGGACGGAGCACGCCTGTTGAACGGCCTTGAGCCGGCTATTTATGGAAAACTAAGAGGTACCACTGGTTACCATCTAAGATATTCCGGGCCACATCAGACCATGTTTTTCAAACATTGAAGCGCCCCACATTACCCCCATTTTTCTCCGTAAACAAGAAGCTCGACGTCCTTATAGCAAACTTATGGCTTTCGATCCCCTAGGTGCCCCATCCCCCGCTTCTATTCTGTTCCTAGAAGACTTCATCCCGCGTATCGCAGAGAAGCTTAACACAACCACAGGAGTGATCCGCAGACGTCTCTATCAGCGCATAAGTTGCACACTGTGGTCTTCTATTGCAATGGCCATTCTATCGCGAGCCCCACTGCACGTGCCTGACGTGGAACATCCGGTTAGTTCTTAGCCGCATAGTCAGACTTGCAGTGTACAAGATAGATACCTTCCACAATGGCACATTTTGAGACAACTAACATAAATTTAACTACAAATTTAACCTCTTATGCGCTTTGGCCCAACCAACTACACCAATAGAAAGCTGAGGGGCTTTTGGTTCGATGGATCCCAGTTTTGCTGGAATTCGCTGAGTTGAACTACTTTGACACTAACTTTTGTGGTGTCTCTCCGAAACTCTGCATTTTGAATATCCGGCTTATTCTGAGACACATTCTACCCTATCTACCACATCCTGCATCACCTCCAACACCACAAGCGCCGCAAATTGAAACGAACGAATGGTGGGCAACGAGACCCCACTGTCCCACCACGCTCGCTTCGACTCCTACCGTGCCTACCAGATGACTGTCGAACTTCTAAAGCAACTTTTTCCAATATCTGCTGCTATATTCTTCAGCTCCCTTTCACGATGAGCTATCAGCTCCCTTTTATCCCTTGCCGCCTCCTCTCTCCAGCCTCCGCCTCATCACATCCAACTTCCTTCTCTTCTGAGCTTGCTGGCGCTCCCGCAAACTTCCTCCTTCCTCTCTTCAACTCCTCTTGTCTATTCTTTATCTCACCACCTCCTGCTCGTGCTGTGCAATAACAGAAGCAAAGTCACGCACGCGCGGCAGGAGCACCTGCCGGATACAAAATTCTGGGCCCATATTCGAACTGGTTGCAGTACTAACGCTTGTGGTTTTACATCCACCCCTCTATTCGAGAATGGTCCAAGAAAATGTTGTACAGTCTGGCTTTCTTTCAACAGACATGTTAGCTTCTTTAGCTTTGTGGAAACATCATCTTTGCCATTCATAATTTCACTTGCTTCTTTGTAGGTTCGAGAGTCGGCGTGACGCTTAGAAAAGACCTCAAACGACTGCTTACACCAGCTGTGTTTAGCGCTCTAAATCTGCTTCCGTATTGTCGGCAGGACTTGCAAATTTCGACGGAATGCCCTGTTAAAGGGAAAATCCCGGTAACCTCGAACGATGACATGACTTGGTGCTGGTGATAGATTCTAGGCAAATATCGCGCATGCAAGGTTAAAGTTAACCTTGGATGTGTCCATTTCCCCTGCCTTAAAACGCATCCCGAATTCGTCGCAGGGATTCTTTAAACTGCTTGTTTGGGTGCTGGTCTGCAGGCTGCAGAAAATGAGACGTGTTTGCAGCGCTCACCACCCCAAGGAAGACCTCTCCCTGCATTCCTCAATCTTTGGAATCCTTGCGCGAAGCGTGACCATCGAGCAGGAGAAAACACGGGTCTTTCGGGGAGTAAGTCCCTCACGACTTGTCGACGTGTTTTATGAGCGCCGTCAGAATTGGACCTTCCATAGACCCGTGCTCTGAAGTTTTGATTACGGCTTTGTCAAACGGAAACCAATTTGGCTTTTGAATTTCTCAATTATACCGTGGGGAGGAGAGGGAAAAGTTCCCTCCACGGGTGCCCACCACTGTGCCGACAATCTCTTTCCCTCAATGATGAAAAATGGCGGGGCTTGATACCTGCTGCTGAAATCGCGACCACAGCGGTGATGTGTTTGCTGCACCATGAGTTGACTTCACAGTACGGAATCCCCCGCCAATCGTTGAAGATGAGCCGAAAACCTTCTCATGCTTCCCCATCACCGCATCCTCGTTGGTCTCATCCTTACAGATACGTGAGTCCCAGATACGGACTGGTTAAGCAACGGCCCGGTGATTCTTCTGGAGGTCGTCGAGCACCCGAAATAGAGTCTCAACATGTAACGTATTCTCTGCTGCAAGCTTCGTAGGCCTCCTTGTTGCGGTGTCGGCGATAGTTATATCCCTGTTTTGCGCCCGAAATCGACGGACACTGTCTAGACTAGGCAGTCCATGTTTGTATCCATCCCGGCCATCCGATGCAATTCGCCCTAAGGCGCTTCTGAAGCTCTGTATATATACAGCGAATCCTCTCTCTGCGGCAACAATTAGCCGCTGCTACGATCCGGCCTCTGCATCGGACAATATCGGCCTTCGGCCCCTCCTGTATCCTGTGACAAGAGTTTGTCCAAAGAAGTTTTGTCGTTTTTGTCGATTGCCGATTTCAGTCTCCCTACAGTGGCTCTTGAGGCGCCAGTCATATGTTATTTGAAGTATTTTCCACTGCTTCTCGTTTAAAAGAGTTACTGCCTTTTGCCTCTGTTGGGCCTGTTTCAAGGCTGCCGCATTTGATTTCTTTGTTTTGAGCGCTACTTGGCGCATACTTGGGGGCATGATGCTTCGGGATAGAATTTAGTTAGTCTGCCTATCCATCCACATCGTGGATGGAACCATCTGAACATTCGGTGGAACTATCGCTGGACACAAATCTGATGTGCTCATGAGCATAGTATGAATAAATGTTGCGTCTAATCTACCAAAGGTTTTGAGATAATGATGCAGAAGCGGTGTTTGGTGTGAGGACAATTTGGCGGGAGTTGTCTCAAATTATGCCATGTCTCAAAATATGCCATTGTAGAAGGTACTCATTGACGAAAAGTTTCTCCATCCAGTTGCAAGTTGCAAAAATATTGCGTGTTTTTGCAACTCGCGCCGTGTCGGCAGCCCTGTAGAGAACCGGGTGGCTTCTGGGGTTTACAGACCTTTGTATGGGTTCTTGCTACTGTGGCGTTTCAAAAACGTATAGATGTTGCAATCCGAGTGGCACAAATTATATATTCTTGCAACTCGGATTGCTCAACAATTTTTTTCGACGCAAGAAACAGGATTACCCTATGCCGACCATTTTGTACCAATTACCGAATTTTATGCGCTTTGGAACATAGGCCAACCAATTTTCAATCATTACAACACCCCAATTTTTCCCCTCTGGCCAATCGACGCGCTAGTTCAATCGAGATTAAATTTTTGGCGGGAATCTTGCCACGCTGGCAAACACAGCGCCCGTGCAGACACTTATCTGCCACTACCTCCCACCCAAAGTTGGCGCCTCAGATGCCCAGCGTATGCATCTGCTGGGCGACCTCGGACGATCAACCTCTCGTCCATGCACACTCCGAGATCTTTTTCGTACCTTTCCCCCTCTCATTATCCCCTTTCCGAACACAAACTCCATCGCCATGCCCAACAACACTCCTTTACCTCGTTTCTATCCGCATGCGCTCCAAACAACCCCCCGAAATGGTACGTTTATTTTTTCCTCCGTCACTGCATCTCCCATCCGTGCTACACTCCCTTCCACGGTTTCTGTTCCTCCAGGGCACTATTCTCTTTCTTACGAAGGGTCGTTCGATGGTAATACACCTCTGCAGCCTCTTGCATCTTTTCCTCAACCGGTCCCCAATCTTGGCACTCCTCTCCTCGCTCCTTTGCCTCTGATCAGCCCACTTTTTCATAACGAACTAGCTCATGCAGGGGGGTTATCTCCAGATGGATCTGGAACTGAGCAAAGCGCAGCACGCATATCCACTTAGCATACCAACACAGCAGCGAAAGCCAGAAAGGGTCGGTCGAAAGGGTCCAAAAGCAAGAAGGGAGCCAGTGTGAAGGGTATTAAGCTCCTTTCTGACGAAAACAAGAGACAGCGGGGAAAAGGGCTTCTTGCCAGGTGAGAGGCTCGTGCTCGCACAGGCGTGGGTTGCACAATCCACAAAAGGACCTTGTTAGAAGGAGGGCTCTTTCTGGGCGGAGGTCATGCAGATCTGCAAAAAGAGAGGCTGGGAGTGGACGGAGAAATCCTTGCGGTCGCATTTGCTCGGCATGGCTGCAAAAGTGCAGCTTTGGTTGAGCTGCCAGAAAAAGTCCAAACCGATGTGTGTGTCTGGAGGGAACGACGAAGATCTGGAGAACTTTGCGTTTGATTTGTATCAGCAGAGCGCCGCTAAGAAAAAAACGATAGGGGAGAGAGACTGCTTCTCTTTTTCTCTTCAAGGAAGCTGCGAACTTCCTCAGCTAGCAGCAAAAGTTCCAGGGGAAACCGAACTTGGGATGGAGTCATACATGTACTCCGGGAGAGGTTCAGAGGCCTATTTAAAGAGCGAATTTGTCTCTTTCGTTGGTGACGAGTCCAGCGATGGGCCGCATGGCTTCACTGACGGGAAGAGGCGAAACGATGGTACAGAGAGCGTCCTCTTGGGGCAAAAAAATGAAGGTGAAGGAACTGTGTGGCGACAAGAGGGCCAAAATTGAGACCGCGTTCGACAGTATGCTGAGGGAAATGGCCTAGGTGAAGAGGGACTTTCAGGATTCTGTAAAAAACGCCAAATTCTCAGTGCAAAACAGTGAGGATTTGAACCTCTTAGGATTGCTACCGAAGGGTCAGAACGTTACCAGGATTTTCTGAAATCGGTGATGACGCGTTTTCGTACTAGGAGCAATACAGTTCCTTGAGAGAAATAGACTGGAACCAAAAACTGAGCGACAGAATCTGAGAAAGAGTTGGCACAGAGCGATGAAAGCAAATGCGAGAAGTTCGAGGAAGTTTCATAGTGTGTTGTAATTCTAGGAATAAAAGGAAACCGGCGAAGTAGGATTAGCTGTCGGGGTTCTGAGCCTCTCACTTTTCGCCTTGCTCACTCTTTTGAAGGATTGAGTATCTACAATGGTGCCTTTTTGGGCTTCGCCTTCTATCTCTGGTTTCAGAAACGTAATCTGCGCTACGTCGATCAGGCTGTGTCAACGCGCGTCGTTATCGCTGCCGCAGAAGCAGAACGCAGTCATTGGGAACTCCTCTGGTCTAATTATATCACCAGAGGGTTCAGTTCATTAGCTACAGTAAACTAATGGTTGTCATGAAGTATTACGCCTTTTATGAGCTCGTCACAAATTGAGTCGAATCCAGATTCTGATGTCAAACGCGAGTTTCTGAGAATGAATACGTCCACCCTTTCCGGTCGGTCATAGTTTCCCACTCTTCGTACTCCTCTTTTCGCTCCTGAATTGACGCTTGGACGCACTCCTGTCCCTCTTCCAGTAGCTCAGTAACAAAGTCGAACACCTGGACTTCTTCTTCCATATCATTTCCGAAATCCACGTTTTTCCTCATCATCACCAGTATATTGTGTAGTATAACGCATGAATGACTGTGTGCAATAATATCCTTGGCATACCAAACCTTTGAATATTCCCGCAGAACCTTGAAGCGACACTGTAGCACGCTGAAACAACGGTAAATGTCCTTTTGAAGCCACTCTTGGCGCTTTGTAAATGAGCTCTCCCTTCACTTGCCGGATAGGAAACTGGCTGGGCAAGAATAGAACGGTTTGGATAGATCCCGTCTACAAGAATGTAGGGAATCAGGCGTTCGTTGTCACTAAGTACTATCTTGTACGCAGAAGGAAGGCAAAAAGGAAAAAATCCATTGAGAAGTCGTTGAACAGAGGATAATTGTGCACGAGAGTGAGGTCTTGTTTGTACCTGAGCTTTTAACGAACCAATGGCAAACGTAAAGATCATGACCGCGCCACGCCTCCACCGAGATGGTGGTGATTTTACCTCAATGCTGTTGTGAAACTGCCCCTTGAGGGCTTTCGGGAAGCTTTTACGCCCCAACTTACACCCTTTAATTGCATCAACATATCCTCAAAAACTTTTTTGGGAACACCTATCTTCTGTGGCTCCTATTTCCGCGGTTTTTGGCCTTCTGTTGAAGAAGATGTTTCCGCAAAGATCAATTATGCGCATACAAAATGTCCTTACCATATTTCGTACCGTTACTGCTCTCATACGGCATGCGTCATCCCGGTCATCATTCGAGCGGTTGGTACCTGGAAGACGAAGGTCTGCGAAGTTCTTGATCTCAGACTGAAGTCCCGGGCGACCAAATGTGTTCCGTCCCGGCGTCCAAAGCTTGGGAAGAGTACATAAAAGTTGGGCGTGGATCTTGGAGAACATCGCTCTAGGCACGCAAAGCGACGGCGGAACAGTCGCAATCTGTACAAAGGAGTAGGTGTCAGATAATCAAAAATCCATGTAGACTTACCACGACATATGTTGGTTGTTACTGGTTTGCGTCCTTAGTGGTTTCTTGTGTAATGTGTTACTTGCCCTTTTTCTAGCGCCAAAAGGGCCATGGTCGCCGTGCAATACATGGGAAGCAACACGGTATGCATGCGGTTGCAGAAGAATGTCTGTTGGGGTTGTCATCTGGGAGGAGGATCTGTGAATTGAGCAGAGCGAAAGAAAGAGAGAAGCTGGGCCTACCCTCCCCGCTAGGTATCGGCGACCTTCAATGCGTCCGCGATGATAGTCTATTTTGAAATTGTTGTGGAAGTTCCGCTCTCATTGACTTTGGAAAAAGTAGGAGGGGAGAGGATGAGGATCCTGTACGCCGTGATACAAATTAGAGGTACTGAGAAAAGAGGTCTGCAAGCCAAAATTTCAATATGTGAGTTGTAATCGAGTATTTCACTCTTTTGATAATGCAATTGGGGAGGTTTGCTATTAAAGAAAGATGAAAATTGATTCTTTATCTAGAGAATAGTATTGATAACAGAATTTTAACTCTTATATATTTGTCTTGGTTTGTAAGAACGCGGAAGAAATGACTTTTTATCGACGAAGAATTTGGAACCGAAGGATATTGGAGAGAAAGTAGTCTTGAGACAGTTTCCCCTGGAGAGTTTAATCCTGGGATTATGCATTGAGGGCTTTTACATTTAGGGGGCATACTTTGGGATTGATCTTTGTAATACATGCCATTACTTGAAAATAATAAGCTATGCATCTGATGAGTATCATATTTGACGCTCCTCATTTGTGCTCTATATCCCAACACCTATTAAGTATGTTCAAATGGAATGGACATCTGCGGAGTTATTGGACGCGATTAGTTTTACACAGCATTATTGACAGTCTAGATTGGTCTTTGTGAAAACTTCTACATATAACAGAGGGGATAAGGGCTATTTTGTAAAGCTTCGGAGGATTTGCTGACAAAAGCGATAGCCACTTTGCATTGTTTTTTTCCAAAAATAGAAATAGTAAATCTTTCTACTCGGAAGTTTCGGTTAAAAGCCAAGGGTTCGCAACTATAAATTTTGCGAGGAAAAAATAGAGGCTTATGGTGGCAGCATGTTGAAAATTTTCCAGTAGAGATTGTTTGTGTGAGGTTTAGAGTGAATTATGAAATTGACAAAAGGGAAATTATTTCAGAATCTGGAAGACTATGAGTCAGCGTGAATAATCAAACTTTGGAGCGGGTCAGTACTCTGAGGTAGTCTTATTATGGTAACATTTATACTTGTTTCGCAGAGATTTATTCATAAATTTAATTCTCTATTGAATTAAATTAATGGGCCCAGAATTTACATTATCTCCCAAAGAAGTTAATTGCATTTTCGAGGAAGAAATAATATCCATGCCAAGTGATCCGAAATAATTAATAGTCACTTTGTAAGTTGTATAAGCAGAATATGAGGTTTACCGGCAGCATGAGGCTTTTCTGGATTATTCCTCGCTTCGAGCCTTTCATTTCACGAGATCTGCGACTAACCTCAACTTTGGTAGAAAAAAATTATTTATCAACAATGCGTGTGGTAACCTTAAAAGGAATTTTTATCAAATTGCCATACAGATGCTCGCTCACGAGCCGATGATGATGCTAATTTATGTGTGTCTGTTCGTGAGACACGTCCGTTTGGCTTTTTTTTCAAAACCGGCGGCAATCGACGGGGATTTCTTTGAATAGAAAGTGTTTCGATAAAGAACACTTGGAAGGAGAAGGGCCGGGAAGGACGTCCTAGCCAAGCAATGGAATTATTAGTCAACGCCGCAATAATTTTCTCATAGTACGGTCTTAGGGCGTATCAACGGGAAGACGGAAGGTAAATAAATGGGGCGTAAAACCCACCCGGCCGTTGGCGATTGCCGTCGCCGGCGATTGAAATTCACAAGCTGATGTAATGCGGTATGCATTACAATGCAACAAGCACTCCCGTGCTTGTGAAAAATGTGCCGTGTGGTAGTCCCTCAATAATTCAAAAATTAGAAATTAATGCAAGGTAGGCTTCCACTGTACAGCAGTGACCGGGTGCCGTTACTGTTGTCGAACGAAATAGGTGTCGTCAAAAGCACAAGAAAAATTGGGAATGCAGTGTTCTCGTGCCCAAGAGATTAACAGAATTTTGCATAGTTTTGGAGGGTTGCGTGATGCAGGCGGCGAGTCGAAACATTATAAATACCAGAGTGTGTGTCGCGTTTGGGTTGCAGTTTGGTTCTATATGGTCGCAGCCAGCTTTCTGAGCGATGCTAGCCACCTTTTGCAAACTAGATTACCAAACAAGATGCCAATCAGCGGTCGAGATGATGGGGTTGGAGGGATTGAAGTGAAGCAAGTTATGTAACGAAGAGAATGGAAGAAATCGAAGCTGAGTTGGGTCTGCTTAGCTCAGATGAGATAGCGAGGCCAATTGCTAGGAGCAACTTGATAGATTGTGTTCCAGCTTCTCTTTTGAATGGGAAATAGTGCATCGACGGGAATGAAGGAGACAAGCAGGGTTTGCAATAGGTCCTTGATGAGGGCCAACCGTTGGAGAATATAAGGCATGTTATACCGATGATAAAGTGGCTAAAAATGAAACTCCATTTGAGCAGGAGCAAGCACAGGAGGGACTTTGTTAAGGGAAAGTTCGATGCAGACTCCATATGATATCATCCTGGACGAAGGGAGTGGATGGGAAGGCTAGTGAAGACTGACGGAAACAGAAGGATCAATGCATTGTGGTTAATGCTGAAAAGGGAGTAATACCGGATTCGACCAAGGCGAATGCGATCAAACAGACAGCTACATCTCTGCGTCTATGCGGCTGTGGAGGTAGTAGCATACAATTGCGGAGTTCATGAGGCTCTCCATGTACTAATTCAGCCGGTGAATAAACATCATGTCACCTTTGCGTTGATTTCGCAAATAATCCACTTTTCCGGAGCGATATGAAGTTGTCCAGATGAGATTGATTGTCAAAGAAGAGACTTTGCCATTGGTTTGGTCCGGTAGTCCGCTACGTTGTGCTGCGAGCGGACAAACCCGAGAAAGGAGGATCTTCCTTTTGTAAACGCCGAGTGCTATGAGGATGCGGTTGAGCTGTCTTCGTCCAACACAAGATTTTGGGGCTCTAATATCGCAAAGAAAACCAATAAGGTGTCGGTTATATACTTCATGAGCCAGGTCTTGACCGGACATGTCTGTCGTAAAGATCCTTGGTTATTGATACGTGAGAAGCGGAGTATTTATGAGGCAAATTGTAGGCTGAGCCCTCATCATTTTCGAGCAGTAGCGGCAAGGTTGCCCGTATCAGCTGTCATGTGACATGTAACGACGTCAGAGGCCAGTGATTCTATTGGCTCCGTTGATTCAGGCGCAACGTGGGGACCATCGAGACTGAAGCGGTCCAAAGGGTCCTCTTTGTCTTCCCCTAGAATAGAATCGAACACTATCAGCTCTGACTTCTGATTTGTCAGCAGAGTTTCGGTTTGCTGCTCTGCGGGGGATTCAGATTCTTCCTTTTCCCCTTAGATGAAGCCTGCTAGCCCATGAACAGATGAATCCACCCGTTGCAAATGACTGTGTGCAAAGCGCGCAGCAGCACCAAGGGCGCATCGGTGAGAGCGACTCCAATAATTCGCACCACAATTCCAACATTCTCCCCTTTTGCGATGTCCAGTAGTCCTGGGAGGCGGTTTCGAACAGTATTTTAAGTTTGAAGAGCGATGATATAAAAGCGATTGTTTGAATGAGGGTGAGTACCGTACCTTGTTAGATGTGTCTGATATTCTCGGTCCTGCACAACCATGCCAGTGAAATTGTTAGCATCAAGTTCTTGAGTTCCCGTCAACATATCGAGTTGGCGCACATCCTGGATCGACTCGTGTAGATTACTGACGAGCTTGTCGAAAGAGTAGCCCTGCGACGTGATACTCTGAACTAGAATTTGAGACTAGACCTGGTATTCCCTTATAGAATTGCGAAGTTACTCAATTTTGTGGGAGTCTGTTGCGAAGTTAGTCAATTTTGTGGAATTCTGTTCCGAAATCACGCGAGAACTGGGAGCAAGCTCGTTGATGTGTTACACTAGTTTAGCGAACTAAAAAGTAAGACATCAGATATTTTTTGCCCTTCATGAACGTACGGAGGCGGAGAGTTTCCAGGATACCCTTGACTTGGAGTTGTCTTGCATCACTACCGTATTACATGATCATGAAATTCACCATCTCTCCATAAGGCATTGACTCGGAACAATTATAGAAGAAAAAGTTGCGAGCTGTGCCATCCAAGCAGTGAATGAAGAAATCAGCTTGCTGGGACGGCATAAGGCCAAAAAGACGAGCGCGGAGATGTCGAAAAACCTCAGAGTTTCGTGGATTTTTTTGGGAAATGTGTCCTGAAAACTTCATATCCTTGAAAATTTGTTGGATGAAGTTGGCCTTTCGACCGTCATCACTGTTTTGGGATGGTTGTTCTCTAGGCGATTGATATCAAGGTTGTTCCTCGGAAGGTCGGGATGTTCGTGACTAGTCTCTGGATTTCCTGAGGCTTCTGGAAAGCGATGTAGCGGTACGGATGGGATTTTACTTACGGCAGTTGGATCGCAATACCTTCGCTTCTAATCCTTGCGTCACCTACGGAGTGGGCAAGTTCAGGCGGGTCTGGCTTTCAACAGAGCTTCCTGTGATGAAAGAAGCATTGAGAATACCAGTCATACTAGTGAGAGTGTCGGATCGTTAGTGTCCTTGACCTTCGGATGATTGATGATGCGTAATATGCCTTGCTTCCGTGAAGTAGAAAAAACCATGCCAACAGTGAAAAACGCTTATCCGCCCTTTCAGGGATCGAAAGATGCAGCCCGTTCATGAAATCTTCCGGGGTCATCGAGAACGAATACAAGCCCGCTATAATGAACAACAAACGAAAAGAAAATATCGGTGATGCAAAAAACTTCTCGGAGAACATGCTGTTCGTCGGTGGTAGTAGATGGTGAAGAAAGTCTGCAACCTTTTCGGGTTCAGGATGATCCTAACGCTGTTTGGAGAAGTAGAACTATCTTAATCGTTTCCCAGACCGTACGGCACGAGAATGGACTTAGCGGCGAGCAAAATTAGTTCACAGTACTCATCTTTGATGCGTGTGTCGTTGATCATACGAAAGATCTTGCCAGATTTCGCCTTGAACGTCGCCACAGATATCGGGGCCATCGTGGCGGTTGATCAAAAACCGTTTGCCATGATCGGAAGGTAAAGTCGAACGAGAGATTGATGTAGCAAAGGAAGGAGTCTAAAATCCGGATTGTCTTGACACTAGTCCGTTTGGCTCTTTTTTTCAAACCCGGCGGCAATCTTAGAGGATTTGTTCGCGCAAAAGGTGTTTCGATAAAAGAAGGCTTAGAAGGAGAAGGGCCGGGACGGAAGTCCTAGCTGAGCAACGGACTTTATTGGTCAACGATACAATAGTAGAAGCAACCAAAAATTCTCGGGGCAGTATCTCCGATGGTCTATAGAAGAAGATGTGAGAAGGATACTTTATAGATCAGAGAAAGAAGGTATCTACCAAAGCTCGGGAGCATAAACTTTACTGAATGGATAGAAAGAACTGCCAAACAGTATGTCAAAGGCAGTACAATCGAAAAGAAGAGGTCCTAAGTATTGTTGCAGGAGGCATTTAGGACCAAAAGCTATGGATATGGCACCTTTTCGTAGGTATTAAGGTGAGTGTCAACGACATTTGGCATACAAGCTTTTTATTTCTTGAACAGCCTTTGTTCAGTAGAATTATGACCCCTATTAGCCACAATATCGAGTAAAGCGAGCGTATGAGAACCTTGCAGACAGATTTTATCGTAAGTGGCCTAACTTCTTACAGAAGATCCATGAACAACTCACTCAAAAAGAGCGGTGCATTTAGAAAAAAAGAAGCGCAAAAGAAAGGACTTGAACGCGCATTAGGAGTCCTAAAGCCAAAACTACACCTCATAGAAAGCCCTGGACGCTTCTCTGCGAAGAAGCGAGGTTGTATGTTGTGAGGTTAAACATGAAAGGAGAAGATTTGATTTCAAAGGTTACGGAGGACGATGAGGACGTTGATCGCGAAATAGAACAAAATTCCCGCGGGAAGACTGTCGCTCGTTCCGATTTACTCAAGCTAAAATGAAGATCGAGGTGAAGCTCGGCCTGATCTATCACAGCGCCATATTTCTTCATCAAGTGAGAGAAGATAAATATGAGTACAATGAATTGAAATGAAATGACTAAAACTCATATCGTAATTAGAAGGCGAAACGCGAATGATCACTCTTCGCTCCTGTCATCGCTCTATTTAACCTATGAAAGTGCCTCAGCCCCAAATAAACCAAAAAATATGTCACTTGTAGATCTTCTGGCGTGCAGTTCTTGGAAAGAATAATATCTTTGTTCTTTCTAAGGCTTCTGTATATCTTTCTTGTAAGTTTAAGGCCTCCTCTGAAACTCTAGCTCTTTTTCTATCTCCTTTGCCTCCTCATTCTTTTCCGCTACCTTTCTTATGGCCCTTCACTTCCGGATTAGTGGTACTGCTTCCATTACCGCAACAGTAATTCGATTTCGAGATCAGGATGGCGCGACACTGCTATCTTTTGATCCCTAAATTATTTTGGAAACTTATTGTGTCCTCCAGCTTTATAAAAGCGAGAAGGTGCATGAATGGTCTTCTATTGTAGCCCATAGGACTTGTTGTCTTGATTCTATTGAAAATTGGTAGGGTAACCGTTTCTTAAAATTTCACATCTGTTAGAAAAGAAATTTTCTCAGTAGCGAAAAACGGTGATAACCTAGCAAACTATGCCTTCATATCGAAACTGCGACGAATGGACATCGTCTTACACTCCTCAGTTTTTCGCAGTTTGAGATGGTCATTACCCAAAGGTTCCACTCTAGAGGAAAATTGTTGCTCTTCTGTTCATTTCTTTCATAAATATCATCTGAAACATTTAGGCAGGCAATGGCAATTACCGCTTCTCCTCTTTCTTTCAAAAAAACCATTGTTATCACTTCTAGATAGGCGGCGGTATGTTTTTCTTGCTATCAATAGGTTGATGACCAGATTTAGGAATGCAACATGAGAAGATAACAGGGTGATGCAGTTCGCAGGATGTCGAATTTACCGAATTTCTCGTCTTCGACCAGCTCTATATCGGAACATTTAGCGTCTGGCTCGAGCGATAGTACTAATTACTCTTAAACTCTGAGCGAGCGCACACCTTAAGATCCAAATTACATTTCTGACGCTTAGGGGAAAATTAGGATAACCGACAATAAAACCGGAGAGAAACATCTCGAAAAGAGGAAGTTCAATTTGGCGGCGTAGTCTCCAGATGTCGTCGAAAACTTGAGCAACAAGCCAAAACATAAAGATCTGTCACCATTCGCAAAGGAATTTCTCCTCGTCATGCAGTTCAGCGAAATAATAAAACGGCGGAACAAATAGGCTGACATCACATCATGCATGCCACTGAACCCAGAAGCGCCTTAACTTCGATATTGTAAACTTTGAACAAAACAGAGCGCAAAAAATGAGGATTGGAATCCGAAAAGACTGCCACACGGGATATAGATTGTTTTCCAAAAACGGCGCACAACCTTAGTAACAACTTCTGCATCCCGCGGAGAAGCTGAAAACTGTTAAAGCACAGTTAGCGTTGCAGGCTCGGAAAAGACATAATGTTTTTTGAAATACTCCTGCAACTCTTTGCTTTTCCTTCCCGCGGTACGATTTCTTATCATTCTTCCTGCAAATGTTACGCGAAACTGATCTGACGGAAGACCTAGCCTGGCAGCACGGCGCGCCCTTTTGGTACAGTAACAAATCGGGAGATAGTAATAGCTCCATGGTAATCCTTGCCGAGGCTGTTTGGGCAGTGTATCGCGATCGAAAGCTTTTCACTTTGCGACACTGATTTAGTACAATTGGCACTCATACTGTACTGCCATAGGCAGAGCTGAAATAGGTGATCTTTTTTATCTAATTCTCTGTACTGGCCATACAGCCTGTAGTGCAATAGCAATTTACTTTATATTTTGGTTTTAACAACATAATTTATTACTCGTTTCTAGAGCCCCATATATTAGGTGGCACGTGCGCCATTATTTTATACCATTTTACCGTGCACAGTACAGTAGATGCCCCAATTTGGCCTGGTGCTGGACGGCTAATCGACTCTGATATTTATTTACTGCTAACAAACTGTAGTAAGATGGTCGTGGCCGACACTATGTACATATGTAAGTCATAAGTGCCATGCGATGAGCCCCATGAGTGCGCGCTTATTTTTTCTTGCTTCCCACAAGCCTCTACCACCCCGATTCCTAATAGCTTTTGAGCTACTACCATGCAGACGGATTAAATAGAAAGCGGCTTCGATCACTGAGTAGTCATTGATTCAGGAAATAAGGCCCGTAGCCTTTCTAGGTCGAGTTAGCTGCATTGAACTAAACCACTGCCATCCACAGGTACTTCACTGTACAGTAGGGCCATTTATGGCGACTGCAGACCACCATTGGTCTTGGTACTGCATATCAACCCGAGTGAGCCCAAGGGCGTGTATTCCGGACCACTCGTCCTCCAACTTCGACCTGACATTTTCATATGTGGAAGACACCTATTGGGCCAAATGCCGACCTCGACTATCTCTAACTTGGATCTCCATTACTTTGCAGAAATTAACTTTGCTTACACCGTAGTCGTAGATAACTTTAACCCAGCTAACTAGTATTTATTTTTACCTGGCTACTCCCGGTGCCGGCTCTAAACTTGACTACCAACTTCTGCCTTTGCAGCAACCTTACCAACGGCAACTTTGGCTAAAGCTAAGTCTATTCGCCCGGGTTGCCCTTTTATTCCCCTCTCTATCCAGTATTATAACACACATTTCATTGTTCGTTTTTGATATTTACTAACACTTACCGCCCCGGACTCCGGTTTTTATATACAAATAGGAACTCCAAGGGTGTCGTTGGTGACAACAAACCTTATCAACAAAGGAGGTAATCAGTACTGCTGACACACTATTACATCTTCTTTTGCCCAATATTGCACTCCTGGTGTCCCCGGTTCTTTGGACTCGATTCTTCTCAAGTTTCTCGAATTCTAAGGATCGCGTGCCGGCATTAAAACCCGGAGGACAATTGTACTGCTCAGCCGTCCAAAGAATCACCCCCGCTGTACTACCCCAGCTAATCCTCACCATCGGCGAGCTGTGCGACTGCATCGCAGGGTGTTAAAAGAGAAAGAGGAACAGCGAAAACCCTGCGAGTTTCGGTTTGTGTGTTGGTTTTCTCATTGTCTGACGGTATTCCGTACCTAGACGAGAACGACTGCGCACCGAGTATTGCACGACATTTGATTCCTTCTTCTGCGACAAATACGAATCGGACGGTTCATTGGACGAAGTTTATTCGGCCGCCTTCTTTTCGATTTTCTTTCTTATCGGAGGCTTCCTCGTGATCTACCGCATTTCTTCCATGTGAAGACCAGCACGTAGCGTCATAGTGATCTATCGAGGTCCGCTGAAAGCCAAAAACTACTGTAACTCCTCAAGAAGACAGGCGGTGGTCCAAAATTTGCGACGTCTTCAAACCCGATATTGTCTTAGAGAAGCACCATATCCTTCAACGAGCTGTTAATTCATGAGGTTTCCGGAGCGACTTGTAGAGCTTGTCGAGTGATATCTAGCAGATCTTCTTGCTTGGAAAATTTGTCAAAGAACCTCTGCTTGACTATGGCGTAGTTCTTGCTCCTTCTAAAAGTAATCCGCTCGACGCCAATTCCTGGTATCAGAAGTAGAAAGCGGCACCGTCCAGATGTTCAAAGAGAGTATGAGCTTCTTCATAATTTTCCATAAAATATGTGACGAAGTTTTCGTGGGAGGAAAAAGATTCATGACACTGCGAGTGCCGTTGTACACTTCCGCGCTGGAGCTGGGAGCGTCTTTTCTACGTAAGAGTACCATGTTAGCGGTGCTGTTGCTGCCAATTTTTCCGCACACCCCGCTTACCCGGAGTGTAATAGCAGTGAATGTTACAAGTGTAACCAATTAAATCCAGCCCAAAGCAGCTGAATATTTCTAATTTTCCGCAGCCTACAATATTCCATGTCTTGTACCTTCCTTATCGGCAATTTGGGTAGACCTACGGAAAAATTAAAAAAAACACCATAGCGACCCGACTCGTTTTTGGGACGCGAGAACTATTTTCTTCTATCCCTTCCGGTCACAGGGATACCAAATTTACCGGCAATTTTCTAATATTTGCCAAATGGCGGCGCGATGAGTAAAGACCTTCAAAGAATTGCAACAAGTGCAAAATGATCTAAAGTGATACACCCTCGGCACATTACGTTTTACTTCCCATGAAAACTTCGCAAGCCTCTTCGATTGTTTCCAAACCCATTTTCGTGCAGAATTATGTGACACAAACGCTTTGATACTTCTTCCCACCTCTGTTTGCTATTTTTATGAACGCAGAACCACCATCAAGAGGAAATGTTGAATTGGATTCGCAATATTTTTTAGGAAACAAAGCCAACGCACGACGACACGCGTGTTTCTCCTTCGTCTGACGTCTGAAATCTTCCCACAGGCGGGATTTCACACTTGACTGCTTTTTTTGGGCTTCTCTGCTGATCACTTTAGCATGCTATTGCTCACGAAGTCTTTCAATCGTTCTTTTCTTCTGAGCTTCTCGTCTCTGACGATCCTTCATTGATCTCAGCCTCGCATCGTGGGTTATTCAATATGCAGCCGCACCTGCTCTGGATAAAAAACGCGTTATTTTGTAGCTCACAAGTGTAGCACTAGAATTTAGCGGTTCACAGGACATTGTATCATTAAGAATGGAGGTGAATTCCTGGAGGTTTCTGAGCAAAACACTAAGTTTTACGATCTTAGAAGAAGCGCCAAAGTTATTGGATACAATCTCGATGATTTTAGAACAAGTTTCTGGTGTTTACGCACTGATTTAAGTCGGGGGCTAATTATGGAACTGTCCAGATCCGTTTCATGTTTCACTAGATGATACCGTATTCCGTCTTAGTCATTCCGAAACTGCATGGGAAAACCTCGCTTGAAAGGATCAATGACGGTTACATTGAAGGAACGAATTAAATCCATTGCAGTAAAATTGGCAAAGGCATGTACAGCGCATGTCTGGTTAAAGTTAAATTTGCAAGTGTTAACCCGACCTTGACGGCAAACTTCATCACGAAGCTCCCTCATTGAAATGGTGGAGTTTTTATTGATTTGCTCGTTATATGGTTGCAAAACGTGCGACGTGTTCGCAGCCTTGAAAATAACCTCAAAAATTCCCTCAATGCACTCATCAATCCATTAGGTATGTTTACGGAATGAGTGACCAACCAATATCGGTAACTTGCACTGATTATGGTCATTGAAACTCCTTATTTAAGTGTTAATGTGTTTTAAAAAACAGGCTCTAGACCTTCCTCCACAATGGGGTTCTCTGTCACCTAAATTAAGACTTTAATTGGAAACCATGTGGGGTGCTGAGCGACCAACAGGTAATCGATGGTTGAACTGTTGGGTGATGCTTCCGGTAAACAGCCGAAGTATAATGTCGCATATTGACACGACCACCCGACGAGGAGGAAATGCAAAGTATCTCCACGCGTACGCACCTTTAGGAGGACTCCCCTTATGTCAACTGGGTTGCCAACAGTAGGTGGTCGACAGTGTAATGTAGTGTAATTTAGGTAGATGTTTTAGTAGTGCTCTCGATCTCGTGACGCAACGGGGCCGGACCATAAGAGTCACCCCTATTGGTCCACCGGATCAGGTTGGGACTTATTTCCCCGCAACTTTACTTTCTATCCTTTTACCACAACTTCTTTACGGGCAATCAAACTTCTTTTTGGCCTCTAACGCGCCGATGCATTGCTTAGAATTCCTTTGGAACCTCTGTTCTGGACGACTGTTCCTGAGAGTGAGACAATCTCGTTCCTGTGCTTCCTTTTTCATCACCGATCTAGTGGATCCCTTCATCGAAGATGGATACCGTTGCATGGTATTCTTTACGTCTACCAGTGCCTACCACTACACAACTTATGAGACCAGATTTGATATAGAAAAACTACCCAACACCAGCAGAGATAAATTGTTAGCAAACGGCATTGAATTTAAAAGTACTCTATAAAAAGCGAACCTAGAGAGATATCAAACTACAATGTTCTAAAGGCTCATGTAGCAGCCGATACCGACAGAAGTACAAATCGCGGCAAAGTTACATTAGTCTAATTGGCAAGGAGGTATATAGAAATTGCTGATTGGTGAGGTCCGAAAGCTTTTGAGAACCTCTCGAAATAGCCACGATGTCTTCATGCCATTGGTTTGGCATAAAATGGTATGATATTATGTTTTATACTGGTGTCTAGGTACATTTCAGAAGTTGCAGTAATGTCTTCATACAGTTTAAATCCTTGGTAATGGTTACTGAAGGTATAATGAAAGGGTATTTGAGGTAATTTATGGGCATAATCGTTACAAAACAGTTCTCCATCGTGTAACTTTCAACAACAACCCCTGGACTGATTTTGAATACCCCAGTCACGGGAGCCCACCTGTAAGGATTGACTCGTTTTAGGGCGACGATGAAAAAATGGACAGCCAGTGTTCCACTTGCTGCAGCAGGAATAACTGCTGATATGTTATTACTTACCCCAAAAGTGGATTAAACACCTCTACTTCCCCTGTTCTTCGATGAAGAGCATATAAATGCGGGCTTCAATTTCCCTACGGTCTCATCGACGCTCGTTTCGTCCATATTCCATATAAATTATGGATTAACCAGTCTTCCCTTAAGCAGCATTCCAACTTATTCAATTTGTTTAAACGAAGTTTCAACATGCTTGAAAGTCTGCCCTACAAGCTTAGTGTGTTCGTTTTTATTAATTTTCTGGTTTACTACTTCTCTGTTTCCAGCGCGGTACGCTCCAATAGTTTTTGCACGTAGCACACCATTTTGAAATTCAGCTCTCCTGTTTGAAGCATTTCGTGGAATTGAACGCTTAAACTGGTCATTTGAAACCGCAAAGATTAATAGTGCTGCTTCATAGAGTTCGTTGTCGACGATTTTGTCTTTGTCTTTTGTAATAACCTACTGCCGTCCTCGTACGCAATTTTTGCCAGTCAAACTACGAACTTATACATAAATTCCCCTGTTGTATTATCATTTTTAGACAATGCACAGTACCTTTGCCCATCCCAGAAAAATCTATATAATTTTTGAAATGGAATGGGATCCAGCTCGCAAAAGTTTCGCTGTATCCAGTCTTGGCGCGCTTTGATTTTTTTCTGTTGTTTACAGCGCTTCTTGAAAACAGCTATTTGGCGGCGCATAGAGACTGACATAGTCAATAGACGGTCATAGAACGCTTATTTTCGTCTTCAATACCATGTTTGCTATTGACGAGACTACTGGTAACCTTTATCAGAGGAAGAAGAGAAATTTGAGATTACCTAGTTCGCAGATAGAAGCAGAGAGAAGTTAGATTCACACACGGTTACCCAAGCTACTTTGGTGGGGAGAAATGTGGGGTGATTTAATATTTGAAAGATATGGTCGCTTTCGGCGCGGAATACCCTACAGGGTGACCCATACTATCCCTTAAATTTACCTACAAAGCCAGCTGAAGGCCTTCCAGCAGATGAACTGTGATTGGTTTTATGGGTGTAGATAAATATAACATGTACCAAAATAAGCCGATCACAAAGGTACTGTTGTGGAACTTACACTACTCTGTAATTCAAAGTCAAAGACAAGATTATAGTCCTACGGTTTTTACAGAATGTAAGTGTCGCTGAGCGGGAAACTTTGGAGTGCAGTGCAGTGGGTATCGTCAAGCTTGCGAATTTCAGATGTTTCCGCCTCGCCATGGTCGTGAGAAACGACGCGGAAAACATTGCCCATGAGTTGCTGATTTGTTTTGTGTTTGTGTGAGTTTGTTTATGTTTGTGCTATTCATTGAATGTATGCCGTCGTGCAAAGTTCATTTGTAGTCCCACTAGTGAACGTGTGTTATTTTTGTCTTGAGTTTACATCTGTTTGCAGGCGACCGTGGGGATATTATGTCTCGAATTTATGTTTCCTCGGAAGCCACCGTTGACGAGTAATGCTGTGAATTTGTGTTTCCCAACAAGCGTTTGTGGGATAAAAAAGTCTAAAATGAATGTCTGTGTATCGACCGGTCGTGGTCTACTTTGACGTCATAAATGGTATAGTGTGAAAACTTGGTAGTACTTAAGATGGGGCCAGGAGCAGCATCGGATGAAAACGGCGGAGAGGAAGGAGGTAGACTCGGAAGCCCAGAATTCGCGCTGATTGTGGACTTGCCAATTCTGAATCTGTATCCTGTTTGCAGAAATCAGAGAACTATTCGATGTACTTACAGTGCGGTGCAAAAGTATAGACTCAAATGAATTGAGAAAAATAGTAACAGAAGCCAGGTGCATTGTGTACCAAATAAAAGTTTTTAAAAACTGAGTATAGCAGCAGCATTTTTTCAAAAAAAACAAAAGACGGTACGCGAGGGAATAAAAAATGTGATTTTACTGGTGCAAAAGTATAGACTCTATCATATTTATTCGCAAGCCCAAAGCCCTTAGAGGTCCTAATAAATAATTTATTCCCCGCAAAGGCTAACAACAGATAAAATGCGACGTTTCATTGACTTGACCAGAGTCTGCAGGAGCTCTTCAGAAATGAGATACCACTCCTTGAGAATCGTCTCTTTAAAATAATTTAAGAATGAAAACTGCCTTCCATCCTGGTAAACCCGGCGAGCTAAAATCCCCTACAGGTTCTCGATTTGATTCAAGTCAGGAGCCCTTGATGGCCAGTCCAAAACAGTGACAGAGTTTTCATTAAACCAGGCCTTAGTAGAGTTGGTAACATGGATAGGGCAGTTGTCTTGCTGAAATGTCCAAGATTCTCCATGTGTCATGGCAGCCCATGGTAACGAATTATTATTTAGAACATCCTGATACCTTATAGGGTTCATTCGACTTTCAATGAAGACAAGATCACAACTTCCGTAGTAAGAAAAACACACACTCAAACCAAGAGGCCACCACCACCGTGCTGACGCTTACTGTAAATACGTTATTCAGAGCCCATTTGATGCCAATAGTATGCTTATACATCTGGACCATCCATATTGAACTTTTCTCGTCGGAAAAAATGACTTGCTTCCAAAAAGAATGATCATGCTCCGCTTTCTCCATGCAATAGCTCAATATCTCTTTTTGTGATGTTTTGTAGGATAGAAAGTAGTCCTCATTTTTTTTAAGGCAGCTCAGAGCTACTTTGCAGTACGGTATGCTTCGAAACGTGAAGCTGCAAGTCTTGTCTAATGCGATTTGCATTGTGTCCATATCGTTTTGTTTCTCGAATGATTTGCCTCCTTGTGGCGGGTGATAATTTGGATGGGCAACCACTTCTTTTTTTGGATCCATCGGACTTTGGATCCTTGAGAAAACATGCAACTGCGGTTTGGGAGCGCTGCAGCTGATTGGAGATCTGCCTTGTGGTGATTTTTGCGTTGTGTAGGGCCAAAATTGATGGTTGCTCTTCTGCAGTGAGTTGGGCTCGCCGCGGCATGGTTGGGACATGTGAAGACGCAACGAATGCCTGGGGAGGGGTGAGGAGAGTCGTTTGGTATGCAACTGTTTATTCTGTTTGCATTTCCCGCCACTTGACAATCTCAAGCATGTTTTGAGTCTTTACTTTTGCACCGGTAAAATCACATTTTTTATTCCCACACGTACTGTCTTTTGTTTTTTTATTAAAAATGCTGCTGTTACACACAGTTTTCAAAGACGTTTTCTTTGGTACGCAATGCACCTAGCTTCCTTAACTATTTTTCTCAATTCATTTAAGAGGTATCACTCGGCACCCTGTAGGATATTCCGGGCCACAACCGACCATATTTTTCAAATATTAAATCACCCCACATTTACCCTTTGAGTCTATACTTTTGCACCGCACTGTAAGTGGATCAGACTGCTGCTGATTCGACAACTGTAGGATACAGTGTCGACCTTAAATAAAATATTTATAAAACACATCTTTCCGGTATAGCAGTTTCCTTCATCCGCCTTGGCCTATCAGAGCAATAAGTGAAAATCAAAAACCAAAAAAACTTTGCCACGTGTAATAACTGGCAGCGCAATGCCACCAACATATTTACAGGAGAGTTAGATTGACTTGCACCATCTCCAGGAGCTCCGCCTGCTCGTGTGCGTTGCGGTTTAAAAGCTATACATTGCTGGCTAGCTGCACAGCTAGCCAGCCATGTGTTCTTGAAACATTAGAAAGAGCAACCAATCATCGCTAGCCATTACAGCAACAGCTGGCCTGCGGAAAAAGAATTTTTTTGTACTGAAATTTACTTCAGGAATATCCCCAATATTTCCCACATGGAACAAAAAAGCAGATTGCGTTTTTCAGAGTTAAAATTTCGGACTGAAATAGTACTTTCAATGGTGACAGTTTATTGTGTATTTTACATATTTATTTGATGTAGTACATTGTGCTGTTCCTGCGTTGTTAAATACGGTACTTGATGAGAAAATGATATTTATTCGTTCCATATTGCCCCAAACGTCTCCAACGCCCAGGCATTTGTAACCAGGGTAGCGCTTGACTAGAGTATACGCTTTTTGAAGAGTTCAGGTCTGGCCTAGCCAACGCCGCGGCGCAGCCCGCCCTGACCCTTCTCGTTAATCTCGTCTCAGTTTCCTTCCCCTTCTGACAATGCGCCCTCCACTCCTCTCATTTTCCCTACTGCTCTCATTGGTTGCTCTTGCCATTGCCAAATCCTGGTCCTCCGACGACCTTCCAAACCCGCAGCAAGATGCAACCGACGTATGTCGTCGAATGAAACCCTCCGCCGTCTGCGATCCAGACGGCTACCTATCCGGATCTGACGCCGATACCATTGACGGTCTCATCAACTTTATCCAAGCCGGTACCCACGGCTTCAGCAAAGTCGCCTGTCCGAATCGAGGCAACACCCTCGTTGGCGCCCAGCTTGCAGTCGCCATAAGGCCATGGAGACAATCGCGCGTATCAGTTTGCAAAGGACTGCACGATCGCTGGGGTGTGGGTGATGCCAGTGTCAGAACGGTGTGGTCATAGTGTTTGCAGTGAAAGATCGTGCCATGGGCTTCTCTATCGGCAAGGGAGTCAACGGAATTTTCAAGGACAGCATGCTCCCGGCAGTGATGAATGACATGAGGCCTTTATTAAGGGAGGAGGCTTATGGCGAAGCTATCATCAAGGGCGTGACCGATGTCGGAAATATTCTTAGCGGGGTCAAACCGCCCCGCCGACAGCTCCGATATGTTTGGAATGATCGCCATGCTTTCAGTCGCCGGCACTGTCGCTGCGCTTTCTTCCGTGGCTGCGAAACGCAAACGCAAACGATATCAGCAATGCAAGAAGAGCCTGGACAAAATTGACCGCGACCGGCGCTCGGCCAGTGAAAACAATTACGTTATCACCAGCTGCCCAATTTGTCTAGAGGACTTTGAGCCGGATCAAAAGGTAGTCGGAAACATGTCGCAATCCTCGCACGCCTCTGGAACAGATGTCGCATCTAGTGCAGATGTGCCCACTGAGGAGTCAGAGAGAGCCCGCTTGCTCTCGTTCGAGGATGACGGTCAGCAGTCGACGACGATTAGGATTACAGGGGATACAAGGGATACCAGCGTCTCCGCTGAAGGGAATCAAGCGCGGAGAGTGCGGAGGTTGAGGTGTGGTCACAAATTTCATGAATCATGCCTTCTCGCCTGGGCAAGTGGCAGCGGACGGAATCATTCGCTCTGTCCAATCTGCCGTCAGCCGATCGATGGTGAGGAAGAAGTCGAACCGCAGACAAATAGGGGCATGCCGAGTGGATGGGATGTATATGAGCCGGAGTATTCGTTCCGCATGCGGCGCATGCAACATTACTACCCGGACTTTATCACTTGGTCGATGATTAACGATTGGCACGGGCATCGCCATTCTTATAACCAAACCATGGCATCAAGTAATGAATTCACGCGAGTGGATCCAGTTGTGGTTGCGGCCGCGGCAAGAGCCTCTGGCCGCGGAGGAAGCTCCTTTTCCTTTGGAGGTGGATCGTCTGCTGGTGGAGGGGCGGCGGTGGTGGGTGGTGAGCGATGAAGAATATAGCAGTGGCACATTGTTTATCATTTATTTTAGCAGTGTCGAAATGCGCTGAAGCGCATGGCTTATCTAGATCCGCTTAACTCGGCTACGACAAAGTTGCTGTATATAAATTGCTGCGCATTGAGCAAAATGGCTATCTTGGCAACAAGCAGGTTACGTGTTTCCCCAGCTACCTCTACCATAAACAAGCTGTCAAGAAATGTAGACAGTTTTCGGCTGTGGGCCGAGGATAACTCCTCCTAACTCCGAAGGTTACTGAAACGAAGTAAGTTGGTCTAAGACGCAATCGTTTATGTTGTAAACATGGTAAACTTGGCCAAAGTTACAAAGTTGGAGATCAGTCCTCAATCTAACGGACTTTTTCATTCTGTCGCGTACATGCGTCCTCAATACTGCTTCCCTTCCCACACGTAACCAGAAACTCGACCACACAGTCTTCTCTCATATTCTAAGCCACAAATTTCTCTAATACGATTCGCTGTGAGGTCCTAGGAAATTATGCTCACTCTCAAAAGTCAGTCTCTAGCGGCCCTCGCTTCCGAAGTTCCTGCACAAGCTCATCCTTCTCCATGCTCAGAATCGCCAACGCCATCTTTGCTTCCCTCAACTCGCGCACCACATCCGAATAAACAGGCTCCCTTGCCAGCTTAACCTCCAGTTCGCCCACTTCCCGCTTCAGCTCATTGTTCTCCTCAGCAACTGCTCCACACTCTCAACACTCTCCCCCGGTCCATAATCTTGCACTCTTCGCTCCAACTCCGCATTCCTCTGCGCTAAATCTTCATTCGTCCTTTTCAATGCGCGATTCTCTCGTCGCAATTTGTCCAACTCTGCACGATTTGCCGCGCCATTGTTCGTTGCTCCAACATCCCCATCAGTGCGGCCCCTTCCCCCTAACCTGCCTCCCATGATGGCGCCAAGCCCTCCAGAGGAGCCAGTGTCAGAGTTGTCTCTAGACGTACTCATCTCTTTTTGCGACTGTCCGGAAGTTCTACGGCGGGGCTTCACAACAGGAGCGGCCTGAACATCGTCTTGCTGTGACGACGGATATGGGGGACGGGCACGACCGCCAGTCCTGAGCGAAGGGGCCTTCGCGATTGCAGACTGGGTCGGGGGCAACGGGGCCGGAGGCACGGTTCGTTGTCGACATCCAGATCATTCAAGTCAACATCAAGCTCCGAACTCTCATCGCCTTCCTCGTGAGGGGTAGAAGACTGGCCATCGCTCTCCGGATCGCGGGAGCCAACAGATGTGGTGCCACGTGAGGTACCTCGAGACTTTGCCTCACCGATATACGTGGAAATGAAACGCAGAATGATGCGACCTCCGGAGGAAATGTTTGCGGCGACCCGCTTGTTATAGGAAGGAATGTCGACATGGTCAGCAAAGTCGATGTCGGTCTTGCCGACAATTTTGCCACGCTCGTTGTTGACACGGACGGTGAGCTTGAAGACCTTGGGTTCGAAAGAGGCGCCTTGCTTCTTCTTCTTGAAAAGAGTGACTTCTTGGGAGAGGGACTCGCCTTTAAAGAGGCTACGCGGGTAGACTTGTCAATCTTGGCGGGCTTGGTGCTGAGGATTTTCGGGCCGCGTTCCCAAGTGACGACTACATCGGCAGAGCCCATGAGCTTATCGGCCGACTCGATTTGCAGCTCATAATTGAACTTGAAGGCGGCCTTGTTGATGTTACGGACCGAGCCGGCCTTGGATATGAGCTTGGATGAAGAACGCTTCATAGGTGCGCAAGTGCTGTGTGGAAGGCAAGGTGATGCACGAAAGTTTACGAAGGCGGCGGGCTGTAAGAGTGTGCTTGCTTTTGCGTTGTTAGTGACAGAGGTGAAGCGCTGCGCAGAAGTATCACTGAGGGAAAAGAGTCAACACAGAGCAGTAGCAGTGGGATGGAAGAGGACCGTGGAGGAAGAGGCGAGGAAACGAAGAGATGTAGGTTTTCAACGGTTAGCATGTCAGGATGGCAGGGATTCAAAATTGAAAAGCAAATTTGAGCAACGTTTATTTGGTCAATAAAAATAATGGCATTGATTTTGTGCCATATTTGCCACGATGGCTTTTCACAATGGGTCAATAGGAACCTTGCTGTTTGGTAGCCACCCACTGTGAACGGCGATTACAGGATGATCCACAAAAACAAAATGTTCAGTGGTGGCATACTGTTACGTTTGGACATCCATCAAGCTTGGTTTTTTCAAATTTGGGTTTCTTTGAACGTCACAATATTTTTTACACTCGTTACTAGTTAATTTATTCGTAAAAATTCTCCCAATAACCCCAAATATATTCATATATTCACCTTTCCTGTTTACACCAAACCCTTCATCGCCAGTTTCTACACCAAAATTTCAACGCCTTTTTTGCATCCATCATCCCCCCTCGCCTTTACTACACTTGTCCCAATTGTCATTGTCAGCATTCATAATACCGACACTCTTCCTGTATCTACCTGTGCACCATGTCTGCTCGACCTAGCTCCAAAGTCAACAACGTTTCTTCGTCTCCCCGTTTCACGAAATAATACGCTAGCACTTTCGCCACACCTCTCCGGCAATCTCTCTACGCAGCAACATTACCCGTTCATCCCCATCCATATCCATGGATACTCGCCAATGGCATCACCTGCCACATCGCTTTCGACAATCCACTGGCAACAACATCCACCACTTCACACTTGTCAACACCCTTGCCCAGTACCACCACGGCCCTGTTCCCGGCCCAGCTGCTTGACCTCTGCGTGATTTTTCTCGTCCATTGACGACGTGTTCAGCGTCCACCACGATTTCAACCTTTTTGGAAGGCCCAGATACACTAGCACCCCAGTGTCCATATCACCCCGATGACTAGCCATTGTTTGCTGTACCCCGGCCGCACTCAACTGCGCTTCATCTCCTCCTGGCCGTCTCGCTGCCCACCTCAGACAAGAGACATGTCCCGCGTCTGTCTGATACCTTCGAGTGGTTGTCCAGCAAATCAACCCAGTCCTTTAAATCATCCTTCCCTCCTTCCATACTCAAATCTCCCATAATCCCCGTGTCGCGAATTACCGTACCATCTATGCCCACTCCGTTTTCAGTGCCTGAGCCGGGGACCACAAGCTCCGCGATTTCCTCACGCACATCCCCTGATTCTAGCCCCGTTTCATCCAACACGTATTCCCCGCTCCCGCAATCATCCGCTGACTCGAGGTCGGTGACCAAAGAAAAATTCCCCAGCTCTCCGCGTTCCACTCTATGCCCTGCTGGGCGTTCATCCCCCATTCCCCTCTTGTGCCCTCGTCCGTTAAAGGGTTGCGATTCCCATCATCCATCCAAAACCACCACTCTGCTTCTGTCTCACCCGCTGTCGCCTTCAGCCATTGCTCGTTATCTACCACGATCCCCAGGTCCGTTTGCCGCTATCTTGGTACGGGGCAACTTCAGGTTCACCCCGAAACCATTGCATTCGTTCTACACAAATATCTCCATTTTCACTGCCTTCCTCAATTAGACCAGCTTTCGGGGAACCTCCGACCACTGCGAACCGTGTCCTTAACCGCTCCGCGTCAAATTCCGATCCACCAACCAGCTTGTCTCATGTTTCAACTCCATGTCATAACTCACATCACTCGGCATCTTTTGATCACTTTGACTCTCCGCGATTTGTACTTTTCCTCAACAGTGCACTCCTCGTTTGTCTCTCCCCAAGACCACGCTCTATCCTGCAGTAATTGTGAGCTCGGGTTCGGATGAGGCATGTGGCGCCCGATATGATTCGTTTCCTGAACCTGACCGAGATTCGCCGCTTCATCGACACCCGCTGAAAACTCTCCCACATACTCAACTCCATCCTCCCTATTTGATCCCACAAACCCTCCCACGTCTGCTGGGCTGGCGCAGCCACGGCGCAGGTATATCCAGCCCTCTCCGATCTCTCACGATCCATATCGCCAGCATCACGACAAGCAAGCTGATAATGTAAAACGTTACACTAAACATGCGCCCTCGTTTCAGCGTCATTTTTGTTGGCCACGTTGCAACCGTGTAGTCGCAGACGCCGTCAGTAAACAGTCTCCTTCCAATGCAAAGGACATACCTGTGATCGGTAAGGCATGTGGTGGTCTTGGTGCTCCCCACAGAGTCTTTCCAGGCTCTGTGGACCACAGCTTGAAGAACGACATGCCGTTCCATCGAATCATAGTCACATTTCCCTCTGCAGAACTCACAGCGGCTAACGTTGCGTCACGGTTGACGGTAAAGGCTGTGATGGCGTCGACAGTAGCTTGTATAGATGCAAGGGATAAAAGTCTGGGGCTGCTGTCTGAGTGCGCCAGGCAGCAATCCAGCCTCCTTTTCGGGGATTTGATTCCGCGGTGAATAACAAAGTTGTGGCTTTGGTGAAACGAACGGCACGGATGTGAGTGCGGAGGCTAGGATCTCTGGTGGGCTTTAAAGTCTGAATAATTTGACCAGTAGTCAAGTGGGTGAGTAACGCAGTGCGATCACGGGAGGTCGAGGCGATAAGGGAGAGATCGGGTTGAATGGCAAGGTCTGTGATGCCTTGAGTGTGGGGTTTTGTCGAGCGGATGAGTTGCAGGTAGGGGAATTTCAGGATGGTAAGATGGCCCTCGTCGGAGGCGACCACGAGGTGTTGATCGGAAAGGCGATAGCTGCTTGATCGGTCGTAGAGGAAATAAGTAGGTCGTGAGTAAAATTGGAAGCTGGTGAAAGATGTTTGGGTGGTTTGTATGCGAAACGACTTCATGCCAGTGGTAATGAGAGCGTGAAGATTGCTTTCTTGAGTCGCAAGGGCGATTGGGGCATCGGGAAGAGATATGGAAGCTGTTAAGGTGAGCGTCTGAGTCTCTGGAGAGAGAGTTAGGACTTGAATCTTATTAGGAATGCCGGACTTCATGCTGCCGCCGCCACCGGCTATGGCATATGTGTTTCGAGAAAGCGGTCGAAGGGAGTAGATAGGATAATCACAGACGAAGCGGGTTGTTGGCTCCATTATAGCAGGCGTTGAGTTGCGAGCGGGGTAGTGGATCACGTTGAGGGAAATCTTGTAGCTCTTCACCAAGATGACGTCAAACCAATGCGGACTGAAAAGTCAGTCGGATAGGGAAACAAATGATTACAATTACTGCACTGTACAGGTGTAGAAGAAGATAATTACAGTAATTATGCGTACACAAATAACTGCGCGGTACAGTAATGATACAGCACAGTATTGCATGTTACAGTAGCACGTTCCGCACGTTTATGAGGTAGGGGGAAAACACCTTACAGTGCTGTAATCCATTCAAAGAGGGTATTCACCTTTACACAGTCTTACAAACTCATAGCACGGGCATGTTACCGTACGCTCCCATTCGTTGGGTGTGTTCGGGCTGACATCGCGGTAGTTACGGCCGACCCGTGCGGTCTCGATTCTTGTCAACTGACATAGTTGAAGAGCACCCGTAATGGACTCGGAACGCATCATCGCGCAGCATGAGCTTGGGAAACGGTTGCAGTTGTGCAGGTCGAGCAGTGGCAGTGTCGAAATTCCGCGGGACAAACGTCCATCGAAGCGAGCCCTGCCACGGTTGACTGGTTAAGTTCTCATTCCGTTTGCTTTTTGCAAGATGAGCTACTCTGTGCGCCAGGGGCCGCTGAGCAAGCACGGAAAAACGTAGGGACTAGGTGTGGTGAAAGCATAGACGGTCAGGGGGAAGAGAGGGTACCCGCAGGGGAAGGATGAGATGTGAAATGAATGAGGTGCAGCAAAGGACGGGGACTCCTGGATTCAAGACCTCCTGTGGCGAAGGAGAGGGGTATGATAGCCGGGAGAGGGGCTACGTTGATCTGGGGCATAGTGGGCAACAACGCACGAGTTCTGGTGAGGTAGAGGTAGAAGTTAAACCTGCGGCCGTCTACCAAAAGGATCTGCAGCGCGCTGGAAGATTGCGGGAATGGTGCCGATGAGGGTACCAGTGTCAGCATACCATTTGTTGAGGAAAAGAGTTCAGGTGAAGAGCTTCTAGACAAATGAATGGACAACAATCGAGAAGAAGAGCATGCTGGAGGGATCTCCTTGTTGGGAGCCCCCCGCTCTCCAGCGTCGGTGCACGGGGGGATGGGATGAATACAAGGTGGTGTTAACCATGTATCATGCTGCTATATTGCGCCAGCAAGGGCGCGCAACTCGGGGGTGGCGCAGCATTTACTGTGGCGAAGAAGTGTTGAAGGTGCAAGGGAATCCACAGAGGCCACGATTTATCTGTCGTCGGAGCCATATCGCTGCGTAAGCACGCGGCCTTCGTGGAGGATAGCGTCTTAGTCGGCGGGAACTCCATTGACAACTTGTTCCGGGAGGTGCTGGTTTTGGTGGTCCGAAACGCGAAGTTTGGAGAGGAGGTTTGGTAGTGGGATGGCGACGAGCCTGACCGATCCCGATGACTTGGCCTGCGTCCGGTCGATGTTGATTCACTAACAGGGTCGCCGCGGAGAGGAGGAAGCGAGCGCAGTCAGAGAGGTATGCGCAGCCGTCGGACAAGGTTGACGAGGACCAAGAGGCCAACTACTCCAGCTTCGGCGGCCCAGGAGTGGAGGTAACCAGGGGCGGAAGAGGAGAGGACGAAGACAGGAAGAGGGAAGAAATTCAAGAAACGAAGGAAGAAGTCCAAGAAAGCAACGGCAAAGTGGAAGCAATATGTGCGTGCGAAATTAAAGTGACACATAATAATTCCTATGCTGTCTGCAACTCGAATCCAGCATTGCTTGCAAAGATATCACAGTCTTCATTTTCCCTCTCAACAGATCAGCTCTCTGGGAACCTGCGACCACTGCTGGTTCCAACCTTATGCGTATCTCCCTCATATTCCAATCCACCAGAACTCTTGCCATCTTGCGTCAACTTCATGTTGGGGGGGGAATTTGGGTGCTTTATTGATTAGGGATGCAGGACGGCTATTTTCCGAAGACTAAGGGGGGCAGGTCTGTGTATTAGAGAGTCTGAAAATGAGGCAGAGCCATGAGGTACGACCTCACGGCGCTGGTGTGAGGCCAGCCGTAAGGCATGCTACGTTGGACGAGACCGTCGCTGCAGCGTGTCTTCGCATAAGAACAGATCGCACCCGCCCGAAGGTTTCCATGGCTTGTACGGCGACGTGCCTAGCTACGTCTGTCAGGACAGCGAATGCGTTCGGCTGCCATCCGCAAGAGTGGATATCGGCACTGGGATCAGTCGGGACCTGGCAATGCGTGGTGATAAAGTCTTGATACCTCCTGACCTTTGACGCCTTCCCGGCGTTTAGAGATGTCACGGGGTTGAAGCAACGGGCCCGTATGTTCGAGGGAGCGAGTGGATTGACGAATATAACGTCGAAAAAGTCTGTCTCTCCGGTGCTCCCTATAGGCTTGATGTCTGGTCTTGTGCGATGTTGGCCATTGGGACGGGGGTCCATGACCGGGTGCCGCGCGGTCTTAGCGAAGTCTCGCTTCATGTTGTGACTCTAATCGCTCGGCATCTTTTCTTCAGTATGACTCTCCGTGATTTGTTTCCTTTAGAATGCACTCCTCGTCTCACCTATCCCCAAGAACACGGCCTGTGGCAAACTCACTTTAGTGAGCGTGGTTTCGGACGCTGCTTGCGACTTAAGACGGGATTCATTGTCGTAGCCCTGACAAAAACTTGCCGTTTCATCGCCACGTGGATATAACCGACCCACATCTTCCATGCATTAAAATGACCCAAAAATTTCACTCGCTGTAATTGAGACATTGCAAACAGAATTTCATAAAAATTCAGTACTAGAGGTATACAGTACTGTACTGTGTGAAATATGAAATTGAACAGTCCTCAAGAACTATCCCATTTGGGGATTAACGCTGTGACAATTTTCGTACAAATCTCGTAGTCACGTGGCCTCGAACCAATGAAAACTAGGAGATACGAGAAATGATGAACTCTGTTTACGCAGGAAAATTTCGTGAAATTGTGAGTATTATCCCCTCGCTGACAGTCACATCCGCTCGTTTCTTCAATACCCACACCCTGGTGCGTCAAGAAGATTAACGCATTGGCAGAGCCGTCGATCGGCGTCAGCGCCGCTTGCGTATTTTCCGGCTAGCGATGCAAACAGATGCCACGGAAGATCTGGTACTGCGAACATCACGTCGCGCTCGAGACGCTAGTCGGGATGTGTACAACATCAACTCTCGCGTCTTGGATATCCAGAGTGTTACATTTAATCTGAATGCCTATTCAGAAGAGCAATCATTGCACAGCTTTCGACTTAGAAAGCGAGATGTTGGGAAGGTATGTACTGCCATGGGATGGCTCCGGGAAAAACGACTCGTAACAGATACCGTTGCGATTCGCTAACTGCCTGCTGCATAGTACTCCGGCGACTCTCTTCGCCTTGCACTTGGTATAATCTGGAGCCAGCTTCCGGGATTCGCTATTCTCACCTCAGTGAAATATTTTGGGAAGTAATTGAACACTTTCTGCATTCAAAGGGTCATTTGGTTACTACTTTACAGAATGGTTTGCTGCGGGCAAGAGCAGACTTGTATGGAAAGGCAATAAATGAGGCAGGAGCTCCACTAAACAGCTGTGTGGGGTTCACTGATTGCACCAAGATCAAGACCTGTCGCCCGAGTGGGAATTCAAGCAACCAAAGAGCGTGCTACACCGGACACAAAAGAGTGCGTTGTCTTGTACACCAGACTATCACTACACCAGAAGGTCTCATTTTCTCGCTGTTTTGTCCTGAAGTGGGGCGCCGACATGATTTGATGCTTCTACGACGTTCTGGTATCGAGTACATTCTAAACAGAACGTTGGTCCTAGATGGGCGACAGTTCTACGTTTACGGTGACGCCGAGTATTCACTTCGACCATGGTTACAAACATCGTTCGACAGAGCCAACGCAAGCGAAGAAAAGGGTATCTATAAACTTTGATGAACAGAGTGCGGACATCCGCTGAATGGAACTACAAGGATCTGAAACAGATGTGGGTGAGAAACGATTTTGCGCGACTTCTCATGATCCGTTGCTTCCTAGTCGCCTTACTGTATATTGTGCCGGCTCTGCTATTGAACTTCAAGACGTGCATGGAGAACGGAGGCCAGATCAGTAATTACTATGCTTGCGACGCCCCAAACATCGATGAGTAGGTTTCTTTATAATATAACTACGGTACTTCAAAAGGACAAGAGATGAATGAGCGTTCCACAGAGGGGCTAGCGCAAACGAGCTCGGTCGCTAACCTCTCCTTACGCTCCGCTAACCTATCCTCCGTACTTGGAATTAGGCCAGCGTTTTGACGAGTAGCTCTAGAACGGTAGTTATCTGCTTTCCCTCCTCCGTGGTTTGCTTACGCTCTTCCTTCTTTATCTCGAAACGCCTCTCATCCAACTCTAAGCGACTATCAGTTGCTCGCTGCATCGCCTCAAGACGCTGCGAATCTTTCGATTCTCGGCGTAATTCCACACATATACGATCTTGTTCTAATGCTAGCCTTCTCTCTTCCATCTCCCGGCGCTTCCCTGCTTGCGACAGAATCAATTCGGTAATCTCATCATCTGATTGCGTTGAATCCAATCTCCGCGTTGGCTTCCGAGCCGAATGAGGAGCACTGGTTTCAGTTTCTTCGTCATTCCCTTGAAGTTCAGCACGACGCTTCAGCGCCATTCCACGGATTTTTCACCGGCGGCGACCAGACGCTTTTCATGCTGGGTATTCTTATGCTTCTCAAGGCTAGTGGACACTGCATTCTCATCTATTTCCAAGATAAGGTCATCAAGCAGCACTTCCTTCTCTCCACGGTGTTCAATGATACCGGACGCCGCTGTATTTCTTTCAACTTGTGTCCTACGGCTGGCAACTAAGCGTTTGAAACGATCGCTCAATGTTTTGCTTGATGGTTCTGCATATGCTGAAACACGGCGGACGGCACTAATTGTAAAAAGGCGTTATGAACTTTTTCATACAATTATCCCCTTGATCCCACTCTGGGATGTGTGCATCTTCATCTCGAACGCAGCGGAGTAGGAATAAATCGTAGCTTTCTAGGAAACGAAAGCGTTTCATTTTGGCTGCATGTTTGGCGGTACTGGTTGCAGCGGCATTTGCGATAGGAGAATAAGAAGCGGAAGACCTTGATCTTGACCCCACAGGTGATTTGTTGATGGGGAGGGTTGTCATGCTGGATATGATTATTTGGTTTTGTGCGCAGAGGGAGGGAGTAGCTTGGTGACAGACTGGAGTTTCGCGCTAGATCCTACGAGAAAGTTTTAATATGCAGAGCCATTTATACGAGTTTTCGTATGCATTTCTCGTAAAATTTTCGTGCACGTCATACAGTAGTTCCACTTGTATTCCGTAAGGACGAGATTGCACGAGAATTGACACTGCGTAAACCCCCTATTGCCACTAAACATATCGAAATTGAACAAGCTCTAAGTAAAGGACTACAGCTGCTCTATAGTAGCGCGGAAGCGACCGCAATTGTAAAGTTTAAACACTTAAAAGGAAGAGAAGCTGAAGAAAATAGTAATACTGCAAGAAGGTAACGAAGTTACAAACAACACAAAAAACATATCTCACTTTACTTCAACACTAGTCCTTCGAAGGCCCGCCTCTCGCGTCGATTACTGCGAGCATGCGCATGGGCAGACTCTGCTAGACGTTCAGGGTTTAGCCATTGTCAACCTATTCCCAAGCCTCGTCAATTCCAGCTTCCAACCCAGCCACATTCTCGAAGCGCCTCCCCCATATATATACACGACGAGCCAGTAAACCCCAGACTTTTTCAATTATATTTAGATGTGGGGACTTAGCTGGTCACGGTAGCACTCTGACGCCGCACTGAGAGAGAAAAGAACGGGTCTGTTGGGACTTTTGATTGCTAGCACCGTCTTGCTGAAATTTCCAGGTCGTCGATTCGCCAAAAATTTCAGCACGTTACGGTAGAAATCTATTTTCAAGAGTTTTGCAATACTTACTGGAGTCTTGCCTACCTGTAAAAGAACTAATGGTGACGTACCATAAAAACAAATAACCGCCCATACCATCCCAATGTCGGCCCCCAGTTTTGCCGCATCTGTAAGCGCCGTGGTTCCTTGTGCAAGTCATGCCAGTACATCGCCAATCCATCAGGCCAACGAATTTGAATTTATTCTCGTCGGAGATTACTACATGCGTCCAGAAAATGTCACCGTTTTAAATAAATCGGGGGCCCACTGCCATCGATTTCTGTCGTGCTCGCTTGTCATTTCCGAAACCTTTTTCACGCTTCTATATTTGAAAATAGGTGACGTAGACAAAAGCTGCCGTACATGATGGACTGTAACCGGTAAATATAGCTCCCGATTGATCTTTGCAGCACTTAAATTGCTAGCAGATGCCATTCGAAAAATGCGACGACGGTCAAACTCGGAAAACGTCTGGCGTTCTTGGGAGTTTCGGTACGGCGTCTGTGATTCCGTTCCATGATAAAATTTTGGATTGTTCTTGGACTCAAATACAGAGTTCTTGCAAAGTCGCGATCTGTAATTTGCTCCCTACTCATGACCACAATCTTGGCTTTTTCAAAATCACTGAGGTACTTTCCCATCGGCATGTTGCGGATGATTTGAGTATGCTACAGCGCCAAATAAGATCAAATGGACTACTTAAACCATATTTTTAAAGTCAGCGGCTATGGATCTTAAAGTTTTCCGAGAGATATAAGCGGATTTCCCTGTAAAATTTTCTTGTATCATTTGAAGTTTCGTTGGTTCCATAGACTATTTTTCGTTTATTTAGTGTGACCGAAAAAGTTGATCTTTCTCAATCCAGCTTGGCCATCTCCCGTCTATTAATGGACGCATTTCATAGTTGAGCTGCAAATACTGAGAGATTTGAGATAATTTCTGTCATTTGGAAGCAACAATATCGTTTGTTCAAGTTTAAATTTACGGAACTCTAGATGAACGCTCTAGATGACCGCTCGGGTGTGTGTTTGGCATTTCTCATTCGTATATTGTCATCAAAGGTACTGTAGGCTTCATTGTTTCCTGTAACAATTACGATTCTACTTAGAGCTTCTAGAAGAAAAAATGCCATATTGGTGTCAAAGAATCGCCATATAGCGGGAGAAATGTACCATCCGGATTTGAAATCGAACAATAAATTTCGCAATACTTAGACAGAATAAAATTTAAAAAATGCAGGTTATCCTTCAGTTCCTTCCTTTAATTTTGATTCCAGCCAGTTCAAAGTACTCCTTTGCTTTTTTATTTTCAAATAAATGACTTCTGATCGTCCATTTAAACACAAATATCTTAAAATAACTGAGAATTAGAGTATTTTGGCAATTTTCTGTTCTGAAAAGCCAATATCTATATTTAAGTACCTTACTATTTCTCCTTTCTTACCTTGGAATGTTTTGGGCGGAACCTGACCTCGAATATGGTGAGTGTGAGCATATGTAAATGTGATAAACAATGAGCATGGTTAGAATTCTGAGCCCACAAACTGCTATGGTGGGTCGTTTTATTTTTGCAGCGGAAAAATCAAAGGACCCACCATCGTTTGAGTATTTTTTGTGAAGATGTCTGTTTAGGAATTTGCTTCGAAAAATAAATATTATCACAGTACTTATGCCCTACCACGACGGAACGAAGATGGTAGCTTGATTTTGCTAAGAAATAAGTGTGCTGATGCTGATAATTGTGATATCAATTTTGTAGCAAGGTCTCCATGCTGAAAATTGTAGCAAAAATTTTGTGCCAAATTCTATGTGCTTAAAACTGTACCAAAACTTTCGCACCAAATTCTTTGTTGTATTTTGGCCCACTAGGTATTGATCGAAGAGGAAATTGCCCTGTCTCATTACCGAGTGAGTAGAAGATACATATTTACTGCAGCAACCCCCTAAGAATTCCCATGATTACCGCCTGAAGGGAATTTCTGCCACAGAAATGAACTTCTTATGTTTCCAAGGATTTTGGTGAGGGAGCCTTTGCGGTTCTTGCTGTATTCAAAGAACATTATCTAGACTGCACTGTTTATACTATAGACCCACGGAGTGGTACTTAATTCAAATTTACCTCGTAGACAGGCAGAGGAGCTACTGGAGAGCGATTCTTAAAATCAATCAAAAGCCCTTGCGGTGCTTCAATTCTCTTTTGTGACAAAAAATGGAAGCAATTTGAGGATCTTTTTGAAGAATAGAATACTTAATCGGCTCACTTTGAAAAAAAGATACCCCCGTCCCGAGCATCGATGATATACTTGATCATCTTAAGGAGAACAAGTACTTCTCTAGAACATATGTGAGGATAAGTATTCATGCAGTGGACTTTCATGCACTTGTAAAGCATGGATTCCATTTTCACCTGCTGTTATTTTCTCCGTGAGCGCTATTTAAACATCTTTTTAAGGGTTTCAGCGAATGAGGAATAATTGGGCAGGAGCTGCTGAAAAAAAGTCCTTACGACAGGAAACAAAGAGAATAATTTGCGAAGCACACGTAGTCAGTTACTATCGGCTTAAAAACAGGCTGCTTATTGAGCTTGGTAGTGCACGGGCACAAAGATTGTTTGAAATTGCATCTTCCAATCGAGATCGTCTGCTTTTGGTGACCAAGTTTATCCATGTGGTTAAGTCGAGAGGGGAAACTTTTAGCTCATTTCCTACCAATAATGACTTGTTCGTATCGAATAATTGTCCTACTATAGTGGTAAGGCTCAGGGAAAAATTTATACGAAAAAAATTTTTCTTCTGCTCTCGGGTTTTCCTATTAACAGTAGTAGAGATCGATGAAAACAATACTTTCGGTACTTTCAAGGCTACTCAGGGCTCGAAATAACGCTTCTCATCCCATAAATTTCAATGTCAGTGTCAATCTGCGACATTTTATCTTTTCAGTATCTGCAGGTAGATGCTTTAGCCGATTTGAAATAAAAGATATTGTACTTACTTGATTTCAGTAGTTACTTTACGGGGCCGCCGCCGCTGGAGGCGCAGAAGTCAGCTCACCTACTGTAAAGGTAGCACGTTCCACCCAGGGCTCGCGATCTCCCCCGGGGGAACCCAACATTTATTATATGGATTACTTACAGGGGGAATCACAACGCACAGTTTCCGAATTGCAGCCGATGCTGTGTAAAGTTAAATTAATTAATGACTTATTTTCTGTAATTCGATTCTTCTAGAGTATTGTTTTCAGTAAATTTTTACGGGCCCAAATAAGTTTTTTCGGTTGCTGCTGCTCCTGTAACTATTTTTATGATGAATAGGTTGTATTCTCATGTTAGAACGACTTGTGCCTCATACAGTACGATGGCGGTCATATGGCGAATGAGCGCTGCTCAGTAGCGCTTACTTGACTTCTGCTTTGGCTCAACAGTAGAAATTCAAACACAGCTAAATATTAAGGTATTTTTTGTTTATTTTAATGTTTGGAAGATGTGGTCCGTAGATCTGCGCCGCTAGTGTTAGAATTCAAACTATGTTTCATCAAAAAACAATAACAAGCACCTGATAATCCCAAACATTCAGCAGTAGTCTGACAGAAACACACACGCATACCCCGCTTGTGTGCCCCTCTTCATTGTAGTGCTCGGTATAGCTCAAACGAATTGGCCAACATTCTGCTCTCGTAACCGCTCAACTACGGGTCGAAACAACATTCCGGAATGAAATTTTCCCCCTTACTGCTTGCCTCTCTTCTTTTTGATTCTGCTTATTATTCATATCTGTGCCTCTGTTGTGTCGGGTGGTCTCTCGTGGCTCAGCACTTAGTCTCTTTCTAGTCTCGGTCTGCTTTTGGTTCTGATCTATACCCTCTGTGGTGAAGTAGTTACTGCGTTTCCTGTTCTTTGCTGGTCGCTGTGGTTTCCTTGTTCGTTGTGATCGCTGTGGTCTCTTTTGATACCACTGGGACCGCTCTGTACTTTATTACTCTATTGGAATATGTTTGCTGATCTGCTTTGAGTTTGACCTCTTCCATTATACTGGCTCTTTCTTTACCCAGTTTGTGAATTTATTTAAGCCCTGGCTTGCCTTGGTAACTTAGCTGTTCTCCTCATCATTGCCTTGTATCCTATAACTGGTAAGTTAACCTTAAGCATTTTATTTGCAGGTAAAAAAGGTATAATACATACGAGCATAGGGTTTTCATTGTAATCCCTGCGGAATCATTTGCGAAAAGCTTTCAAATCAGAGTTGGACTCGAGCAAGCGTACCAGGCTTCAGCACTCATCGACAAAAAGGCATGAGCGCCGAAAAGAAAGTCCCTGCGAAGCTGTTCTCTCTTCCCGGTCAACGTCCGGTATGAATCACCGTTCTCCGCCTTCTGCACCAAACTTTAACATCGAACCCGCCCCTTCGCTACGGGTAAATCTGTCCTTGCATCTTAGTGGTCCCCTTCAACCACCTTTTCTACCCAATGTATCCGCAGACTCCCTTTACCGGTCACCCTCTTCGCATTTTCTGATAAAAACCAATCCGCTGTTACCTCTAGCTCTCTTCAACCACAGTCAATCGACAAAAGGCTCCCCTACCACATCTACGGCGTGGCGAGGGGACTCAGAAGGAAGAGGAAGAAGAATAAAAGGAAGAACGCATAAATTTTATGCAAGCCTTGCAACCGAAACCTCTTATTTCGCTCAACAATTGAAGGTACATAAAAAAAAAGGCCCCATATATAAAATATTTGGAACCTGAAACATGAACTGTGCGACGTCACTCCCCACATAAAACATGACGCTGATCGTCACCACCTCAGAAAGAAGCAAAACGAAAACCAGTGTATTCGCTTAGGTTTTCTTCAACTATTTCTTTAACCTTCCCGTTTAATTTAATAAAATTTATAAGAATTGTTCTTTTACGAAGAATACATCCTGAACTAGCTTTAACTGCCAACCATCCATCCATTACACGCTAAATTATCTACTCCTGGTGCTTAAAATTAGTTACGCTTGATTACATCCAAAACACTCTCGATGGGTATAAACAAACATCCCAGCCTCACTGTGATGTTAAAGCTTCCCTTCCCGTTTGTATCAATGTTGATCCACAACCTTCGAATGGAGATGTCTTCAGGAATATCATCCAGTCGAAATACTACACAATACGGAATTTATTTCAGGACCAGCGACATTGTTCAGGCTTCTTCACGACTAACTTTGGCTCAAGGGACTTACGTACAGGCAGAGTCCGCATAATATGCATATATTCTGGGGAATTACGTCTATTCTTTAATAGCTGGAACAGGATAACGGAGGAAAAAATGCAATACCCTCCACCGCTAAAAGGAATTCGAAGTGCACTCAACCTCTCATAGTGATAAGGACCGCTACTTTAATGATTCGAAGTTGCTCATAATCTCGCTGTTCGTTTCAAATACCGTGATAAGTTCACTGGAAAGCGTCGTGAGGATGTAAGCGAGTATTTATCCCATTAGCTCGATATCGCCGCAGATTCAGACCTAAATAATGATAAGAAGATGCTGTAATTCCATAAATTTTTCGAGGGTGAAGGAAAAAGTTTTATCGTGAGCACATGGCAGGAAGCTTTCAAGCATTTGCGAAATCTTTTTCTAGAATAACAGTAGAGTACAATAGTTTTACCGGTCAGAATCGATTTCGGAAACACCAGCAAAGCTTAAGATTAATTTATATAGACTCAAGAAAGCGCTTCACCTTGCATGAGGCTTTACAAGAGTTGATAGAGAAAGTTGCCAAATTTTCTCCTCAAGTTCCTCAATAGCCTCGACCAGACGAAGACGAAGTGGAATATATCCATAAAATAGTCATTTGTACATCTTAGGCCAAGTCATTTATCTCGAATGCACTTTCTTCAAAATTGCCGTGGAATTTCCAACAGCTATAAATATCCTTTGATTCTAGTTGGCCCTTCAACCAGGAAAAAATTGAAGTAAATTGAAGGGAAGCACAAGCTCCAACTCGTTTGGAACCCTGTTTGAGGCCTAACGCTCCCCCGACTATTCCTGGTATTTACTTCAACCACGGAACATACTGTAAAACACGTAAGCATGAGTCGTGATATTTTACACCCGTCTCGTATCTGAATCGTCAAGAAAGAACCACATGTTCGAACTGTTATAGTAAAGATACGCAAGTTAAGAATGGTAGTAACCTTTTTGATGATCTCCGACGTTGTAAAAGCTGTGGCGACAGAAAAAATTTTATTCGTGACTTTCCAATGCCACGTAATGTCACGAATAACATTGACAAAAAATTGAGAAATCATCCTGATCGTGCGAAGCAGATTCTAACTCTGTCAGCAAATGGAACTGAATATGTTCAGTGATGAAGAGAACGATGAGGATTCATTCGACGAAACCGAGAAAACACCGATTGCTCCCATGAAGACGATGAAATTGATGCCTACAATGTTAACGAAACACTCGATACTTCGCAAAAGTTCCAGGATGACATAATGAATTCCAATTTTAAAGATACGGGTAATCTACACTTTTACCAAAAGGATTTCCTCAAGGAACAGTAAATTTTCCTCCCGCATAAATTATTCTTCATTAACTATATGGCAGGTCTCTAAAAAAATAACATCTTTTGCATCTACAAAGGAAACTGTTTTGATTTTAATCTTTATCGTATGATTCCTAGCTGTATGTTACCTAAGTAACGTAATGAACTCAGCGGCCGCAACACTAGTCAATTAGTATTTTCTGAACACCCAGCAATGCTTCAAATTTCAATCACTGATTTTACTGTCCACCAAGAGTACTTTTGAAAGTGACAGGCCAGATCGCGTAATTTAGCCATTTTGTACACTCAGCACTGCAACTTGCTCCTTTGCAAACCACGTACACAATGAAATCACTATTACAACATATAGTATAGTAATGACTGTACAGTCTACAATTCCGACTACGCGCCATCTCGAAAGAGTGAATGAGGGACGATCAATCACCGTTATTATCCGATACATGGGATTCTCAATTTCATATGCAATCAACGCTTCAAACATAAATCTTTAATAACTTTAAACTGGCTAAGCAGACCTTAGCAGTATAGATGTAAATGAATACATCGCCATGTTTTTGACGGGGACAGCTAGCGTTCTTGGTAGGGTTGAATTTACAGAAAGACGCATGCCATCTACAGGAAACAGGTATTATACCGGTACGTTAAGAGGCTAATGAAATAAAGAAAATGTAGAAGATGAAGGTTAAGATAGTTGCTATCTTCTATCGCAAGTTCTTAAGTGTTTCTATTGCGTGATATTGGAGGAGTACTTGGGATTTTGTTAAGCTAATTCGTGGTTACTCACAATCAACATTTCGAAACGAAGAAGGAAGCTGTCAGATAAAGACCAAAGTGTCAGTATGGATTGTAATTCCAACAAAACAACAAGCAGAAATTACCATTCATGCCAAACTGCATCATGAAAAAGCTTTTACGCGAGCAGAAGATCCCCAATATGCACGATTAAACGAAAAGAAACTTCAATGAATAGTCTTTGGAGGCTTTATTTTGCACATTTCCATGTATCAAAATTATCCAAGCTTTGCAACCTAGGAGTTCGAACAGAGTTTGCAGTACCATATTTTGATGAAGGGGGTGGCGATAGATGATTCAAATATGCTCAACAGATACTTTCGATTACATGAGAGTAAGGCAAAAGTTCAAATAAATCGTATGAGTATTGAAGATGCATGAATGGACACAGCAGAACTTTGCGGATTATACGGGCATTCTCAAACAAACTTGTGATCAAAGACTCGGGAGTGCAGACCGAAAAACACAGCTACGACAACTAGGTAGCTGGTAGACATGATAAGAGAATCGAAGCACATTATGGAACAGTCAGAAGTGAGATGAAAAGTGATTGAGGTAACAAGCAGTACTGGATATGTTTTCCGAGTGGTTCACGAATGCCGAATGTTTGGAGTAGTCGAATTAATCGAGCATCACTTTTGCACTTTGGATCATATTCTCATCGAATGGAGTATTTTCGTAGAACATACTTGCAACGAATTCCTTCAATGCACAATTCTTCAGTTGGAACTAGTACAAGCCTTCTGTCGATGTGAACCTTTTTCACATGAGCTCCCAATATCAAAAGGGAATGTGATCGTAAAGGGTTAGAGAGAGAGACAGAAAGTTTCAAAGAAGCACTATTGTTAGAAGCGGACAAACACAATCTCTGGGAGACTTTCGACTGGTTGAAACGTCCGATTTGAATCAGCCGCCTTTTTCTTAAGAATTTCCTTCGTAATTTATTGTCATGAGTTTAATTCACACGGGAGCTCCGCATAATTTGAATGGATACCACTTTGACAAGTGTCCTACTTAAATTTAAGTATATGTATTCTGATTGGTATCCAGTTGGAAATATTTGAAATTCTAAATCCTTTTAATTTCATGGCGCGTATTTCTATGACCTCCACGATAGAGCGAATTGAGTCTTATGCAGCAACAGAGTATGAGTACAGTAATAGTGTAAGACGAGAACTACCATGCCGTGGACCATGCTATGGAAGATCCGAACATGTGTTAGACGTTGATCCTAACAAGAACCGACTCCAAAATATATCATCAGATGATCTCATAAACTCGAGGGTACATTTTTGGTAATGTTCATCTGCTGCACAACTCTCCACGGTCTGTTAAAGCGTATGAATGGTAAGGGTACCTGCCATATGCTAAGCAACTTTTGGGAGGTAACTACTTGGACCACGCTGAGCCATCATTGGGCTCCCTTGCAACAAAGAACTTCACTTCCGAATTGTACTTAATTTCTGAACTTGACATTCATTTGGCTGCGCAAAAATTGACGATAGTGATAAAAGCCGATCCTGCTGACATTTGAGGACATCTGGACGAGATTCAGTTGATCAGTACTGACCAACCTTCCCGAAATGTATACTATTTGAGCATCATGTATTGCATATTTAACACATACACTGTGTAAAGCCTCATTACCCCTTTTCAAGAAGAGGATGCTAGCGAAAGTTGTAGGTTGTAAACAAGTACTTATTCTACGCTCGAACCGAGCAATGGCACTGTTTACGTCATCCTCAGAAAGAAGAATCTGAATCGAACAATTTTTTCGAAGTGTCTTGAACCCATTTAGCTTGTCGAAAGAATTGCCGTCCTTCTTATGGTGACTTCTTTGGCTTTAAGTAGAAATTATATGTCATACTTGCTTCTGTTTCAAACGGAACTGCATTCGTATGCACCCATCTAGCATATTGCACAATGTATGTCACTGGCAAGTACCCACAGGCCATATCTTCCACAGACTGCATACCCTGATTCAGGTGTGTCATGCCCAACCAATGAAAGGGGTTCGATATATGGAAAGACTCCTTGCGAACATCTCTCGCCCTCTTTCTTAGAAGAGAGGTCTTGAAGAGATTTTGTATTATCGCCTCGATCTCCTTCAGTAAAATATTGTCTTGCTGTGACTCTAGAAATCTTCTTTTGGTACAAAACCGAAGTATATTCACAGCACGCCAATGAAGAGACCCTGATGGAATGTCATCACCTACTTCCATAGCATGTAGTGCTGCAGTCTGCACAGCCAATCAATACAAATAAAATGATCGACGCCAAGTATATTAGCATTATTGTGGTTGCGTCTCGCAATTCATCTCTTTAAGGGCTGCTGTGTAGCCTCAGAAACCGGCCCCACGAATTCCGCACAATATCCGAACGCGGGAATGGTCAATTCATAAGGTTCAAATAGAAGTTTAGGTTTTGGCTCATCCAAGAGACGGCGAACGTCATCTCACACCTTATATAGGTTATTAAAAGCTATTATATAGTTTTTTGCTATCTTTGTAAGTTCTAATATGCACTGATGTCGTAACGGTCCCGTTACAAATTCTGTACCATTTACACCATCCACTACTGACTCTGGTCGGCAATACGTATAACCAACCAGTGACTGTAGCTAATAGAAATCAATCACGCATTTGGGAGGGAAATTAATCTCATTTGTGGAAATTGTAATTCTCTTGAACACTGGAACCGAAACACTTAGCACAGAAAATATCCCCGATAATATCATACTATTCAATGCTTTTTTCCTCTCATTTAATACGAATTTCTGATGAGTGAGGCCACTTATTCGAAGTGCATCAACAGCTGCGATATTTGTTAATTGCCGTAAGCCTTGAGTTTGAAGTAATTCTGTATGTAAATGACAGGATATCTTGGGCTAGTTAGGACAAGATTTGAGCCGAATCTACGACATTGGATCTATACGGATCGAATAGACCACTAAATAAAGGAATTTCATTGGTTTTTACAGGGAGTAATGCTTCTGCTTCCTTGAATGTGATTGCAAATTCCACCAACGGATACTGCTGACCAGAAAAGTTTCGGTTGTTTTTCATACCTAGATAGTATAACTAATGATCTGAAATACCATTGTGAAGAATTACTTCTTGTCGAACTGCGTTTCATAGAAAGGAAGAATGTCTTGCCGTGATGGAGTTTTTGTACCCAAACCTGGAGTCAGGGAAATTACTCTCAGTTAGTCTTCTGAAACTGTACAAATAGCAATGAGAACTCGGGTTGTGACCAAGAACATCACCTGTATATGAGTTGCCAGATAGCCTCCAATAAAACCACCAATGTCCAAGAGTATCTTGACCCGCGTAACGTTCGGTAGAGTAGCATCCATTCCTTTGATGGTACAGTGAAAAAGGTCATCCAGAATGTAGGCAAGCAATGTATTGCTTGATACACCTGGTGGAGTAAGTAGTACTATGCAACTTCTACTCCTTCTGAGTTTTGTTGGGAGGCCTCGTGATAGCAATTACAGTCCACCAGCAGATCATTGGGGTAGATAGTGGAGGAAAGATTGAAATAGTCACATTAAAGCAATAGAAGATGGACAAAATAAACCATACCGTTCTTCAAGAAGCCAAGTTTTGCCCGACCTGCGTTCTCTCCACACGGAGTATATCTGGAAGGATTACTTATTCCTATTATATTCGAGTCTTGTAATATCTGTCATTTATGTCTTGCAAATTTCCTTTGATCTCAATAATACTCACTTTCTCTTGAGAAATGAATGTCACACTACTCTGTGAGTTGTCAATATGCAGCCATGTTAGCAACCTTGACGGAGAACCACCTTAACATCTCCAAAACTACATGACTTAGTACAATTACAATATCTCAAGACGTATCACAGCCTTTGAGGCTCTGAAGTGCATGATATATATATAAAGATTTGTAAATCATACAATTCCCACTGACTTTGAATGGCGGGGAGTGGTGTACACTACTTTCTGTATCTTCTTCTACATGATACGGACTGTGTACACTTGAGTAGTTCTTAATTGGCACCAGCTCTGATTTCTGAGTTGATGGAGAAAAATGAGCACTTTCCGCAGATCGAAGATCTTCTGAACCTATAACGCATGTCATACCAAGTACACTTCTTGCACAGTACCAATCTCCCGTTGAGTTCCCAACAAAACGTTAATTAGCAGAATGTGTTTTATTATTAACAGAGACCTTTAGGTCTGTACCGGTGCGGGCAGCAAACAATTTATCTCCTTTATGACAAAAACGCTTGAAGAAGAGTCGATTAGATCATATCGGCCTATAACGACGGGACTTGACTCGATTGTCGTTTGTTGAGGTGGGGACTTCCAGAAAATCAAAATATCTTTGCTCGGATCTGGCAAGGTTGCCCTCCTCATACAGGAAAAGATATTTTTAAGGATTGAGAATATCATACACTTCCTAAGAACTGGGAAGGACAATTCGAACTTCCGTACTCGGCTTGACACCTTCAGCGAAAGTTCAGAATGACGAGCATTATTGATATATCTGGTGTCTTCATCATTACCGTCTTCATCACTTCCATCACTATCGGAATGATAATATTTATTTACTGTACGAAAACAGGTATTGTTGAACGACCGGAGTACTTCGGATCTTTCTGATTGTGCATTACTTCCAAGAATGCCTTGTTTTGAGCTTAACTCTTCCACCAGGCTATGTGGCAAGCAATTCGTCATTAACCGAGCCCTTAACTTCAATATAGGCTTATAATTTGGAAGGAAAGTATTGTCCTGCGACCAATGACTTTCAGGAAGGTCACTTTCAACATCATTCTGCTAAGATCTGCAGAAGTACAAAGCGACCAATGGGAGATGATCTTCCTATTTGAAAAGTCGAGATCGATAATATCCTTGACGTAATTGTACTCGTCGAAGGTGAATCGTACGGCTTCCCGACGCCATAAAAACAAAAGCAAAGATTTGCCTTTTTCCAATGCATAAGTAAACGTAAAAGAGCAGGGATACAGGTTTCCGATGGTGAACCAACCGATAGTCCTAGAGCTGAACCATTTTTTATTTGATTATTCGGGAAGTGTTCATTGCCATGAAGCGATTCCCGGTACTGGTAATAATCATGTGGTTCCGAAGATGAAGGTATTTGATTCTGAAGGAAAGAGTCTATGGATGATACAAGTACTTGCCCTTCTCCTGAACAAAACTCTTCATGACCAATGCTGTTGCTGAAACAGCTGATAACCTTTGGTCGCGAACATTCTCATCTATTAGTATCAGAAAATCGTGATCCGATTAATTGATGGCATTTGAAAGTTGCGAGCAATAATCACCCGGCTTCCCAAAACTATTGGGTAACTGTATCCTTTTTTTCGATGATGCAAAGCATCTAGAAAAACAGAATTTAATGGCCTTTTCTGACTTTTGCTATTGGAAGAGTGATTTAACGACAGGAAATGGGAGAGGGTAATTGGGATGTCTCCATAAATCGCTTTTGTATCGGTACCCAGAATTATATGGTTTCAAGACAAAGAGGTCGTATGGTTAAACTGAAATAATGTCGTATTGATGAAATCGGTAGGGCTAGAGTTTCAATTATATGGTTTTAACACAAAACAGAGTGAGATTACTACTCAGTAATAGTTCTCAATTTACGAACAGTTTCACGTGCAGAGGTCAATCTACGAGTGTTACAGTAAGTGACTATTTATAACACCCAGATGCACTAGAATTACTGTCTGGTTATTATGTGAATATTGATGCTAGGTATTATTTTACTTTTCAGGAGTTCAAGTATGGCACTATCACTGTACAGATCCAAGTCAGATACTTACCTGTAAGAAAAGAAGCCAGCTGTTGTATTGATTGATAAAGAGTCCTCCTCCATTTTCCTCTCCCCTGAGGATCGCTGGCGGAATTGACCTTTTGTTCTGTACAGTGCTAACAGGGTGCTTCCACAGCGAGCTCATTCACCAGAGTTGAGTACGTCCTTATGTACTATCTTTGTACAGTCATCAGAGAGACTGTAATACAAAATACTCAACACAGTCCCTGCATTAAAATTCATGCAAATTCCGCTGCGAACCATTTATTTCTTTATCCCGGAAAAGTCTGCAGACATCCAACACATGCGTGCTGGCCGTGTCAGCTTTCAAATTGCATTACGTCCAAGCTTGCACTGCGTTCAGACACATCAGGCAGCATCAATTCGCATCCTCGCGCCCCCGTGCCCCCCTCCCGTGCCGTCTTTCCCGTGCCGTCTCTCTGTTTCATTTCCACTACACGTGTGGTTCACTCCAAGGAATGATTGGAGAAGGTTTCTTTGTTGTTTATGAAGGGCAAGGGCATACAGAAAGTTCAACGATGAATTCAAGATCAATATCAAGATTCGAAATGGAAATGGATTGCGTCGTGGTGCGAGTATAAACATCATTCTTGTTCGATCTTTCAACCGATTTCAACCCCTCAGCCTCTGATTGCTTTGGCAGAGATACAGGAAAGGTCGTCATCAGCTGCATCATCGAAATCTATTCAAATTTTTTCTCTTGCTTCTCGAGTCTTATCTGTCATGATGCGATGTGATGTTGTTCGAATCGACGCTAATTGTTGCATGTATGCGGACAGTCTCTTTGCTCCGACTTTCTTGTTATTCAACTGCACAACGTGCCTGGTATACGGGGGCGATGTCTTGAGCTGGAGACCTGACAACGAAAAATTCTAATTGGCTTTAACGGATGGTTTAGCGTGGATATTCATGGAGTTCCTGGTTGGTGTTTTTCTTCGCTTGATTTGTCAAAAAATGCTTCATATTTCTTTTCAGGAGTTGTGTGTCGCCACTTCTGGGAGATAGCTGTGATGATTGGTATGGGTGGCTGTTGTGGTTGCGCGCTGCAGTACGGGGGTATAATATTCGTTCACCTGCATGAAGTGGTGATGGAGTGTTCCGAACAGTAACCCGGCGTACATTTTACGGCTTCTTTCTACCGCATGGGATCATCGGGGAGACAAAATGACAACAGTATCAAGGTTTCTGCGCATACTAATAAAACTGTCGCGACTTATTCGCGTGCGAATAGTTGATACCACTCGTCAATGTTAAAATGTTTTAGACGGCTTCTTCGCAACGCGGATCAATGCTCCCGATGTCCTACTGTTGCATCATCGAGATCGATAGGGTCTCTACTGTATGTTTTCCAGACACATAGCGCGGATTCTAAGGACATTCCCGATAATCTTCCCATTGATCTGCGGCTTGTTCGCCAACCCAGAGGTGGGGACTCGATGAGTGCAACTCCGTTAAAACCCTACGACGAGTAAAACTTCTTGCTTTTTGGGAACAAGGTAAGTGTAGCCACCGATTTCCATCCGTTGCGCGCTCGTTCGACTTCAACAAAAAAAAATTTAACAGCATAATAATGAAAGCAAAAAAGACGTGTTGAGTCATAATGTGACGATAAATAACATAACAATCTTACCTTTTTAGTTCTATTTTAGTGTGTACGACATGAAATGGTTGACCAGGTAGTTAAGATGAGTTGCGGCGAGTGGTTTGGTCAATATTTCTGCGAGCTGTTCCAGTGTGTGAATATGCGCAAAACTGATACAATTGTTTTGATGAAGCTCCTGAACATGATGAACCTTGATCCCTGTATGCTTGTTGCATTCCAAGACTTGCTCATTTGACGATAGCAAGAGAGCGGCGGTGCTGTCCAAGTTGATAACGGTCGGAGCAAGGTTTGTTTTATTCCCGATCGGTTCGTTTTAGAGCATCTCTGAATATAAACGACGAAGGAATGTGACGGTTTTTGCGCAAGATGACATTGAAGTGTATTCACCTCTGCAGAGCTGAGAAAAACAAGGTAATCATGCTTTGATGACCAAGAAATAGCGCCGGAGCTCACCGTAGCGAGTATGCAAGAGGATTACTTGCGTGTATCATTATATCAGGCCCAATCTGAATCCGAGTATGCTTTGAGCGGTACGGACGAGGAGCTTGAAGGATAAAACAGGCCCAGTCCCTTCGTGCCGATCAGGTATCTCACCAGTCTCTCAGCAAAAAAAAGATGACGTACAGCAGGTGAATTCATTTGTCATGCTAACACGGAGGCAACGAATGCAATATCCGGACGTGTGTATACAGCTGCATATATGTCTCCACCAATTAAGGGGCGGTACTAGGCGTGATCAGAGGTTGTCAGCGGGGAATAATTGTTGTGTATAGCGAAGAAGTCAACGGTTGTTGGTATCGGAGTTGTTCTTGGATTGATACGAGCAGGGTCGACAGATGCTGCGAATTTCTCGATGTACTTTTGTTGGTTTACATATAAACCAGAAGGGATCCTCACGAGGTCTCAATTTATAAAGCGGCGGAGGGGCCCTAGAAGTTTCACTTTGAATTCTTGAGAGAGATGCTGTTTCACATCTTCAATCAATTGTCTAGACGGAGACGCCGTAGCACTGTCGTCGACACCGATTGCTATAATCAATAATCCATACTGTTTCTCGATAAAGCAAAGTCTTCAATCGACCATGGACTGAGAGAATCCCCAAGAGATAAATTTTGTGTGGACAACAGTTCCACATAAATTTCCAGCCTCTCGATGTCCGTAGATCGGTTTGACGACGATGGTGAAGTGTTTTAGCTTACGAAGGATGCCAGAACAGTCTGTCGTAAGTTGAATGATGACGGTAGTTCTCAATTACCATGGGGTTATGCTGCTCCTTTGGGAATGAAGTCTTGAGCTGCAACTTTCGCTAGTAACATACTGATGGTCTCCTGGCGTACGACTGGTGCGTATAAGATTTCAGGATCGAAGTCACGACATGCTACTTGTTTATCCCCGCGGAGGCAACAATAGGCCTTCAAAAGTACAGGTGCATCAGTGCCCGGGTTTCTCTTATGCGGAAATCCCATGTGTATGGGACAGGCTGCATCAATTGTTCGAGGGGACTATTTCCATGTCTCCCTTTCTTCCAAAGCTGCATAGTCATGGTCAATAACTTCCGCCCATCTGGGATCGGAGCATACTACTTCAAAGTTCTTCGGTACACGAGGGTCGTGCCCTTTCGCCTTGAAATTGAATGTGACTTGCTGAGCAAGGATGATGAACATGCATCTGGACATTGTCGCTTTAGCCCCTTCAGCCTCTTCTTCCTTTTGAACTTATTCTGTTACGGAACGTTGTCAAGATATTACATTGAGCAGAGATGAAACAGACGGAAGGACATTGTTTTCTTTGAGAGGGGTGAAGTCTTGTGTGCGGTTACAGCCTCTTTTGAGGGGGCATACAGGCGATAAATAGATTGATTACTTTCCATCTCCATAAAGTACGAGTAAGTCAATCGAGGGAGTAACGCCTTCTTTCTAAAATTTTGCGATATTCAAAGGCGTTCAGATGTGTCAAACTTCAAAAGTGGGGCTAGGTTTGCCTTTTATCCGTACTAAATTTCGAACGGTATGTCCATATCAATTCTTCAGTTTTGAATGAGGTTTTTTAACCAATTGGCGTGTGATGCAGCCTCTGCCCAGAGATGAAATGGTAATTTTGAAGCGAGAAGGATAGTTCGAGCGACCTACCACAGTTCTTGGATCAGTGTTACAGCTGCATCGTTAGACTGACTGGCATGCGGCGGCGATAACTCAGGTTTGATACCTTGCTCTAGGCTGAAGTTAAGTACTGGTGAACTTTTGTTCTCACCTGCGTAGTCTAGACGGAGACGAAACATGCGGCCCCTCTGTCCGATTCCTCGTATACGACTCCAAGAGCGGCAATGTCAAAGAAGATACGTTTACGATTTTGCAAATGCTAGTCGATATATTAGTTCTTGTCGTACGAAATATTGTACAACTGCACTTAGAGGTTCAGCTTAGCTTGTATTTTGTTGCGTTGGTAAGTTACCTTGAGCTTTTCCCAGACTTCCTTGGTTGTGGCTTCAGACATCAATAACTGTGTGAAGTTCGTGATTGCTTCTGTGCCAAGGTGAAGCACAATGTGCGATCTTTCCTTGCCGTCGTTAGCATTGAAGCAACTGACGTCTTTTGCAGTAGCGATGTCGATGTCAGGAGGGTCATCTGTTGAAGACCTTACCAATCTTTCTCTTCAATGGAGATCTAGGACAAAGATAGACTAAATAGGATAATTGGAGCTTGCCAATGATTGAATCCTCACATTTTCAACGGCGTCTGACGAGAAAATGTTGGAAAGAAAGGGTTTTTTGGGGGAAATGTTTTCTGAGCTCGTCGGTAAATGCGCTGATACCATGATAGAGGACACCCCTCCCTTTTCCTCTTCCCTGAGGATCGCAGCCGCAACCGCCCTTTTATTATGTACAATGCTAAACAGGATGCTGCCATAGCGAGCTCATCCACCTCGCTAGTAGCCATTCACAGCGAATTACATGCCCACATAATATCTTTGTACAATCATCAGACACAATTTAATCCAAATTATTCAACATTGATGAATGCTCACCGACTTTCCAAGTTTCCGAGTTTCCGATATACAATTTGTAGTGATGCATCCAGAGGCCGGCGTGTCACCTGCAAGGAAGGAAGGAGGCGGATAAAGGAAGTCCTGAGTGGCTTCTAGCTCAAATAGTACTATATTGTACAGTAATGCGAACTGAATTCAATCAGAAATGATCCGAGTACCTGCAATTTGGCTTATTGAATGCCAATATCTTCTATTATATTGATAACAGATACTGGATTGATTCGGAAAACACAATAATTTTTTGTTACCGAATTTTTATCATATCTGATACGAAAACTCTGTATCAAATGCCCCGTGGTGGTTGAGACCTCTCTTCCGTCGAAGCAGTTGCTACCATGACGAAAATATCATATTTCGCGGGAATTTAGAGGTACAGCGATGATCAATCCCGCCGATGACTTGCAATCTTGATGGTGTTATTCATGTTCATGTTTTGACCTCAACACCGACATCATAGATCACCCATCCTTCACCTCTGTTTGTTTCCCCCTACGACCGAACTACCGTCCATCACACCATTACAATCCTGCCTCTCTCCATCCAAATATAAACTCACACTCCGCTGCACCTATCCCTCCGATCGCTACGTCTACAGCCCCTGCTCCCCCTAATGAACTGCACGTCTCCGAATTTGTCCCGGTGACACCATCACCTTCACAACCTTCGCCTGATTCGACGGCAAGCTACCCCTTGACCCCAGGCCGCACGAAAGACTACTCTCAACAGCCGACTACGAACTTCATACTGGTTTGGCGGTCCCTCTTTGCAGTTAATTACAAATACTCCCGTGCTAAAAAGAATACAGGTACCCCTGTGGGTAACGACGGGACTGCAACAAGTAGGGCTGGGTTTTCATAGAGGGAAGTAGATTATGTTATTTACGTTGTCGAGGCGCATTTACACCTCTACAAAGATGAGGGGGCATGGTGCAAAGACAGCACTCCGCGGGATTTCCGGAAGAGAGACTAACGGGCGACAGTTTGAAGCTTAAATTCGCATCGTTTAGCAGCAGAAACATCCCGATCGGGGATCCGAGAATACCGCTCGATGTCAAATGAGCAAGCTTTTGCGGAACCTCATTACATAAAGGGCTGATTTAGGGGATGGAGCTGATGCTGAAGAGGTTGTTGACGAATTATTCCCAAGTGGACGGTCTGTTTCTATCTCACCGGAAAGCCAGTTTGACAAAAAAAAGCGCGGCATTTATCCTTGGAAGTGAAGATAAGGAGGAGACTGCGAGCACAGAAAAAAACAGCTTCCCCCCGTCCGTTATTTAAAAAACTATCTCGCGCAAGCAAGCTGACGATGACGGTTTTCAAGCGATAATAAAAATGTTGATATTGCAAGACCAGCAATGACATTAAGACGATAAAATGCGGAGGGAGGAAGAGACACTAGAAGATCGACGACTTCGGGAGAAGGATAATAAGCGACATCAACAAGTTATGGAGATCATGATGATGATGTTTGCCAAAGGGTCTGCACACGTGCAAGGTGTTCAGCGTAGAGATAGAAGCGATTGATTTTACTGTCGTAGAGTTAATGTTTCACGCATGAAGTCGTTCGCGTCTCCAACAAGATGCGGCATGCAGCTCGACAGTATTTGATTAATACCAACCATCTTCGAGCGCAAATTGAACAAATGTGTTGCATACAGTAAAACGAGTTAGCTTTCGCCGTTTTCTTCGTAATAAAGCCGATCTTTCATGCGGGGTAAAGTTGTTTGGAATGCGCGCATGCTCCATTCAGATGCTTGCCTTGCAGAGGTCGCTTGTCGGATTAGTATTAAGTACATGTGGCCGTTTGCGTTGGTGTAATCCTGTGCTTACTTTATTAGAAAGGGGTAGGCTTCCTTTGCAAATGCAGAGTCGACTACTATCTTTCTTCCATAAGAACGGTAGCACGCCTCCAACTTTTCATAAATCCCTCGCACTCTGCTATATGGAGTCGTGCATACTTCCAGGAGCGTTAATTGCATATGCGATTATAAAACCATTCGGAGCGAATACAAGCAAGTTCTACACATACTGATCATTTGTTCAACCATTTAAAACATGTTCTGAATGTTGCAATCTCCCGGTTGCTGTAGTTAGAGCACTAGTCCATCAGCAGCACCATAGAAATTGTCGAGGCAGTGATATTTTCCTTTAAAAAAACTTTTGAGATCCCTAATCTCTTGAGCTGTAGGAATTTTTATAGCTGCAGCGCTATCTGTTGATAGAACACGCAACAGAATCCGTCTGCCGGATCGCGTGAAAAAGGAGCTTATTTCATTTGTGATGACAAACATCATTCATAATATCCATGTCCCACCGCGAGTCCGGTACCATGTCAAAACTAGTCCGAAGCACTGTAAGGCATCGATTGATCTAGATCTCTCTCGTGGCTTTCGTGGCTGGGAAATAACACGAATAGCACCATGTTTTGAATAAGGGGAGTTGTAGTCGTATAATGGCTTGAACTTCTCAAGGACGTACTGAAATGTACCATGATCAATGCTTGTCATTATAATCAAGGATTGACAACGATAGTTGAGAAAAAACAAGGGAGGGTTCATCCTGGGCTTAGCAGGGCATTTCTTGCTACGATACCAGTAAGGCGTCGTTTGGCTTTATTTCTTAACTCGTCTCTGAATAATATTTGAGCTCTTTCTTGATTGCTTCGAGGCTTAAGCATCGAAAGGAGGATGATAAGGCGATTCACCATGGTGATCGAAGCTGGTCTGTGCATGCGTGCCGATGAAATCGAAGAGAGTTTTGTTCTCTGTTGGTTGCCGTTGTACTCATGCTCATACTCACCCTCAAATGGTACTATTTTCATGCTTGCCACCACTTCTCTTTTTTGACTCAAAACGACTACCGATTATCTATTTGATATTTGTTCCAAATGGACTAAAAAGATTTCCGATTCAACCCACTGTTGTATTAAAATCCCCAGCGGAGATCCTGGTGAGTAAGAAATTTGAAGTGATCGAGACATTGGAATTGATACAAGTCAATTTACACTTAAATTTAATCACGCAACAATTCCACGTTACAATTCCACGTTACTAATCCACACCAGTACTGGCCATTAGTATAAATGCGTTTTATCAACAGAATATTGGACATTATCTATCTTCACTTGCGATAAAAGCAACCCACAACTTGATGTTTGAAAAACACAACCAGTTCCCGTCTTTCTCCCCCGTCCGCGTCAACTCCCTTTACTACGAGTTCTCTCTTTGTTCCCCCAGTCGTCATGACAGACGATAACATCCCTCCCCGTTTATACAACCGGCCCCCGCCACCACAACCCATCCCACTGCCACAGATATTACCATCAGCATCCATACTGAACCGTAAAACCACCACAACGCAATCAATTTCACCAAAAAATACTCCCCTCCTCGTACCGATATCGCCAACACCCACCCGAGGCGCACTGATGGTACAGAACGCCCCCGTCCTTGCTCCAATAAAACCGTCACACCCCCTTCCCACATCATTGCGATCAAATTTCCCCTTATTTCAGGTACATAACCAGCCGCACCCCAGCATCCAAATATACCACCAACGTCACTCTCGCTCACACTAACAAAACCGGAGACACCACTACTGGCGCCGACATCGTCAGCACATTCGCCGCTTCCACTGATGTGCCCAATGCCTCCCCCTATTCCTCCACCAATATGACCGTTCCCCCCCTCCCTCCGCCTACAATCAAACCCGACACCAGCCCCAGACATCGGCAGATGCGACTATTTCCCCCCTCCCTCCAAAAATATCAGCAACAGAAGCACCAAACCCTCTCCTCTCAACGGATTGGACCGTTACTCCCCGCCGTGCTTCATCAAAAACATCAAACGCCCCGACCTCTGTCAGGAAACATCACCAACACAACAAACGACAATCGCCAGTTCTCAACAGATGCAGCGGTCCTCCCCCCCGCGCTCCAGCAACAAGTGCTCTCCCCCCTTCCTCTATTGGCAGACAAAAGCAGACTCCCACCTAGCGCTAAGGTGGAAGTGGTATCCCTCCCAGCTCTGTCCGGTAAGGTCAACATCGCCCCCCAGCAATTTTTCGTCACATAAGTCCTCAACCATTGGTCCAATAGGAGTTGCAGCTGTGTCGCTGTCCTATCTCTGTCCAGAATATTAACCGAAATCACCACCTACCTGTCTCCACGTCCGTCTCCCTACTCCCACCATCCGCTGATAACGGTACCTTTTCTTCACTCCCCGCCTCGCAGAGCACCAGCAGCAACCCTCTGCCGTTTTTACAAAGCCACCCGCCCCGACTAAAGAAAAAATTTGGCCCGTCAAAATTTCTCTAACCTCGCTCCCATCACCTGCGTTGATGATACTACAACACGGCCACCAGCAGGACAACACTGTATATACAGCCTTCGTCGCTCCCCACGCCCGCGTTATAGCGGAATGAACCCGCCACTGGCCTCGCTGTGTACCCCGTCTGCGCTCCGTTCCTTACCCGCAGAGGCAGATTTCCGTCTAGTGCAGGGGCAACTCTATGCACCGCTCGGAGGGAAACCCTGCAATTGTTGACGAAAAGTTGGGGGGTCATCCAAATCCTACTCGATTGCGGGAGTAAACAGTGTTGGTACTCAAATCTGTGTAACCGGATTCATTGGGTGTTGAGTTGACCCAGGAATTTGAAGGAGAGTGTAGAATGGATATGAAAAGGTACCGCCAAATGTTCGAAAGAGACCTGGCTTTAGAACGGAAAGTATGAGAGAAGGTGAGAAAGAATAAAGCGTATTGAGTACCCGATGTGTTGGCTTGTGCTATGACCAACATTCATGATTCTCGCAAAGCGAATTACATGCGATGCCATGGATACATGCTTCTCTCTGTAGAAGAATATTCATTTGAAATGCTATCGTTGCTCAAGGTTTCCCTTCAAAATAGACCATTTCATCGATTTTAATTTTACGAATCATTACTTCTATGAGCAGTACTGCAGGAAGGATCATGGTATATGGATGCCAGTTGCACAATTTCATCCAGATATAACTGTAGTTAAGACTGAGATCTGTGAATGACTAGAAGACGTAAGTAGACAGGGAATTATCCAAACCTCTGCAATGCCAGTGCCATATCCCTCGGAATGAAAATTTTCCATCATATTGTTGCCTGCTGGGACAATTCATATGAAAATATGGATAGTTTGGAGAAGGATGAAGTGTTTGCTCTGAAACTAACCGTAAGGTAGGAGCTTTTACTCCTCTCCATTGCTTGGTGGTATTCCAGGGGTAGTCCTGGATTTATTGTGGAGTACTCACAATCACAAGGCTAGGACGGTCTTGTTTCCGAGTTAATATTGGGTTCAAGCATACAGTACCGGAGATTATTAGATTCATGAGTGACTTGGTAACGCGGGACCACTCCTTACTTACCGAAATTGTGTTTGGAAACGATTGGATTGCGACTTGTTATTACATTGCCACTGCTAATGGGAATGGGGAAAACGAAAAGTTTAATCAGATAACGGATAATGCTATTCTGGGCGTAGACTTCAATGGACCAAGAGGGCAGGTTTAGGTGACCAACTTGAGGAGAAAACTGTTTCGGTTGAATTTTCAAGGCGTTTACGTCTTCCCAAGAAGAAAGTCGGTCAAATAATCCCATGCCCATCCGGAGAAGAAGAGTAGAATTGTTTCCCTGATATTTATATGTTGGTTGCGAGCCAGAATTTCTTGACAAAGGAAAGGAATATTTCTGTACAGATCCTCATGACAAACCTTTATGAGATGGACCGCAACTATCTGAGAAACTACGTGCAGACGGCAGATTCATATCGAGATGTGACAGAGGGAAGGAGGAGATGGAGCGAGGGAGAGAGGACAAGAGGGAAAGAGAGGAGGTGCGTGAACTAGAGGGTGAGAGAGAGAAGAAGTGAAGGACAAAGGAAGAGAGTTGAGAGGAGGGAAGGTGGTGAAAGTCTTTACTCAGACAGATCATGGAGGGAGACCGGGGATTATGTAGACCTTGAACCAAGTCGACTGGTGCTTCCAGACAATTGAAGGAAGTTTGCAGAAGATATGTAGACGACGGTGGGAGGCTAACCCTAATACTGCTTGAGCTGATTTAAAGAAGATCAGCGCAAGCCTACAGCACTATACAGTGCATAAACATAACGGTCCAGTTCTAGGTTATGCAATAAACTGCAGTAATGGACGCCTGAAAGCCATTTGCTAGGTGTAAGCTGTCAGCAGAGGCAAAAGAAAGTAATTACACCATCAAACTAGAACTGACCACAATAGCACCCCCTCAATCTGAAAATGGTATAATATTAATTGGGAAAGAAAGGAGGAACGATGCCCAACTCACATCGAAACTTCCCAAATTCGACTCCAAGCAAAGGATTTATCAGAATGTCGGAAACTTGATCTTAGGTTCGGCAATGAGATATCCGGATCTGCTTTCCGGCGAATGTTTCCTTAAAGAAGTGGTACCGAATATCAATATGCTTATTTCGCTCGCTGATGGACTGGTTCTTGGCAGAGCTAGTCGATCCTGAGTTATCTGCGAAGATTGAAATCAAAGTGGGACTTTTTGCATCCATAACTTAACAGAGGATGTTAGAGAGTCAAATGGCTTCCACGGAAGAAGTGCGGAGAGAAATATATTCAGCTCCACAGTAATACAGGGCGACAAATCCGTGCTTTTTGGAGCGCCATGAGATAAGCCCTCCAAACATCATGAAATCGAAACTTTCGGTTGGTTTTCAACTTGCGCGACAGCCTGCCCAATCAGAGTCGCTGTAGCAGATAATCGTAGCAGCGGAGGAGAGTCCGTAACATATACTAAGATTCATAGTTCCCTTTAGGTAGCGATACAATCGCTTCATTGCTTTCCAGTAACTCGACCGAGGCATTTCGCGGCGCTGCGAAAGGTTTCCAACTGCAGAACCAATGTCTTTACGAGTTCATATCATTAGATGCATGAGGCTTCCAATTGCGGAGCGATTCAATGTCGACGAGGGAAGTTCACTGTCCTTTTCCTCGGTTTTTCGCCATCTCCAAGCACCATAGGAGTGTCTACGGGCTCTGAGTCACTCATTTTGAACCTTTCGAGTATCTTCTCCGCAAAAGATGCCTGAGAAAGGTGCAATGTTCTTTTTGCACGGTGATGTACAACTCGGATTCCCAGAAACTCTTTGAAAGGACCAAGATCTTTCATCTTGAAGCAGCCCTTCAACTCAGATTAGATTCTTTTCCGTCCGGCTCTACTGGATCCTCCAATCAAGATATCATCGACTTATACCACAATTTTTGAGACTGAGTTACCATGCCTAGACAAATAAAGGTACTGCTTTCGAATCGAATATTTAAGTTTAAGGACACGTTTCTTTTTGCATGCCATTGACGTGGGGCCCCCTTTCTCCCGTACAAGGCTTTTAGAAGTTGCATCATGAAAGCCGGATGGAACTTCCATATATATCTCCTCCTCCAAATCTCTGTTAAGTAATGCGGTAACCACGTCCATTTGATTATATTCGAGGTCCAAGAGATTTATCAAATCAGAAACCTGCGGAAAACAGACATAGTGACCATAGGAGCATACATGTCGTTGTAATACAATCCAGGGACCTGCCTAAATCCCTTGGCGACGATGCGTACTTTCGGGCCAACTTCCGGTCTCACTCGGAAAAAGTAGCAAAAAGTAATTACGTGCATTCCTGGTTTCCGTGGGACGAGTTTGAAAGTTCCATTTTCTCTAATGGAGTCTTCTTCCTTCTTGATTCCAGGTATCCAGAAATCAATATTCTTGGGAGAAGTAGCGTCTTCGCACGAAGCAGGGATGCCGACGGAGGTCGATGCAGTATCTATAATGAGATAAAAATTTTCTGTGGGGCTAGGAAACCCCCACCTATTTGGCTTCCTGGATACTATAGAGGAGCGACGAGGGTGACTGCACGGGATTCATCCTGAAGTGAAGGATGATTGCCGTTTTCCGGGGTCACATCTACTTCTTCAGTATCTTGCGCTGTAGGGGACTCTGTGGAAATGTCTCCCACTGAGGGCTTGTATTCAAATGGGAAAACACCTTGCCCGGAATAGTCTCCGAGATATTCTGTAGCACATTGAACTTCTGAATTTCCAGACTCATTGAATATTACGTCTCGAGATACAACAATTTTCTCTGCCTCGATAACCCAAAGCTTTTAATCTTTACTTTTCAAGGTGTTACCAATCATACCGGCCTCCCTTGACCTCGAATACAGCTTTTTGAGGTTCTTCTAGGGACTTCATACCAGAATTGTAATCTGAATACTCGCAGATGCAATATATTTGGAATTTTCTCATTCAAAAGGAAATATGGGGTAGAGTTATCTGGTAGAGCGCTGCAGGATACTCTTTTCAGAACATCAGCGGTGAAGATAGACTCTGCACAGAAGTGGGGCCGCAAAATCAACCTAGGCAGATAGTGCAGAGGCGACAAAAGTAAGGCAGGCCACAAGATAGAAGTAAGTCGATAATGCAGAGACGACATAGGAGTCACGCCCAAACCAATAGCAGCTTTTTTTTAGTCCTTAGCCTGCGCGAAGTTTTTTTCCTCCCTGCACGGGGTGCAGAGAATCCCCGGGTTGTCGCCGAAGAAGAGATCGAGGCAGAAGAGGTAAGTTGTTGAGCAGCGTTAGCGGCCTGGGCCCATAAACTGATAGAGGGAAGGAGGAGATATGGCGAGGAGAGAGAGAAGAAGGTAAAGAAAGAAGGAGATTGAAAGAGAGAGCGAGAGAGCGAGAGAGAAAAGAAGTGAGGGACCACGAAAGAGAGTTGAGAGGAGAGAAGGTTGTGAGGGAATTCACTCAGACAGAACATGGAGAGAGACCGGGCCTATGAAAACCTCGAGGCGAGCCGATCGGTGCTTTCGTATGATCGAAGGAAGTTTTCCAGAAGCCATTTACACGACGGCAGGAGGCTTTCCCTAAACCTGCTTGAGCTGATCTAAAGAAACTCAGCTCAAGCTTACAGCATTGTTAGGTGCATAAGCATAACGGTCCAGTTCTAGGTTTTACACAAAACTACAGTAAAATACGTCTGTATGCTCTTTGCTAGCTGTATGCTGTCAGCAGAGGCAAGAGAAAGTAATTACACTAACACGATGCACGTCAGAAAGCACCCAGTATGTGTCCCTTCGTAAAAGACGTTTTGAATCGTAATGTGGAGTTTAATAATATCAACCGTGGATATAAAAGAGGATAGGAAAGAGAATATGACTACTCGGTACCGAGATTTGGGTATGATAGCTACGGAGCGTACAGTAATGGTCATGGAGAGGGGGATTTTGGACGTTGAGATTACAGTTACGGTCGTGAATTTCCATACGGTGATAATCAGGACATGCAACATGCTTTGCAGGGGTTTCTCCACATGTACCCCCCGAATCACTTGTATTACTAAGATAGTGTACTGCCTTGATAGAAAGTCTGCTCACTTCGCGGTAAAAGCAAACCGGCCATCCAATAAAATAATTTATGAACCTTGACGGGTACCACTCAGTTGTGTAAGAGCAGTAGCGTGAGGGTATTGGTACCATCCCAGCAAGACCTTCGTTTCTTTCCGAGTTTCTCTGAAACGCAGCGTTCATCTGAATCCAGCACAAATTTCTCCGTAATTTTCCAGACTTCTCAACACTATGTGATTATATGTACATACAATAAAGAGGTGGTAGGTTGAATATGTTTCGTAAGTGTGGACGTGGTACTAAAAGAAATATTATCAGAATGCTGGGTACATTCTCGTTCAGGAAAGATGTGCTCGATTCTTCATTGCTAAGGGTTGTTGCAAGCGAAAATCTGAACGCGTTACCTTCAGTCATTAACGTTGTCCATGCAGGCGATGTACAAACCAGTATTGGTGATGGACAGAACAGAATATTGGTATGGTCATTGGAGAGCGAGAAGAAAGTACGATAAAACAGATGGAACTTACCGTTCCATTCAGCCTTCCCCAGCCCTGATACGCAGAGTGCCAAATGCATCAGAGACCGGATCTGTGGCCTCACCTGTCGCATGACTCAGAATACGACGGGTCCCAGCACAAATTGCGGATGAGTAAAGGATGGGTGGGCTTGTAGGTGATAAGCAGCAGAACTTTTGAGTCTCTTTACTGGTGTGATTCCTCTTGACCCGGTCCCGGGGGAGGGGGCGGCTTCTCCGTCTAGAACAAGTACGGTGGCGATCTACCACGCCGACATTGCAGAAAAAATTGTGAGACGGGCAGCTGCAAATGCTGCTTTCATCATCACCTTCCGCCACAGACCCGCCGCCGCATTCTTCTTCATCCATCACACCAACGCGACCAAGGTGTCACGGGTCCCCTGGACCGTAACGCTATCTGGTCATCTCGGATTACCGGTCTACACCGACTCGCTCCCTCTAGTCTGTCAACATTGCACGGGAAGTATGGATCCCCTAGGACGGCTGATCTCTGCCTTGCCGGGTTCCGCCGCACACACCACCACAAAGCGCTCCGCAACCCGCTCGTGTACCACGTCTTCCGTGCGCCGGACTCGTCTGTCAATACGGGGTGCCTTCCTGGTCCCGGGCTTCGAGCTCCAGCCGGCGGACATTCTGGTTTACCCCCCCACCGATCCGAACAGCGAGGAGACACGGCCCGTCTCGTGCGACATCACCGTAGTCTCCCCGTTCAAGGCCGCCGTTCGCACGAAGGCCACCTCACCTGATGGCGGCGCTGCCGCGATGGCGCACCGTGATAAGGTACAGGATCTGGAACGCAAGCTGTTGCGACGCCTTCCTTCACCGTCTGACATCGCGAACCGTGCACTGAACTTCAACTTCCAACCAATTGAGTTTGACTCGCTCGGTGCGCCTGCCCCTCAAACTATAGTCTTGCTTGAGGAGTTAATTCCGCAAATAGCGCGGAAGTATGCTACGACTGCAGGCGTGATTTGCCGGCGTGTGTGTCAGCGCCTTAGTTGCATCTTGTGGTCTTCTATTGCTATGGCTATCTGCTCGCGAGCGCCACTGCACTTGACCAAAGTGGACCATCCGCGTTAATTCCTAGTACTAGTTGACCTAAAGTCGGATCCTGCACTGGACACCATAGAAACTATTTGATGCAGAAAACTTTACAAGAATATCCTTATACTGACATTTAATATGCTGTAATATACTGTAATGTGCAGTTAAACATTTCACAAAATAAGAAATCGAAACGCCACCTGAATTAACTACAAAGCAACAAATAACAGCAAAATCGTATTTGGATAAATCAAGGCCCTTGCACTACAACAAATTTGGCTCTCGTATGAGACATGCGCTTTAGCATTTTACTATCATTCTAAATCTGTTCATGCATCATTGCAACTCATCTGCGACTGTTGTCCAGTAGATACTTGAACGCATTAAACTTCTTTCTTTCTACTGTTTGGTATGAGCCAGGTTCCAGTTTCGATTGCGGGATTCGTCGCTCAAGAAAAAGGTGTAACCATCCCTGATGATTCTGCACGCTGGATGTTTGTTTCCCCGATTTTCTTACTCGTGTGGGCCACCGAAGGGTGCACTCAGGTAACAGGCCATCACTGATTCATAGCGCCCATCCGCAGCGGCCAGTCCGGGAGAATTTTGATCACCTCCCACAACTCTCTAGGCGACAAAACCTTATGCCCATTGATTCAGAGCATTCGGAGAAGCTTCGAATCCTTGGTCGCAGACAGCAGACTCAGCACGCTAATGCAAGTGCTATGACTTTTTACGAAGAGGCCATCGTAGTGGATCCTACAAATGGACGCGCCTGGCAAAACCTTGACAACTTACAGCCGTCACAGATTCCCCGCTGCGAGCGTGGCTGTCTTTGAAGCTGCCTTGCAGTACAACCCATGCAATCCGTACCTCTGCAATCTCTTGCGTTCACGGAAAAGAAGCTGGAGCATTTTGACAAAGCGCGTGAATGTTGTCAACAGGGAATCAAAATTAACAAGACGCACACCAGTCTCTATTCCACATGGGCGATGCTAGAGGCCGGCCTAGGATAATTTGGCTTTAGCGCGAGAGATATTTGAACGGGCCGAGCAAGATGGAATCCATGCCCCAAAATGCTACATGCCTGGGGAAATTTGAGTTGCGAGTGGGTAACAAAGGTCGCGCAGTTGAGCTTTTCAACAAAGGTCTCGAGTTGGATCCGAATAATGATTTCATTTTGATGAGTTTGGCTCGTTGGCAAGAGAGCAAGGTCAGTCTGAACGAGCACGGATCTGTTTTGAAAAAGCTCTACAAATTCGAGGGGGTAACGTCGTTGTCATTCAAGAATGGGCCAGGCTCGAGGCCAAGAAGGAAATGTGCGTCTGGCAAGATCTCTGTTTGCACAAGGTGCAAAACTGGGCGATCGCGATGTCCGTATTTTGCACACTTGGTCCAACTTGAGTTACAGGTAAGTTTCCTGGATTGCATCAACGAAGGACTCATCTTACCCCTCCAGTATGGGTAAGCTGACGGTTGAGCGCTCTTTCCATTTCACGGATTCCCTTTTCATACTACCCTTGACCCGCAGTTGGGGAACTACGAAAAAGCAGAGGAGCTAATCGTCTCGGCTCTGCGCATTTCGAGAAGTGACTCCATTCTGTGGACACACTTCGCCAAGATTGAAACCTACAGGGGTGACTATCCAAAAGCGCGGGCGTTATTCAAGCGCGCCTGTGAGACATGTCCAAGGGATTGGTACGTTTTCCAACCTAGGGCCAGACCTCGATATCTCTTTCAGAACCCACCTTGTCGCTTCAGTTTCTGGTCTGACTTTATTACCTGCATTGCTAACCGAATCTTTGGTCACAATTTGGACTAGGCTTGCATGGGAAAACTGGAGTGCAATGGAGCACAAACTTGGAAATACTGCTGAAGCAGGGAAATTGCTTCAAGAGTCGTTCAGGATTCGTTTTGATGCAAAGGTGATTTTACCGTGCTAGCGAATAACATTCGCGATGACGCACCTATTGACAGGGATGACTTTCTCAACAGCTCCTAAATGGATTCGGCAACACTAAATTGCTCTCTAAACGGGCTACAGAAGTCAACTGTGGTTTTGTTATCGAAAATGCGTCTGAACCAATTTTTCCAAACGACACTATCAGCATGTCAGCGCCGGGAAATGTTAGTATTGAGGGCCTCCCCGCCGAGGTATCTTTGACGAAATCCGTCCTCAGTCGGTCCCTTCCACCAGATTCCCGTTTTCGTTTGCGGGATGTAGATGGCGGCCCATTTCGAAAGGCTGTGGTTCAGATTTTGCATTGGGGTCCATTATTACCGCTTCCTCGAGTTTCTTCAACTCCGATGCCAGATCCTTCCGAACTTCCTGTTGTTCGTAGAGGCGAAAATACTCATGCCAACTTGATAGCAGAGAGTTCGATCTGTACATCTGCGGTGAAAACAGAAGTGCCTTAACTTTCAATGCACCTGTGTCACGCCAAGTTCTGTATCGATCTGCCTTCTTGTGGATTTCTCGATCGCCTTCATAAGAGAGGAGTGAGTGCCGAGATAAGCCCCCCTTTCTTTGCCACAAAATTCGGCGTTATCGTCAATGGTTGGATCTCCCCGATCGAATCCAGCTTCGAGAAGGCAGCTACTCATGGTGTACCTACCGGGATGAGTAGAACTGAAGCATTACCTCCCAGGGCTCGAAGGTGCACCACCAATTCCTCGTCTTCATCTTTCTCGGATTCCTGTTGTAAGGTTTCAGGCTCTTTAAAAATGTCGTCAGTTATGAACGGAAGCACGGGAAGGCGTTTTCCAGAACATTGACGCCCAGACATTATCTGCTCAATACGGGTCTGTATATTCATCTCAGCTGTACCGCTAGCGATCAAGTGGTAAACATAAACAACATCGCTAATAACCGCGAAGCTGTGTACCCTGTTCACAGCTTGCGAGAGAGCACTAGGGTCCCAACAGCTGTCAATGACGAGCACATGAGTTGCATTGACGAAACCCCAGTCACCATCTTCACACAATCTAGAACTGAGCCGTATGGAGCCAAGAGCACTGCGCCTCCTTCACTTGTATTGAACTTTTCAAGTTGCTTGTATCGATCCTGTGAATTGGAATCTAGATCATACCTGTAAAAGCTTTCGGAGAATGCCTGCTGCAACTCTCTGTGTAATTCCCTCGTAACTTCGGGAATGGTTGTAAAAATCGCTGGTCTCTTTTTCTCCGTAATCCACTTCCGGCACATGCTCACTGCGAGTGTTATCTTCGTGCTTTGGATGTGGGGCGAACAAGACTGCGAATCTTCGTCTTCAGTTGAAGAAAATGTCCCTTCGCTCTGTCAACGCTTCGGTACATCTTCTCCTGGTACCTCAGTATTCTGGTCCCACTCTTCGACTAACGCGAGCAGAGCACGGGTGCTTGTCGCAGCCGTTAATAGCAAGTATACAGCGACAAATTTGCTCAGACCTTGCATTATGGCCTTCTCTAAGTAAGAGGCTGTGGCTCTGTAAACTGCGTTGTGGCCGTCATCCAGGTGAACAACTATTGAATTCTCACGTATCGAACGCCCCTTCTCTTCAGTGCCTGTAATCGAGTTTCAAGGTTAAGCTTGAATGCAATCATTTCAGTCATTTTGACAGATAGAGAGCGATATCTGATGAGGCATTGCTATTATTGACGAGGTGGCGAATGAAAACCTGCCAATACTCTTCCATGGAACCCAATAAGGCTGGGGCACCCAATTGAAAATCCTCCATTGGCGCAACAAGTGTCCCCCAAATGGTGAACTGGTCAATGCTAGTCTTGCCTTTGATCTCGACTTTCGCAAAAATCGTTGTAATACCTCGTCGCACTCATCCAGTCGCGCTGCTTCATCCACAATTGTGATGTCTGGACCAGGACGCCATAGACCTTCGTAAGCCTTCGACTTGGCATCGCAGTCACTGCTCTTCACAATGACGAGTAGTACATCAAAAGAGCAAACCAAAATCCCGCCATGATCATTCCATTTCTTCATGGAATCACTCCACGTTTCCTTCGTGGCAAAATGCACGTGATCCGAGTAGCAGGCCGTGTGTGCATACATCCATTGCTTCTCTGTTGACGATGGGCAAAATACTGCTATCTTCTTTGCGGCCTCTCCTCCATACTTTTGAGCCAATCGACAAAACACCAACGTTAAGTGCGTCCTGGGAAATCCCACGCCGTGATTTAACACGGCGCCAGCGCAACGATCTTTGACCAAACATAGCCACAAAAACCTCAAGATGTCGAAATGGATACTATCAAGCGCACCCTCTCCATCTTGCAACCCGACCAAGTTTGTGCAGGTCGCAACCTCTAACAATACCTGCTCATCGCCGTCCTCCCATACAACATAATTACCTCCATCCACCGTCCTTTGATTTCTGGGCTTCCAATACCCGCAAGATAAGCATTCCAGCGGCTCTTCACATGCGACATAATCCTTCCGCGATCCCCAAACAGTCTAGTCTTATCACTGGCAAGGGTGCGCGGCTGTGTTGGCGGCAGCGGCGGAGTTGGAGGGCCTTCTTTGATAAGGATAGGAACTGGGCATTGCGAGTGGGCACCTTGGCATTCGCACGGTCGGAAGTGTGATTGTCCTTCATAACAGGAGTGATAGAGTCCACATCGATAACGGGGATACCTGAGGATTGCAAATTGAATGAAGGGGTGCCATTGGGGCGACTGTCGTAGGCAGTAGGACGCCTAGCTTGAGTAAGATCGATGGTTTTTGTGGGAGCTTGCAATGTCGAGGAGTGCGCTCGGGCCTGTGAACGCAACGGCGTCGGTGGAGTTGGGGCAGTTTGTGGGCAACTGGACTTGAGGAGTAACCTGGGCGTTTGCAGTTTGAGGTCGCCTACGGACGTTTGGAATTGACTTTCGTTTGAGATGCCGCTTGGACTTGAGGAACATGACGTGCCGTTTGCAAGTGAGAAGTGAGGTGTCGCTTGGACGTCAGGAGTTTGAGTTTGCACCTGGCTAGGAGGAGCTTGGGTGGGACTCGAACGTGAGTGGCTTGGGGTGAGGCTTGAACGTGAGTAGCTTGGGGTGAGGCTTGAACGTGAGTAGCTTGAAGTGGCCTCTGAGCAGGAGGGTTTTGGCAACGGGTCCCCAGGAAGCTCGGACGGGCTTGCGATCTCCTGCTTCTGCTGTACCTGGCCTCGTAGATGCCATGGCACTCGGAAATCAATCTGTCTGCATCCTGAGGACGGCGTGACATGAGGTAGAACAGGCGACGAAGGAAGTGCTTACCATGGTCAGGAAACACGTTTGCATCAGCGGAGTGCACAAGGTCGAGGACGTCCTTGAAAATGCCGATGGGCACCCACTCTTGATTGCGAGTAGGTGGGCGAAGGTCTGCTGAGACGGGCTTGGATCGAAGTAACGGGGGTCTTGGCACGGGTGCGGAGGCCGACGGTGTCGTGGAAAAAGGGGTCGTGGGTGCGGGCGGAGGTGCAGAGGAAAGTATGACACGGGAGGACGAAGCATGGCGGGGTTATGAATGGCTGCATCGGCAGACGGGGGGGTTGTGACGGACGGGGCTTTCGGTCGGACTTCCGCTTTGTGGGTTGGAAGAAACCTTTCCCCGACATGCTGCAAAGTCCGGGGTTTGGATGAGAAAGCAGTTGGTGATGGGTAAGCTTCGTAGAGCGTGATGCGCAATAAAACGTTCGTAGGATTTGAAGTTTGTGGAGAGGTTGACAACGTCTGCGGGTAAAATGTAGTACCGGCCGGAGAGGTCGATTGATGCGGCGTTGATCAGGCTTTTGGAATTTCGTTCTTAAAGTGGATCACTGTGAATTCCCGACATATTGCTGCACTACAGTACTGTACTGTGTGCTGTACAGTACAGTACTGTCACGAGCAGTGGTGGACGTGGGCTTTTGGTCGTCTGCCGAGGGCAGCGCAGTAAAGTGCAGTACAATGCGTACAGTACAGTACAGCATATTATACAGTACTGTGCACAGTACGGCAGTGATCTTGCAACGGATACATAGAAACCAATTGCGGGAAACGATTCTATTGTATTGAACTTTTACAGTTTTTTTTACCAGTTTGCGCTCCAAGTCTGTCTCGCATTAAGAAGAAACTTTACTTTTTCTACGTACATCACAGCATACTGTTGGAAAGTTTGTAAACTTAAAGTAACTTTTCGCTCCCACACTATTGTTTCCCGTTGCTACCCGTACAGTCCACAGCACAATACCTACAGCGAATGGTTACCACACTGCGCTTTGCCAAGAGAGATGTGACATTAGTTCCCAAATAATAAATTACACAAAATTTTCTCCGAAGAGAGGTTGTCAATGTCAAAAACCTCTCTGTTTGTCTTATTGGAGGCCGGTAATGTGGGAAGAATGGAGGTAATACATAACTACTCTAGTCTAGCGCATTTCAACCGAAACGAATGAACAAAGGGTGGTCAGAAAAAAGGTGGTAGGGTTGTTCAATTCTTGGGAAATTTATTAAATGATTTGTTTTCAAGCTCTTTTGAGTCTGACCACGGATCAAGTTTTTTTTAAGATTTACTAGCCATCAATAATGCATTGCACTTTACTGTACTGTGCTGCCATATCAACAGAATGGAATGTGCATAAGTAGCGTGTTTCTGCGAAGACACTCGACCAGTTTTGTGCGGTGGACTGTGTTTCAGATACGCATTATTGAAACAACAGAAATAAGGCAATAGGGTAAATTGGCCAAAAGGGGTGTGTACTGCTGGCCTTGAGTAAAACCGTTCAAGCGCCGCCAGCGTACAGTACGGTACATACTGTACTGCGACCCACTGCACATTACAGATGTTGACTTTCAAGTCACCCGAATCGTCGGTCAGTAAGTGTACTGTACGGTACGGTACAGTACAGTAGAGCACACCCTAGAAACATAAGAAGTAACAAAATCATTAAAATAATTGATCCCAATTTGACAAGCGGAAAACAACTACGTCATTAATCTCACAACGCGTACTTTTGGGGGTAATTTCTGGGTTACTTTAATGTATGGAAAATGCGGTCAGTTGTACCCATGCCGGTCGGAGTGCGGGACGGATCTACTAGGAATAATACACTAAACAATACTGTGCTTGATACTGATGCCATAAAGTTACTCTCATAATTTGAGGCCTTGAATCTACTGCAGTGGGACGCTATTTTGATCTGCGCAAACCACCGGAAACTTTCAACTAATCCTGTTACAGAAATACTGTACAGAAGTTTTGAGTTTCAGGAATTTTAACTTACAGTACTGTACGTAGCAGGTGAAAGAGCCAGACATCCGTCGTTCAAGGCAAAGCTCTGTACTCAGCAGAGTACAGTAAAGTTAATACTGCGCTACTGTACTGTACAACATTAATTATTTGCAGTAAAGCACAGCACAGTTCTGTACTGCATACCGTACTCCTGATCCCAACTCACTGGCTGCGGTAGGTTCTACAGTATGTCTTACACAAACGCACCGAATCTCAATCAGGCACCGAATAACTTATTTAATTTATGAGAAACTTGCGGAGATCGACTTCTCTCCTCGCCAATCGCCACGTGGCAATAGCCAATCATTTTTATTTTCACTGCAACCTGTGGTTATGTTCAATATGTAATGTACCGCCATTACGGTACTATCAAGTTTTGGGAAGTTTATCTCTCTGAGTGAAGCATCTGGGTTGCTGGAGCTTTGAACTACCTTGTACCTCGACGATAAGGTGCTACAGCAGAGTGATAAGGTGCTACAGCAGAGGGTGGAGCACGCAATCCTTCCTGAGGACGCCGAGCCTTCCCTTCACGTCTAGTGCGATTGTCACGCCCGCATTTCACAACCTAAACGCGCTCTCTACACTTGCACGACGTTTTATTGATGCCCACGCTAAGCGAATTTTTCGTCGGTACTCTGTCACTAAGACTCGGCATTTGTAATGATTAAGATTCGCTCTGTGGTCTGAAGTCTCCGCTCCCCTCCTTGCTCGCAGACCGTCTCAAGGTGGGGACCGTTCATTAACGTTAGCCACCCGTTCTCCCTCGTAAAAGACTGCAGTGTGACTACCCCTTATTCAGCGCCTAAGATGTGTCGTGCAGTGATCCATCGCTGGCCTTCTGTACCGCATTTTACAGCACGTGGCTGACGTGGAACATCCGGTTAACCCTTAGCCGAAAAGTCTGACCAGACAATGCACTGTACGGTAACAAACAACATTTTTGACCAGTGGTAGTTACTTACACGTAATTAATTGAAAAAAGTCCGACTCCTGGGTGACTTCGTTACAGTGAATTACTGTAAACAAAGAGAGAAACACAAACACAAATAAAAGGGGGGGTCACGATATAGGGGGGAAATTTGGGTGTTTTTAATGCATGAAAAATATGGTCAGCTGTTCCCTCAGGGATTATCCAGACCCGCGGCGCGGGTAACGTGTGGCGCAAATGCATTACAGAGCGAGTTATGGCGATGACGACGGCCGAAACCAGGGCAGCTGAGGTCGGCGGCGTGATCCCACAAATATGGTGTACGCCGTAATACAGTAGACCTGGCGTGCACGTTCGCATGCATCGTCAGTAGCCGCTTCGAAAAAGATATTCAACCTAACACGGTCAGGTCAGTCGAATAGACTTTTCCATTAGATTTTTCGGGTTCTAATATCCCAACCCGAACCACGCTAAACCCGAGAAATATTTATTTGACCTGAGTCGTGACAGATTTTGGGGCTATGCTACTTCTGAATATTGCTTTTCGCTATTTGGTTTTAGCACCTGCGCTTCGCTGTCCACATCCAAAAATATATCTGCTTGCAAGCGAAACATAATAAATGCACGAGAAATACTCAGGAAACGTCGTAGTCGATTTTTATCCAAGCATAGAGATATTTGTATAAACAGTGATTCAATTTTTGGTTACGAAATGATCTACAAAATTATTTATAAAGAGGATGGAGCGAAAATTTCGAGCATTGATTCGGAGGCTTCAGACTTTTCTTTCCACTCAATGAGTTTGTCAGTGGCTTTTTTAGTAGCAAAATTACTAATATTATTGTAACAGGAAAGGTTCTAAAATAGTAGAAGTAGTAGTGACTCGGAGAGAGGAGAATTATAACATTAATTACTTCATATAGAAAGCATATAGAATGCGTTGAGGATAAGGTTGCGATTAAAAAAATATTAGTGGAAATATTGCTTTTCGAAACTAATTTACGCTCTACTTTTGTTGAAAAGAGGAAATCGCCATTTGGATTAAAGATATCGAAATTTTTTGAATGCAGAAAGAAATGACTTCAAAAGGAATACCTTTCGTATTTACAGATGTCTAATGTATTTTTGAGAAAACATGTAGCATTCACATCATACGACATATTTTAAGCACAACAAATTCTACAAGTCCCCATTTCCAAGATTTTCAAAACACAGAATAATAATGAAATATATTTAGTAAAATTTTTCTCTTAACGATATTATTTGAATGTTCACACATGCACCGGTATTACTTGGTTTTGTATCTTATTAATCTTTCACATGATTTATTTGACCGTTCTCTTATCCTCTAATATGTCCGATTGGGGGCACCTCGTGCTTACTTCAATATGAAACATGCTCATGATTTAATAAAATATTTGGAGCTCCGAAAAGTATCGAATGAAAAGGAATAGCATTTTCTTCAGAACTTCTTTCCGTCTCTATAAAAGTAGGATGTGGAGCGGAAACCTGAATTCCCATATACTATTAATAAGCAGATGTGTGAAGATTTCTACCTTGTCGAATTATTTGTTCTGATAGCAATGAAGTCAAAACGCATTGGAATATACAAAAATTTCTGTTCAATTGCTATAAACCGCATGATGCGTTCATTTCTAAAAAACTTTGTGATTATGCACTTGTGAAAGACAGCACTTTTCCAGTTTGAAATTTTATGATATCGTTTCGATTTTTGCGAGACCGAAAGAAATCGTTATTGAATCTCTAGTATTAGAATTGGAAATCTAAAAGGCAAGGGTTCGGAGCTATCAAAATCTCTATCTATACTAAAAATACTACAACAAGGTACAATTTAATACGGGGAAATTTTTGGGTTATTTTAATGCATGGAAGATGTGGTCGGTTATATCCACGCGGCTTTAATACAATTTAATACGTGATATTCTGAGTCCTTGGCACGATATTGCGTCCAGAGCCAATATTGAGCATTTAACTTCGAGTCTGCAGTACACCAGAGTGGCAAATATTCCCCCTATTTATAATTTGAATCAATATTTATCGAGACTTCTTTCATTTCTGAGCCTGCCTTGTGTCAAACCACCCTACATGAATGTATTAACATGAATCAAAGCTCATCGACAGCATTATACTCCTTTTTTATCCTCAAATATTGATCCACTAAATCCATTAAATTCTAGGAAAGCACGACAACTTTTTCAGGAATGGAAAAATGCTTTTGAAACCCGCCTATTTGAATTCAGTTTGTTAGGAAATCCAATTACATAAATCTTCCACTTAAATTAGATTACGTACAAGGAAAAATCAATTACTATTTGCTATAGTGTAGTTCCCACTAATCGCCTCCATGCTTCCACTTGCAGCAATTCTTTTTCTAAGTTTTTGATATGGAGGTAGTTTTTTGTTTCCTAGATTATTGGTGCTTTCCACCGTGATATTGTCCCTTTTTGAAATCACAATACTCATTAATCGGAAGCGTTTGTGTAGTGCAATTAACATTCCTGCGGTACAGTACTGCCACCGGTAGAGCTGATTTTGGTGATGTTGTTTTTATTATCCAATTTTTGTACAGGGCATCGCACTGCTACCAGCAGTTACTGTACCGTACAGTAAGGGAATTTTTGTCGGCCACAACTATTCTTGGACTGTATACTCACCCGAAAGGGCCTAAGGGTGTGCAGTCCGGACCAATCGGTCCTAAACTTGGACCTTATATTTTCCCAGGCTCAAGCCACCCATTGGGCCAAGTGTCGACTAGCTCATCTTTAACTTGTATATTTCCTTCTTGGCTGACATTGACTTTATTTACCGCACAGCAGTCTGTAGCCCCTAACTGAGCTAACTAGCAATATTTATACCCACTTGGCCACTAGGGCCCCGATTAAGCAGCTACCCTGTGTTGGCTTGAAATTGACTCCGAACTTCCGCCTTTGCAGAAACTTTGCCAGCGGTAACTTTGGTTATAGTCACGTTTATCGGTCCCCCTTTTCCCCCCCTCCTCTCTATGCAATATTATACTACCCGTTTTGTTGTTTGTTTGTGATGTTTACTCACACTTGGCGTCCCAGACTCCGGCTTCTATATACAATAGGAACTTCAAGGTTGTCGTCGGTGACAACATTGTTATCTGTAAAGGAGATATTCAACATTGCTGACCCACTACTATATCTTCTTTGTCCAATATTGCACCCCTGGTGTCTACAGTTCTTTGGACTCGATTCTTATCAAGATTCTAGCATTCAGCGAGTCACGGTCGGACCTTACAACCCGGAGGACAAGTATACCGTTCAGCCGTCCAAGGAATCACCCCCGCTCTACCCCCACTTCTGCTGGCCGTCGGCGCGCTTTTCTATTGCATCGCAGGTTGCTTAAAATAAAAGAGGGATGGCGAACACCCTCTGAGTCTTGGTTTGTGTGTGTTGGTTTTCTCGTTGCCTGACGGGATTCCGTTCTTAGACGGGAACAATTACGAACCGCGCATTGCACTACATTTTGGTATTTATTGATCATAGTGCTGACAGTATTTTGATCACTTTTCTTTGAAATGAGTCTCCTTGAGCCTCCGCTTTAATTGTTTCCTTTCAATGCATCAATTTTGTCGATAAACGTCTGCTTTTTCTTCGAAAATCGAAAATAATATTTTGTTTGGGTGTACTAAAGAAATACTTTTGTGTTGTGTGATTATCTCTTCCAAATATCTTTCGAACAATATTTGGAACTGCCGTCTAACTCAGTTCACTACTTTTGCGTTTCCTCAAACATTTGACCTCAGCAAAAAGCGAGTTTTGACAGTCCCTGATTTTGAGATATCTTTGGGGAGTGTATTGAAAGCAGTAGTGACAGGGAAGATAGTGGTAAAATCTGCTGATAAAGTAAGAGTTTTCGAAACGAGTGATGTAGATGGTCAAATCTATGCCGTTCAATTGCTTCATCTTCAGGTTCATTTTATGACCATGCTTCGAACTTTCAAAAAAACCTAATTCATTAACTATATATTTCGTGTTACAGAACTTCGATACACCACTTTTAAAAGCATACTATGGGTTTAATTTATTTAACATCCTTACCCGATCGCCTTTCAATGAATACATTACTGGAAGACGGGAATCAAAGAGGGCGACAGTTACAAAATTGACTGGTAACTGATTTTATTTCCTGTATCAATCCAGAAGTGCAGTGTACCATCGCTGTGCTATAAGATCGCCTAGACGCAATTAATATCAATACGAGGCGGTTCGACGCTTAAATTCCATTGGAAATAGTCTAAGCTCTCTGATAGTACCATGATATTATCAGCAAAGTTATCCGAATTAGCCCTACTTGGGGCACAAAATTGATCTCTGAATTCTTTAGAAGAATCTGAATTGAAGGAAGACGGTAGGGTTGAAAAGTGACCATTAACTTTTCAAAGGTTTTACTGAAAATACTCATGAATATTCCTTTTTGATTACAGAGTCTGACCTCGCATGAGTTGTATGATGCATGCGAAATTTACAAACTTTAATAGTTCATGACGAAATGAGCCTTCACGAAAACTTTTGCAATGATATTATAAAAATTACTTTTTAAAAGAAATTTTAGTTCTAAAGTACGAAAAGTTAAAAGAAGCACTTTATGTTTTTCCAATGACTGAAGCATTCCACTCCTATAAATTTGATGAATAATTTTCCATGAACATTCACGAGTAAAAATATGATCCTGAGAATATAATGAGCATTGACTAACAGTGAATTTACGATAGAACTGGCGCAATTATAGTGACATACATTTTATCTCTACGCGGTAAATCCACATATTATGAGTCTAATTTTACTGCAACAGTGGTAGTGCAAAAACTTTTTCGGAATAAATTTACATACATAATGGGTTTCCAAGAAAATATATGACAGAATGGAAATAGTAGTAATTTTTTGCAAGAAGCGGATGGAATCACTTGAAGTAGGATATAGAACTTTTGAGTACATACTACGGGGTTTTGAAGCTGTAACCAGGGAGGCTGGCCACATTATATAAGAGAGTTAGAACTTGCACACAATATTTTCCAGAATGGATCAACAAATAATGAGTTCCTGCAAAGTCCATGGAGAAGGTTTCGAATATTCCGCTTAATGGTTGACGAATGACAGTAGTGTATTTTTTTTCTTCGGAACCCTCCTGAAATTCACTGCAGGTTTTGCAGAAGGCATTTCCATCCCGCATAACAGTGGACCCCCGACACCATTCTCTTATGAGTTGCCTAGTTGCCCTTCGGTCCCAATGCCTTGCCATATCGTCACAGGCTCCCAGTAGCTTTTCTTTACTTCAATTTGATGCACAACACGCAAATAATTTTGCTTCGGGATAGAGAGGACGACCTTGGAGACAAAGTACGCTTTTGCCTACCATCTGCCCCTCTTCGGTATCCCGCTCGTGCTTATGGTTGTCAAGTGCTGGCGAATGTGCTCCAAGGCTTCTTCATATCGACCCCCGTTTCCATCATGTCGATCATTGTAAGCACCTCTTCCCGGACCAAATAATCTTCGATTTCATCCTGCAGCAGGCGCGCAAAATCGTCAAAATCTTGTATTCCGGCGCGGTACAGGTAGTCAGCAGTCACATTCTGCGTTCCTGGTTTATGGCGAATCTCAAACTCGAATTCTTTCATTACATCTAGCCATCTTTCCAGGAATGTGTGCAAATCTTTCTTTGCGATGCTGCATAAAGGACTCATGATTGGAGGAGAGGACAAGACATGGACCAAACAAGAACGGTCTGAATTTCTTAAGGGCTAAGATGACTGACAGAGCCTCTTTCTCAAAGTTACTATAACTCTTCTCCGCCGGTAGTGACGTGCGGCTTGCGAACTGGGCCGGGTACTCCTTCCCATTTTCATCATCCTGTATCAGCAATATTCCCACCGCGTATCGTGATACATCAGTGTACACTGTAAACTGCTTTCTCAAGTCGGGCAGTAACAACACTGGTGGGTTCATCATGGCATCCTCCAACATAAAAAAGGCCTTCCAAGCATCCTTGCTCCACTTGAAATCCACATTTTGGCCCTTTAGCTCTTTTCGCGGATAAGAGATGTGTGCGAAGCCTCGGATAAATCGAAAATAGTACGAAGTCATTCCGAGTAGTGAGGGAAGTTCTGATTTAGTCGATGGGGCCGGAGCCTGCGATACTGCCCGAATCTTTTCCGGATCTGTCCGTACTCCGCGCCCGCCCACAACATTTCCCAACATTAAATCTCTGGTTTAACGAGGAGACATTTTTCAGCTTCACTTTTGAGCCGATGCGTCGCAATCTCCCCAACAAAATAGCCATGTGCGTGAGGGCGTGAGGTGTTCCTCCCAACTCGCGGACTTCACCACGTTACCGTCAATATAGACAATCCAAAATGACAGGTCTCCGAAAATTATTGTCGCAACTCCCTGTAAGCACGACGGCCTCTTTTAGACGCCAAAGGGCGTGTCGAAGAAGCAAAGGATTCATAATGATACCGAAACGTCGTCAGCTCGTGGATCTTCTCATCCAGTCGAATGTTCCAATATATTGCGATCAAGTCGAGACTGGTGAATAAAATCTCCCCTACCATGGCGCCAATAAGCTCTTCTATGTTGGTAATTGGCCAACCTTCTGCCTTTATCATCTTATTCAAGGGCAGAAAATCAACACAAAAACAATGTGTGCCATCCTTTTTGTCCACGATGACCACTTCAAAGCACCAAGGGGAATCGGACGGCCGTACTCTACCCGCGTTTATCATCCTCTCGAGCTCTTTACGGATAACAGTGTTATTGAGCGGGGATGTTCTTCATATTGTCTTACATATGGGGGTGTAATAGTTCAGCTCAAACGTATGGGTGAATGGGACCTTCCCGAATGTGACGTCCTCAACACTCCAGGCGACCACCTTCTCACCCTCCAATAAAATCCGTAAGAATCTCTTCTGCATATCCATTGCCATGTGCTTCGTGGCCAAGATCAACACGGGCATTTTCCTGTACTCTAACCCTCCCAACTGTGATATCTTCTTCAGGCCACGCTCTACCGATTCTTCCGTTTTTTGTGCAACCTTCCAGGAGGTTGATTTCGTGCCCAGATTCGTTATTGCCTTTTTCTGCAACTTCTTCATCCGCCTCGTGAATGCAGACGACGTAGCTTGATACTCATGGTTTTCCTTCTCCGCGAGGACACCATTGTCACTGAAGAGATCGCCTTCCCCCTTATTCAAGCCTTCTTCCTCATCCTCCTAGTTGGAGGTGAATTCAGCTTCATAGTCCGCTTGTGCCTAGACATCTTCCACTACCAATGGCAGTAAACTCCGAATAGTGGTAGTAGCTATACCGATTCTGAACGACACCATCTGCATTAGCATATCAATGACAGCTTGAGTGCCCCGAGAGAAGTGCTGCCAAAAATAACATCGAAGGGAGAGTCGGCCAGAACGGCGAAATTCGATTGTACTGGGAAATAACTAGTGACATGGGAACCCCTTTTACGTTTTCGTATGCCATTGCCGTCTTTTTTTCGGCAACTGTGATCATGCGCCTAGTCCGAGATGGCTGGATTCAAAGATCATTCAGCAACCTCAAAGGTAATACATTTCGGATTGCTCCTGTGTTCAGCAATGCCTGATAATTCTTGCTGTATAACTTCACCCGCACAGATCGCAGCTTCCCGGGCATCACTTCCACGAAAATCGCGTCAAACACAGTGACTCTGGTAGCGGCGGTAGCAAGACTTTCCTACTCCATTACTGCTAGCCAAACTCGGGAATCATTTGGAACTTCCTAGCAGGCCACAGAGTGCCTTTTGCGCATCAAGCATGTCCTCGCGGAGCAACTATCCATAATGATCCCAGCACTCACTTAGGCCAAACTTGAAATGGCATCGTAGTGATCCCTTACCCTTCAATCATTTTCCCTGAACATATCTTTTTCCGCGTATCGTTCTGCTTTTTCTTTCCTTTCCCCGTTTCAGCTTGCGATTGCATGTGCACTAGTGCTCAGATTTGAGTTGAAACCGTCTTTAGATTGACGAGAGCCGAAATTTGCACAAACGTGGCTCGGTCTAACACTCGCTTCCAAATCAGCGGCGCTCCTTCCCTTGCCCGAAGAATCGCAGCAACATGCTCCTCATTACGGCTATGTTCCTGAATTTATTTCACGTTCTCAATCTTCTATCCTCCTGCTAGTTTCTGTGATTCCAATCTCTGCTTAACTTAGCAGTCATAATCTGCGTGACCGATTTTGCCCCATAACGAAATTTTTCTCACAACCTTTTGCCATGTGCATGCCATACGCGTCCAAAGAAGTTGCAATCAGGCACATTTCATTCCTTTGATGCACTTCTAGACTGCTCAGTCCCTGACTGCTTGTTTCTGGTACTCTTCTTCATCATGAAGTAAATATAAGCGACCTGCGACGCAAGTTTGTTGATTTTCTCTTCCATCTCATTCCCTTGCATCTGCCTTACGTCTCCGTGGAGAAATATGTCACCTCCCGAAACCCTGGTACGCGAATGAGCACGTTTCATGGTAAACCTTTTTTTGCAGCTTGGTATACCAGCAGGGACTTCTTAAGTTCTGCAAAAATTCCGAAAATTTCCGAACGACAAGTTCTGTGATTCAACATCCTCGACTGCAGTTGAGGTCAAGAAAAACGTCTTCTGGTCATCCGAAAATCCGAACTTCTCATACGCTTGTCCGCTCTCCCGTGAACAAAAAGAAATCCTCTCCGTTTTGAAGGGACAGTGACAGCGCGTCCTCTCCAGCCTTTAGTGGTTCCAGTTTAGTTTCATCTCTTAGGGCCATGCAAACTATAGCATAATTTTTGCCTTCCTCAGTTAGCTTCCCTTCATCCGTGAAATGTCCATGATAGGGCTTGAATGCTTTTCATCGCAAATAGATGATTAAAGCTCGGGCCTTCCCACTCGCCCCTTTGACCTTAGCCACATTGTCAGAGTAAATGAGGAAGTAGATGATGTCGGAGTCTTGCGTTCCATCGAGTGTGATTGTCTCACTCCTGACGTGAAATTCCCTCCACTAGAGTACCAATGAAAGCGGCAATTATCGTCCGCCTCTTGTAGTAGGAGAACACCACAAAATCAAAAAATATCTGCGTTTTCTTTTTCTTCTTTATCCACCAGTTTATGGAGCCACTTGTACGGTATAGCACGAGCGAAAATAATCCGTCAGAAAACGAATGGCGAAAACGGAAATGAGCTCTACGTGTACAAGTGGACACGTCGAGCTTACTTCACTGTACACCGCGCTCGGAGCCAAATTTGTGGCGAAACATTGTACGCTTTGTTGGCGGTATCCTGTACAAACAAACAACAACACGGATAGAGTCAGGGTTTCTTGTGGAGGGGAACCGGCCATTTTCATCTCGTGACATTTAAACCTTCATTTGAATACTTCTCGATCCACTGAGCCACCGAACGTAGAATACTCTTGGGGCTGTGTTGTCATGTCCAGGGCTAGCACTTGTAGCTGTACGGTACGTACATATATCCCGATAAGCTTGCGTTCGAAAGCCTCCGTGCGCAACCCGCCTCGGTGTCATGCGTAGCTGATCATCGACGAAATGTGGCCAGTATACTCTTCCAACAACACTAAGTGACATTACTGCTTCCGCTGAATTGTCCCTCAGGTACCTAATGGATAGTGACTCCATTCCTCCCAACGAGACCAGAGTTCCCGTTACCTCATCGAAGCTTATTGGACAAGCTGGCACTTACACCGAATACCGCGTCTCGGTTACGTCTTCCTTTGTCTCGCGCAAAATCAAAATCGAAGTGCCTTACAATCTAGGTCGAGGTTCCGCAGTTCTTGAAGGAAAATTTAGAGATGGTTCCTCTCTTGGTGAAAGTCCGGTCATTATGCCTTGGGAAGATCGCGAGGTCTACGACGCAAAGGAACATTTGCGAGAGGTCTTGAACGATGATGCTGACCTCAAATGTAGAGCGATGGCGCTTTGCGATTTGCATGTTATCACCTTAGACACTTTACTGACGCAAGGACCGCCCACCGTAATCTGGATGGATCCTTCTGTGCCCTATCAAACATACGGTGATCGTCAGACGTATCCTCTCCTTAAGGCTATCTTTGCGAAGCAGACTTTTGCCATAGTACAAGAACGAAAGGGTCTTGCTCGTGTAAACGGACGTTTTGATAGTGATTATTTGATCGCCTGCTGCAACTTGAGGCTATTTCTGAAACCGTCATTTCTGTTCCTGAAGGCCTTCTGGTTCCTGCGCCCCAACGACTCTTTGGTTCTGTGACACTAGTTGGCCTGGCTGTAGCCGCGATGGTAGTGTCCGCACTTTATGACGATCGTACAAACGTCATTGAAAAAGTCGAATCTGCCGTCTTTGTCCTTGGGTGTAATTCTCCTGACTGTTCCCGCGTTGGTGAGCCTGTTTTCAAGTGAGCCCAACTTACTAAAGAATGCCGTGAGAGGTAAGTAAATTCTGACGAGACAATCGCAGGTCACGAAACACTTTAGGCTGTCGCAACGGGACTATGCCATGCTGGCTACGAGGACACGAGGTTCAAAACTAGTCAGCGCGGACGCTGGGTGTTTCCTTACTGGTGATGAAAGGGGGACGCACTACGGAGATGAACCAGTGGTAACATGTGAAAAACTGGCCAGTTTTGGGGTGATTTGTGGACAATCAGTTCATTACCGGACAAATTGGCAAACTGTCCACATATCCAATCGTTTAGGTGAAAATCGAACACATCTTACGCGGGAAACTCCGAAGGTCAAGTATTGGTGCGCAGGAGTTCGACAAAATACATGGGTAGGGTTCTGTAAAGGGCAGTAGTTGCCAGCAGACAGAAAGGCTGGCTATGGTTATCACCATCCATCGCAGAGGAAGCATCAGTTTTTGGGAGCTGCTGTTCCTGGTTTTATGGTTTTCGCATGCGTAGCATGAGGATCCAGTTACAATGGCACAAGGCCATTTGAAAGCAGAAGTTTCATGCATTTTTGCACCAATTTTCACCATGATTCCCCGCCATGTGCTTGACTTGACGTGGTTGCACCAAGAAATCAACCCCGTCCGTCGCTCCCGAGAGCGATCACGATCGTGATCCTGCCAAAACTAAAACAGCACATTGCCATGGCTCTAACGTACATAATCCTATCTGTGAAACCTCTCTTGGCGGTGCATTCATTGCATCTGATCTGCAGTGGGTATTCAAACGCCGACTTGGCCTGTGATTTCTCCAAAATGTTGTTCCATCTTGCGGCAAAAAGGGCCATTTTGTAGCCCTTGTACAAATTTACTGCTACATTTCCTGTAATCTCTGGACGTTAGCTCTAGAGATACCCTGAAGGTCCTTGAATACCATAAAGTATTCATCACAATAGTCCCCGTGCACCGATCATATCAATAAATTCTTGGTCATGGGTAATGAGTACCAACTGAAAATTGCGCTGCTTTCTGCGTGTTTCGATTAATCGTTTCAAGGCTTGTGCGAGTCGGTAAATATTTTCATGATCGAGATTTGTCGTTGGCCATCAAGAGCCAAAATCCCACAATCAGTGCAAAAGCTCTCAGCTAGCGCCAGCCGAATAACAAGGCAAGCCAATACTTTTTGACCTGCGCTACACCGCCCCCGCATATCTAAGGTTGCCTGTCCCCGTCTCATTTGAACGCGATAGTTGAAGGTCCTCCTGAGCGAGCTCCCTGTTGTCGCTTTTGGATCCCCATTGTCAGAAATTATCTCTATATCGTCTATATCTCCCCCAGAATAAGTCTCTTGCCATAGCTCCTTGATTCTGCCGTTAATTGAGTTCATTTTCAAAGTATGAAAAGCCATTAATGCTTGGTCAAGTGCACGATGGTACTTTTCGAGATCAGCCGTTGCTAACTCGATTGTCTGCTTACGAATCCTGCATTCATCAAACTTTCTTCTGCTTCCTTGGCGTTCAGCTTCGTTCAGTTCCTTCTTCTTCTCCTTGTAACTCTCGGTGAATGCTTGCCGTCGACCTTGCGTAGCTGCACGGGTGGCATTTCTATCATTAATCTTCTCTGCGATACTAGAGACTTTCACTCGGGGATCTCCGCCCTCCCTTTGCTCCAAACTCGCTATCTCGTCCTGCGAATGCCGAATGCTTCTGCTATTCACTTGCAGCTTTCGTTCAATAGTTCGATATCGTCGGTTGTCATGTAAGTTTCGGATTTTTGAATGGATCTCTTTCTGAGAATCCGAAGCAGTTTCTTGTTCTTTCTCATGGCTTCGAAGGTCTTTCACCTTTGACTCGATCTCAGCATGCATCCCCTCAAGGGAGGTCATAAGGCTTTCAAGTTCCTTCTGCCTTCCGGACCGCTCATATCCTTCAATATCGCGGACAATGTCCTTCCAAGAATGGAGTGTCATACGTCTCCGGGATAAGAACCCGTTTGCTTTACTCACGACAGCCTTGCCCTCAGCACGAACAGTGATATGTTCTTCTTCGGCATACTCCTTGTCTGCAGAAAGAGTCTTAATCCTTGCTCTTAATGTCTCAATGTTTGATTCTAGTACACGCACCGAGGAGGTCAATTCTGATTTTTCTGCCTTCAACCGCTTATTCTTTTCCGCCATTATCCCTAGCACAAGACACTTTTGCTTCGCACATGGACTCGATTTTCCGCTCTTCGTACATCCTCTCGTTCTCGTTCTAGAACACCAGAATCTTTTGTATTTGCCCATCAGCTTTTGATGATGATCCTCAACTCGCGAATCTCCTCATCGACCTCGGATAGAGGGCGCACGTTTGACCTTGTCGTGGACATTCTGTTTGTAATGCGACCAACTCCTGCGTGCTCGTTCCCATTCAGAAAATGCCTGCGTGAGTTCAACACGTTGGATTCCAGATGCTGAGTAGCGGAACCATCTCCAAAGCGTTCGTTAAGATTGTCGAGAAAGTTATCAACCTCAATGAGCTTCTGCCTACTCTCTTGCAAGCTAGATTGAGTGGATGCCAACAATTCGTTCTGCGTTTCGTATTTTTCAAAAGTGTCGCAGCTTGAGCTCCGCGGCATGATTCTTTTAACGTTTGCAGATGTAGCTTCAGGGTGCGGAGGTCCTCCTCGCTTTCTCTTAGTCTCTGGCTTCTCGAGGTCTTCCACACGACTCCTAAGCTTGCTGCGCATTTCATCTTCCTTTTTGGAGGAATGCAGGCCACAAGCGGGGCAACGATGTTTTGGATCTGCCTCGAATGCCTCCAAATCCATTTGAGCGAATATCCTTCCAGTTTCGATTTGCGTTACTCTCTGACTGGCCTTAACAACCTCTTTGTCGATCTCCTCAATTGTGTCCTTGACTGTCTCTACTTCGTCTCTCCTCGCTCTTGCTTGAGTGCGACCTGGAGAAATTTGAATATCCTTGAACATACTTGTCACGTGATCAATGTTCACAGAGGTTGTGGGGATCGCAGACAGACTTTGTGCTGTCACGTATTCCATGCAGCAGCTGCCGGAGATCCCTCTTTGTTTGATTCGTTTCAGACTTTAACTGTGCCGCCTGTCTTTCAAATGAACGAACTTGTGCGGAACTTTCGCTACGTTCCCTCTCACTCTCTCGAAACATTGCATCCTTTCGCGCTAGCACGGTAGAACATGCGCTCAGCAGTGCCCTTCTACGTTCGATTGCGTTAGACTCGGAGAGTTGATCAGAGAAGAGATAGAGTCCTTGATCTCAGCTACGTCCTCCTCTTGCGCAACATCTATGATGTTATCACAGTAGTCGAAATCAGTTCAGATACCTCCTCCACAACTCCATCTACGCGCCTTTTCTGTTTGATCTGCTTCTCTCGACAGATTTCAAGGCCGGCCTGCTCGGATTGGTTCTCAACGATCTGCTCTTTAGTCCTTCTCGCGACTAGCAGGTCCTCCCACGTAGTTGAGGCTTCCTTACGTTGATTCGTAATCTGGTATTCGAGATCACGAATACGGGTGCTTCTTGTCTTTTCTTTATACAAGGTGTCAGCAGTTGCAAGTCTGCTCTCGGCCTCCTTAATGGCTGCCTCTGAGTCATCCATGTCTCGTAGATCATTGCGAATCCTAACGATGTGGGATCTCTTCTGCGCAGCCTCTTCACCGTTTTTGACTGAAGTCCTTCTCTGCTTCCCGAGGCGGGCCTTTATGTCGTTTAAATGATTTGAGGCAGAGTCAGTGGTTTTCTCTGTTTCTCTTGTGGCTGCAATGACATTTGCCTCTGCAATTTTTCCATATTTTCTAGTGCCTCTGTCCAAATTTCTATTCCTTCAGACTCGGCGGGGAACTTCACCTTGTCAAGGCTGCTGTTGTTCAAGTCATCATACAAATCAGATGCCATGATCTCGCTCTTCATCTCTTGCAGCCTTGACACGCGCTCAGCATTGTTTTTCGCTTGCTGTTCCAGCTGACCTCTTCTATTCTGTCGCTTGTGGTACTCAACTCTCTTAATATCGATATCGCGTGATAATTCGTCAATAACTTGGCCCGTTTGGACCTTTCCCCACCCGTGCGTTCAAGCAAAACTTCGAGTTCTTTGATTTCAATGGCAAGGGCCTTTTCATCCATGTCTGTGAGGTGCAACTCCATCTCAGCATATTTGTCGGCTTTATCTCTCTCAATGACGGCGCCTTCAGTCTGGAGGTTGTTCAGCTCTCGCGTGAGGCGCACGTACTCTTTGGCAACCTCCTGCCTCTGACTTTTCGATCTCTAGTTGAGCGATTTCATTGTCGAGATTGTCTATCCCCTGCTGAGCTTGTCATGCTCCACTCGAATCTCGTCAACCTCTGCACGAATCTTTTCAAGGATCTTGACCTTGTCCTCATAAAGCAAAAGCTCCATATTTACGACCTTGAGTTCTCCCGCTTGCTCTTTCCGATACTTACGAATAGTATCCAGAGCCTTTGTGTACCTCGTTGCAGCGAAGATCTCGTCAAGTTTTGCTTTCAACTTATTTGGATCGCCGAGTGGCCAGAGCGATTCCTCCTGGTGAACAAAAATGACATTGTTCAGAACTGGCTTGGTTACGCGCATGATGTCTGGGAGGAGTGCGTTTAAGTCCATGCAACGAAATGAAGAGGCACGATCTGTATCTGCTCTCTTGACAGTCTGATTACCGGTTTTGAACTCGGTCTTGTACCCACCCCCTCGGACCCTTACGAATAGTAAGCTGGAAATGACGAGAAACAACATACTGATGGCCCAACACATTTGTAAACATGAGGCGAATCTTTGCCTTTGTCTCAGTTTCGTTGTGAATGCGGGGGTCATGAATGAAGGCAGCACCTCTTTCAATCAGTGGAGGTAGATCACCTGTTGTGGCCATTTTGACGGCTTCGATGATGGTGCTTTTTCCACTGCCATTCCTACCAAGAATGATAGTAAGCGGCCTGTAGAACTTGATAAAAGTTTCTTTGTCAGTTCCATAACTTCGTATGCCAATAAGACCTAGACGGTCTATTGTCGTCATAATTTTTCAGCACAGCAGGAGTTGAGGATTTCGGGAACAAGATGGCAGGAGACCAATGTGAGGGTCGACTAAGATATAGAAGATTGCGAATGGAAACGTTTTGGCGAGGGGAAAATGGGCTGCATAAAAAGTAAGCTCTTTCGGGTGCGCAGACGTTCTTCAGAAAAAGGGAACGCATCTTGCGCTATATGCGGAGTCCGTTGACATGGATTTGATACTTGTACAAAGGGAAGGTGAATCTTTTCATTGTACAGTAGCGTTGCGCTTATGAAATAATATTGTACTTACTGTACTGTACTGTACTCTTACCTCCTTTATTTCGACGATTTTCTGCAATAGCAAAAGTACAGCAATGTTTCGTGAAAAATGATTGAGATCTTAAATCCAAGGGTTTGATCTATGCATAATTGGTTTGCATTTCATGCAAGAAACATTTTTCGCGCCAAAGTTGAATCCCGTCCAACTGCACAATATTTGTGTACTTGCAAACCGAGACAAGATACCGGTGTCACCGATTTCGAGAAATTCATTTATGTAAAGTACAGTACAGTACAGTACAGTACAGTACAGTAGAGAGCTATATGCTGTAAAGTATGCTATACTGTTCCGTTGTTGAGTAATTCCAATGATACTGTACAGTACAGTATGTCCGGCTTGTGTTTTCAAGAGGACGGATTCTCGTCCTGGCAGTTGAGCGAGATTATTCAGCTCAAAGATGCCAACATGCTACATTAGTTTCCGCATCTGCTTAAACTGAGCCGCTTCTCTACTTTGTAAATCGACATTCGTTACGCGCTTCGACGCCTCGCTTCTCGTGTGGACTGCTCGTTTCCTGGCTTTCACGCGCCGGTATGGTCCTCTTTGCATTCGTCTCTGCTGCTCTACGGTATCATCCCAGTGTTGCTTGTGAAGAAATTTTGGAAGAGGGCAAGTTCTTGCTCTCGGATCCCGCAGAGGGGACTCGAGTGTCCTTTATATACTGTGGCAATCCTGGGGAAATGCACTGCTGGGAGGGCATCTCGACTGGCCGGGGGGTATCGATGGTGAGGGCCACCATGTCCTTCTGGGAGCCCTGTTTCCGGGGCTGCCTGGTCTGGCGGCGTAAGGCCGCGATGTCGTTAATGTGGCCGCGGAGGGCCGAAGCAAAGGCTTGGAGGGTCTACGGGTTGGCCGACCGGAGGTCAGCGCGGCGGACAGCATCCCAGGCAGGCAGCCCCGGAAACAGGGCTCCCAGGACACAGTAGTCCCACCAACGATACCCCCCCGGCCCGTCAAGATGCACTCCCAGCGGAAACTGCCACCGTGAATCTTACACCTGCCGAGGCACAGCGGGTGACCTCCGCCTGGCCCGCCGTCCCCCGCCCAAGCTGCCGCTTCCACCCTCGGGCACCGCCACCGCGTTGCACTGCGGTCATAGGTAAAGCGAAGTGCTCCCAGGCATCCATAGCCAAGGCCATCGCCCGCGTGGATCCTACACTGGTGTTCACAAGACTCGTAACCCCCGCCCGCGCCCAACAGGCCCCCAAACCTACTGCGTCCTCGGTGCCTACTCAGGCAGTGGAGGAGGTGGTGCCGGCGGAACCCCCGACCCAAGACAACGCTACCCCGCCCGTGCCCAGCAGGCCCCCAACCTGCTGCGTCCTCGGTGCCTACTCAGGCCATGGAGGATGTGGTGCCAGCGGTTTCCCCGCACAAGGACACCCCGGCACACGCCGAGAAAAAGGATCCCCCGGCGGCGACTAGCGCTGAGGGCCACTCAACATAATTCTTGCCATGGAGTCGTCTATCCCGTCACCGCTCCTCGTCATCTTACCCTTTGCCGACCCCCTACGATGTCCTACGCATGCAGTACCGTGAGGTGGACATCCTCCAGGACATCCCCTCCGCATGTCTCCACCAGTTCGCCCTTCTCCTCATCAAGTTGGTCAAAGCCGCTGCTAACGCACGTGGTGACGCTGCTAGACATCGCGCCTTTCTTCACCTTCATATGCTGCCCACCGCTGTCATGCGGCGCAGCCTTCGGGGTGAGGAAGGGTGGAGATCCGTCCAAGGTCAACGTTCCGCGCTCCGGAACCGCTCCGACGGGCTCACACCGGCTCCCAATGGGGTGCCCTGTGGGCTGATGCGGTCAACACGCATCACCACCGGGCTAAGTGGGTTATTGAACACTGCCCCAATGCTCGCACACCTGCTTTATCGACAACGCCAAGCGTTCCGCGGCGGGCCGAAGCTCTCTGCGCCGACGCTCGCTATGGCAAGGCGATGTAGACGCTTCTTAATGCTCCGTGTGCCGACGTCAACTCGCTACCACCATCCAGCGTCTGTAAGAACTTCACCCGTCGCCACCAACAGCCCATCGGCCCCGCTTCCCAAGGAACGCCTCCCACCACCCACGCAAGTCACGGAAGCCGCTGTTACCCAGGCCGCGGGTCGCATTCCGTGGAATACCACAACGGGTCCGGACCCACGCCCTCGAGGTGGTTCCACCTGCTTGCGAGACCTCTCCTAGCTCCGAGGCTGATGTCACTGGCATCGGAGTTTTTGACAAGCTGGTCAATCGCATAGCAAAGGGAGACCTCCCCGAGTGGGTTCTTCTCCTTCTTCTCCGCAGCGACCCTCCTCCTCCTGCAGCCCAAGCCTGGGAAGATCCGTCCCATCGCGGTCGGCTCTTTCCTCCGGCGCCTGGTCACGAAGACGCTGCTCCCGTCGGCTGTCGATGACTCCCGTGCATTTTTGGCCCCCTTCCAAACTGCAAATGGCATCAAGGCCGGCATGGATGCTATCGTCCATGACGTGCGCACCATGCTGCGACGGGTGTCATCGGACCCAACGTTGCCACCGTCCTCATCGATGCCCGAAACGCATTCAACTGCGTTGATCGGCAAGCAATGCTGGACATTTGCCATCCCGTGCCCCCTCACTTGCCCGATTCGCAAATATGGTGTATGGTCGCTCCCTACCACGCTAATCGTCCCAAATCGGGAGCAGACGATTCTTTCCAACGCCCAGGGAACCCAGCAAGGGGACCCTGCGAGTATGCTGCTTTTCTCGTTGACGATACAACCGCTCATCCGGGGTCGCCGAAAGGAGGGTATCACATTGAATCAATGGTACGCCGACGACGGTACAATAATAGGGTCACTCGATGGTCTACGGCGAGCACTACGGTCCCTCGCGCTCTACAGCCCGTCTTATGGTCTGTTTATTAACCCCATAAGACCCGCATCAGCACAAGCTGTCAAGGCGTCTGGTGCCCGCTCCCTGTCCTCCCACGACCAACGTTTCCGATTCCAGCCTCTGGCTTTCGACTCCCCGATGCCCCTTCTCCGGAGACGGCATTATTCATCGAAGAGTTTGTACCACGTGTAGCCAGGAAATGCCACACCTCGGACGCTACGATTCGCACACGCATCTACCAGCGTATCAGTTGCGCTTTGTGGTCGTCGGTGGCTATGGCCATCATATCGCGAGCCCCACTGCACGTGACCGATTTGGTCCATCCAGTTAGGTCTTAACTGAATAGTCGGTCAGTCGGTGCACGCTCAAGATAAGTACTGAGTAAAGATCCTCCTGGAACATTGAAGTCTACCAGACCTCCTTCTCCCTCCCTCCTCCATGCAAACTATTCGCAGACGACGTCTCCTCCACTCCCACGACCCTTCCCTCCTCCAGACTCTCCTCGACGAATGTCAACGGTGGGCATCCGCCAGACGTATGAACTGGGCACCCAACAAGTGCATAGTAATCTCCCAAGACCCGGCCCACCCAACACTACCACTTACAATACAATCCACGGCGATCCCTTATCCGACAAGGCCCCTTACCTAGGGATGACAATCACCCCCATAGGGATACACCCCGACGCGACCATCAACAGGGCACAACGTACTCTACAAGGCACCGGTCCCTCTTACACGCAACGCCCCTCACTACTTGACATGACCCCGCCCGTCCTGGCCACCTCTTCCACACCTTCATGCGCAGTACGTACCTGTACGGAGCTATCCTGCTGCGCACTCGACGACCTCCATCGCGCCGACCTCTCCATCCAGCGGCACCTCTTCGCATCCTATCTCCGCTCGAGAGGTACTTTCAACACCACCCACCATCCCGCCTACAAGCCATCCTCCAAATCCCGGACCTCACCAGCCTCCTCCAACGACAGGCCTCAAACATCCTCTCCACCCTTCAAGCTACCACCCATACGGGCAAAGGCAACCAGAAGACCACGGCGGCCGCACGTTACACAAGATCACAAGTTATGGAGCCAACTCGGTACTCCACAAAACCGTCACCTCCCACCCCAGGCGCACCCATCCCACCTTTACATCTCCGTCTGGAACACCCGTAACAGCCCCCCTATGCCGCCGCCAACGTCGCTTCTCATCCCGAGACGCACCCGCCACAACACAAATTGGATCCTTCCCATCCTTTCTCACCTCCCCATCCTGAAAGGGGCACCCACGTCGCCTCGCCCTACGTGGTTCCTGCATTGGTTCCCACATCACCCAGTGCCTACGACAACGCCCCACACAACCGCTACCAGGACCATGGAACTCCTCCGGAACAACGCCCGCACCGACAGCCAGCTCTTACAATTACGGGACGCCATCATTGTACTACATTCTCATCGCTAGCGGCCACTACGTACGTTGCATCTCCCACTATCTCTGTTCCCAGAAGGCCCTTATGACACCGCGCAATTCCGACCAAACAAGATTCTCCGCTTTTCTGCATTACAGTATTCATTGCAAGATTACTCCAACAACATACTGTACTGTAGCCCTCTACGGTAGGCGGCTCTTACAGTATTCCTGAGAATAAATAAGTGTTCTCCTCACCAGAGGAAAGAAATGCATGCTGACTGTCGATGATTGAGTGTAGGCACAATTACAGTAATCTGATGATTAAGTGCAACCCAGGATAATAATGTACTGTAGACCCGAGATGATTTGAACAGGTCCACAGGCCACAGGCCTACTGGCCCACAGGCCCATGGATCAATTAGGAGACCATGCAGCGGACCTTTGTAACAAAGCCCGGGTGGACCAACCGGACGCAGCAGTTGTAAGAGTACTTAGGCGAGAGCCGTTCAAGCAGCAGGAATCGGCGTCCGATACGAGGAAAAATACCTACTCCCTTCACTGAATGAGCGACCCGCGGATATTCTGGTGCACCCGCGGTCCGACGCGCCGAACATCCTGTCCCCTCTCCCGGTGGCCTACGACATCACCGTATCCTCGCCATTCCAGGAGTGCTATATGTCAATGGGAGCACGAGAATCGCGAGCCGTTGCCAACGCACCAGAGAAGCGGAAGAAGAGGGACTTAGCCACGAAAGTGGCTGCCATTCCTGGTGAGGTCCTGCCCGGACGATCAAGGTTAGGATGGGATTTTGTGCCGCTGGCTTTTGACTAGCTAGGATCACCTTCTGAGAGAGCATCAAAGGTCATAGGGAAGTACGCGGCAGCTGTCGCGTCTCGTAGCGGCTGTTCTACGGGGGAGTAAAGATTCGTCTGTACCAGAAACTCAGCTACGCTATTTGGTGCACATGTGTGGCGTCTGTAATATGTCGTGCCCCGCAACACGCAGGATTTAGTCACCCTATTCAAAATTAATTTTGTCGCGACTTCGCTGTGTTGCACGTACAAATTAAAGTGATAAAGGGGGAAAATTGGTTTACTGCGAGTTATGGAACGGTTGGGAGTCCTAAAATTGGTTTGGTTTACTGCGAGTAATGGAACGGTTGGGAGTCCTCTGTATTTAGTAATCCATTTGTCCTTTTGCTTTTGTGTAATCATCTTTACTTCATGTATTATAGAAGGCGTGCAAGCCTAGCTGGCAGTGTAAGCTAAGATAGTTGGGAAACTTAGGGTGTTTTAATGATTGAAAAATAGGTTAGCCTATGTTGCAAAGCCCATCAAATAGTTGGTACAAGTGGTCGGGCATGGGGAAACCAATAAGCGGAATCGGACGCTACGATTCGCACACGCATCTACCAGCGTATCAGTTGCACTTTGTGGTCGTTGGTGGCTATGGCCATCATTTCGCGGGCCCCACCGCACGTGATCGATGTGGTCCATCCAGTTAGGTCTTAACTGAATAGTCGGTCAGTCGGTGTACACTCAAGATAAGTAAAGAGTAAAGATTCTCTCAAAAATTAATCCGGTTCGAAGTCGCTAGAGGGCTGCCGCGAGACCAGCCAGCAGCCGCGTTGGACGTGGCAGCGGCCGCAGCGTGCCTTTGCATGAATATCTCGCGAACATAAAGATAGTTGAAGTTCGTCGCTTCCCAGCTTGGGAGTTCGCGCTAGGATCGATGTTGCAAAGGTAGACCATATGGTCGAAAAGATTCGTTGCCGCAGGTGGTCAAGGGCCGCCGCTGGTGTACAGAACCGTCGTCGGGATATCAATTTCGCATGTGTCTCAATCACCCCGGAGGTTGACTTACAGAGCGCGGCGAAAGAGTCGAAAGCGAGCGGAACAAACTGAAAACCGAGTTTTGGAAAGGTAGCGTCCGGGGTCATGCTTTGTACTGTAATAATTTCAATGTTACAGTACATCGTGCTCATACATGAGGTACAGTCCGCAGTACAGTACTGTACAGTATTCATCCCTTTCAGTACAGTACGTATGATGCTGATGGCGCCCTGTCCTGCCAAGCCAAATCGTTGTGCATGATATTCTGCATTACAGAATGAACAACAACTGTAAAGCACTGCTATTTCCACCGTACGCTAACTGTAATGCTGGTTCTCAAAACACAGCAAAGTGATTTTTCGATGTTTGCAATCCATCACTCGCTGCATAAAGCTGAAAGCTGGAAATGTTGTACTGTAAGATATCTCTGCTTTCAGTAATGAAATATTGAAATAGTACTCTATCTGGAAATGAGAAGAAACTTTACTTCATTGAGTATCTAGCCAGGCTAGGCAACTACAGTACAGTACAGTAAGTACCGTACAGTACAGTATGGACTCTTCGCTACTGTCCATTACTGTACTGCGCTGTAGATTGTACAGAATGCATTTTTTGCAGACTGAAGAATCCACGCACTGCACAAGTGAATAAATTGTCGCCTTCAGTTTGCAGGCTGCGACAGCACTTTGACACACCATACTGTAGGTTCCAATTTCGCAACCCAGCCACAACCAAAGAATTCTTGAATCTGGTGGTGTTCCAGCTCGGGCACTAGTTTTTAGAAAACTCTCTCAAGTAGCTTTCTGTTCAAATCTGCCTCTCTACTAACAACTCAATTCACGCATCGTATTCGTGCCTCACCTTGGCGGCTTTCATGATGTCCAACAACGACCGCAGCCGACGCAACACCATTCAAACCGTCTCAGCCGGTTCCCTTATAGGCCGCGGTCGGTCTAGTGGTTGGTCTAGCAGCTGTTGAACACGCCCAAGCTCGGGAGCAAGACAGAGAAAGTGTCGTTCAAGGCATCGTCCGTTGGGTTCGAGAAGATGTCCTGGAACTTCCCTCCCCCCGACGGCGACCACGTGGTGTCTCCATGAATGCCGACGTATACTCACCCGAGCAGATATCGCAGCCTTGCCTGTTCGCACTTTGTCTGATGACGATATTGCGCGGTCGCGCTCATCGGGTTGCAATGAGGAAAAGTCGTTCTGTGTCATCTGTCACGATTCTTATGCTGACGGCGACTCGCTTATGAGACTTCCGTGCTTTCACGAGTATCATGCCTCTTGTATAAGGGACTACCTTGAGTCTACAGATAACCCCTATGTCCCATTTGCCGTCACCCAGTCGCATTCTTTTAGAATGCGGCCCTATCCGGTCACCACCGGTTCCGTTACCTTCAACGTCCCGAACTTTTGTGAACATTGAACACCTCAAAACATACATGGATCAGTCGTCGCCCACAGCGCCCTAGGTCAGTTTGGGCACCTTACCCTGCGCATCTGCATAACGTTATCATGCCTAATGCATCTCACTGCGTATATGACACCACATGTCAATGAAGGATGCAAGCATGTACGTGTCGCGCCGTCTGCAGGGCCTCCTGGGCGATTTTCTTTACAAGGGCTAAGGTCTGCAAGAGGGGAGTGGCCTGCACTCTTCAGAGCAAGTTTTGTACAGATGGTAGTATGAAGCCGGAGAATTAGGTGTAGAGCGGTATAGGTGGTGGTGATTGTGGGGTTGTGTCTAGAGCAGACGTCATCCACCGGGGTATCCGATATACAAGGAGTTGAACCTCGTGATACATCGAGTGGCCCGAAAGGCGATTGTTACGAGAAAATACACACCGTAGAGAGGGCATCGGTTAGCCTTTGCCTGGGTGTGTCTGTCTAGCAGACCTACTTTAATCTTTAATTGAAGGTCCAGTTTCCCCGTAGACAACTTGAGGCATTTCAAACACCCAAACGCCTCCAAACAAAGAAGGGAGACATGTCACATCATGAACAGTTGTTGTGAGTTATCACACCGTTGTAAAGGAGAGACAGAAGAAAAGTTTACGAAAGGAAATAAAAGCACGGACAACGAAGGCAATAGCTTCGTCTAGCATCACACTGCAATTGCTGGGGTCTGAGCGCAGTTGACTGTTAGGGTGATGGCAACCAAGAAGTTCCCTGGTCACCGATCATACCCATTTGCGCTCCTCATAGAAAAAAAAAGTTGCAACCTGTGAGATGCCATGACATTTCTTGTAACTCATTTACTCTCATGAAGTCATCTTGGTATAGAAATGATAAGATAATCTTATGCCGATACAATTCATTAGCTTTTGTTTCGCGGACTAATTCGCAACTTCCGGTGAACATCTTAAGGCCTTAAGCCGTTTGAATGCCACCTTAACAATCTTCGCACCTGGTTTGTACCTCTTTAAATGGGGGCCGTTTTCAGTGCCACATATTTAGCCACCGTCCCCCAAGACTATCTATGGCTGCATAAATACAGCATGACTTCGAGAAAACAAACACATTCACGCGAGCCTCTGGTTTTGGTAGATGTTACTGTGGAGATGATATTTTCTCATAACTTATCTAGGAAAGAGATCAGTCATTGAGCAACATAGACATTCATCGTGACCGTCCGAATTACTTGTGCAAAGCGCACAAAATTTCGACAGTGTGCTAACGAGTTGGAAGTAGAAAGAATAGGACTAGCCAACAGAAAAAGAAACAGACGCAGAATCCGGTGTATCTAAAGTGGAGCACGAGTCTTTACGGGAAAGCGATATTGCAGGAAACTGAATGCTCTACAGATGTCCGTGCCAAGCTCCATAAAGAAGGCTCTCATCCTCTCTTCTTAGGATGAGCGACGTTAACACCACTTATTTCCGCGCCACTCGGCTTTTGTGCTGCAACGTCACTATACTCTCCCGGTCCCGCACGTCTGGTTTCGGCAGGCTAAATCGTCACTGATTCGTAACAAGCTTTCCTTCCTCGTCATACGCGCTCCCGGCGGCAACAGCGAGCTCGAATCCCCCACCTCCTACCCAGGATTGAGCTGCGCTATCAGGGATGTTCTTGCAGTCCCTGACCAAATCGTCTGCGATCGACTTCCTCCACATCCAAGCCCTGGATGTTCGTCATTCTCTCCGCGCTTGTGTTCCCCACGGGCTCCGCACCACTCGTACCGGCACCCTGTTACAAAGAGCGTCCTCCACACCGCCCCTCCCCCTGCATGCCCGCGACGCCGCCTCATCCTTCGTAACGCACCTTTCCACGCCGAACATAGCCTTGCCCAAGTTCGATGCCGCGTCACCCTCCAGTTTCCAGCCGCAGCCGCTTCGCGCCTTCGTTGCCGATCTTTCGCGGCCACCGACGCTGCATTGTTATCCGCTGGTAAACCCACGCACTCCGTCCCCCATTGCTTCCTCCTGCTCTGGCAGCTACCCCACTGCGCCTACACGCTGCCCCTAGCCCTTGCATTCGGCCTGCATCACCTCAGCCATGTGTATCGTAGGGGCGGGTAAATGGGTAAAAAAATTCCTTTTTTTAAAAAAATTACTTCTGATAATCGTACGTTCCTTAAACTCTGCACAAGCAAATGTCAAAGGCTAAAGAGGAAGCGTATGAAGTTTGATAACCAATAACCATCCAGAACAGGGCCTACAGCTGTTTACTTTTGTGCCCAGTGTCCTATAAATAGCCGCAAAGGCGCCAAATAATGGGTCACATTAGGAAAAAAATCATAAAAGAAAAGAACTTTTTAAATGTGTCTCTAGTAGCCCACAAGTCCTGGCACGTGCAAGAGCCCTCCTTAAGTCCCTAGTTTCCTTCCAAAAATTCTGTCGAGAAATACGCCCATTGTGTAGGATTGAACATTCTGCTTGCTCACGAAGCTTCTCTTGCCGTTGTAAAATCTGCCTCTCTCGCTCGCGCGCAAGTCGCCTCGCAGCTTGCTCCTCTACACGCGACGCCCTCTGCCGTGCCTCTTCCGACCGATGTTCCTGCCGCTGCCGCAATGCCATCATAACATCATCTCCCGTCAACAGGGTCCCTGTTCTAGTGTTGATAGTTCCCGACTCAATCACCGATCCGTCCGATCGCAATAGGTTCACGTTGGACATATAATGTTCGAAGAGTCGCTTGGAATCTTCGTATGAGTCCTCGCGTGACTCGTAACCATCCGTGTTCTTAAGGTCTGCCAACTTGATAACATCTGGAACAGCAGATTTCTTGATGTTACACCATACGCCACAAGCTCGGAAGCCGCTAGAAACATTATTGTATGACAGAACTCTTCCATACGCCTCATGCAACATTTCGCAAATAGTATACACATCTTTTTTCTGCCCAGGGTTGTGCGCCACTATTCGACTGTTCATAGAGTACCTTATGTACGTCTTGAACGGAGAAAACACGCTGTAATCCGAGACCTGTGTGCAGTGGCTTGTGTGGGCAGGAAGCCCAACAGCAATAATGTTACTAGCTCTCAATATTTCCAGGGCGCTGAAGCAGACATGCGCACCATACCCATCCATTGTCAATACGATGTACTTGTGCTTCTTCCGAAGTTCCTCCGTCTCCGCAACAAAACATTTGGCCTACTCCGTAAACAACAAGAAATCCATTCCTGCTGGATCCCGATATGCAATACGAGCATTGTACGGCAGGAACGAAGCAGGTGTTTCTACATTGCCATCACCTCTTTTACGCTATTTTGCTTGTTTTCCCTGAACAATTACGACGGGACTCCAAACTGAACCATCTACTGACACGACTGGCATTATTGTTACGTGTTCTGGATTTGAAGACCACCTCTGTTCGGCGGAGTTACTTCTCCCTTGTCATTCCTTCAATGCTTTGGCTCTTGCTCTTAATGAATTTTTGGTTGACAAATCGCTTTCATCAAGATTGAAAAACTACTCGGCGCTTGTTATTTTGAACTCGAGGTACACTTGAGCTAGGCGGGCAACGTGTCTGGAGAGATTCTCCGGAGACATGGCGATCGCTCTGGCGTTCTATAGGGACGCCCGTCTCTTCAAGGACAATTAGGGGCTTAACCAAGAAGTTATTGATGAAGCACTTCCCGGGGGTTTTGTCTCGAAAGGGAAGCCTGCTTTGTCTCTCAGTCGGAAGCTTGGAACAAAATAATTTTATGAGATCCGTTAGGCCTTCTTTAGAGAGAGGGGTGCCATTAAGAGCAAACTCCAAGCAGGTCTTGGCTATGGTACCCTCTTCTTTGTGTGTCAGGGTAGGGCGGCGTCCTGGTTTGACCGTTTCACTCATCTGAGTCTGTGAAAAATTCCTTAAACGACGCTGAAGTGTCGTATTAGAAACCCTATGCGTCTAAGCGGCCTCGCGAATGCTCAGTTTGTCGTCCTTGACGACTTCGAGAGCATTCGCAAGGCGAACAGGTGGAGGAGTTGATGAAAAAGGGGGACGGATACCCATTTCGGACATTCACGATGAAGATTATCTTTCATGTACTTGGGAGGGCCCCTTTCTCTTGAGATGAAACCCATTAACTTGAAAGGTGTAATATTGGGGTAAATTGGCGCTAAAAATCAATTGGCGCGATCTTTTTTGCCATAAAAGATATAGTTTTGAAGATATATAAATGCGTTTGGACGGGTTACTTGATTTTTTTTGAAAACCTCGAAAAATTATTAAAAAATTGACCCGCTTTACCTGCCTGACCTATAATTGCCAGCCCCTATGATACCGCCTGCTACCTACCCTACTTTACCTTTCTTGCCCGCGTGCAATTACGGCAGTCTATGCGCGAAATGCAATAGAGCACCTCCTGTTTTAAACAATATTTCACTAAATATGGCTTTGATTGAACTGAAACTTGGCAAACATCAGCTTTTTTATCTATTTTATAAAACTACAAAATTTCACATCAATCCAACTATTTTATCTTAAAAAATATTGAAAAGGGCTACCAGGAGGGGTGAACCGCTTATAGAATATAACAGATAAAAAAAGCTATTCCCGCCATTTTCAGGCACCCATTTGCCACTCCTGCCCTCAGGAAGACCACAGCAGAGACCTACTTCGTCTCCAAACAATTCAGATGCCTTGGGGACCGCGCCCGATCGAATTTCAACAGGGCCAAGCTCTGGCCTGGCGTGAACAGAAAATATCTCTCTCTTAAATCGCCACATGCCTCAAAAAGTCTCGAAAGGCAGTCACAACATTTTTGCAGTCCCCATAGATCTACAATCAACGAAAGAAAAGGGGAACAAAGGCGCAAATTTCCACACAGGACACGCGAAGGCTGCTCCGGGAAGTCTCAAAAACTGGAAAATCCGCTTAGCCAATTGCGAATAAAGCCCCAATTGCCCATTTCAAAGCGCCTATCGCAACTAACTCTCTCTGGAGCTGCCCAGTTGGAGTATAGAAAGGTTAAAAAAGCTCCTTTTTTGACCCCGAGGCACATCTCAGACCGCCACAGCTTGGAGCGCAATAAGGCGACGTGGACGATGCGTGATTGGGGCAAAGTCATTTTCTCTGATGAAAAGAAATTTAATCTGGATGGTCCGGATGGCCTTCAGTGTTACTGGCATGACTTACGAAGGGAGGAAAAGACTTTAATTAGTCGTCGACAAGGAAGTGGATCAGTCATGATTTGGGGGGCGTTTTCAGGAAAGGATGCAGTAAAATTGCCATTATCAAGGAAAATAGACGCAGCGAAGTATAAAAAGACCCTGAAGGACTTTCTACTTCCGCTTAAAAGCATTTCTCTCCAGTTCGGATACATTTTTCAACAAGACAATGCTTCTATTCATACAGCTCGAGTTACAGAAGAATGGTTTAAAGATGAAAGTATCTCGGTGATGCAGTGGCCAGCGAAGAGCCCCGAGTTAAACTCCATAGAAAATATATGGGTAATGCTGGCGCGAGCAGTTTATCGCAATTTACGACTGTTTGAGACTGTTTTGGAGCTTGAGGCCGCGATTGTTGAGGAGTGGTCAAAGTCGGACTCCTCATATCTTCAAACACTTATTAGAGGTATGCAAAAGAGATGTTCGGATGTTATTGAGGTCCAAGGACGGCCCATTAAAAGGTCTTACGTTCTCGTAATTGTAAAAGAAATGCTGCTGTTCTATTAGCGGTTCACCCCCCTGGTAGCCGTTTTCAATATTTTTAATATAAAATTGTCGGATCGATGTGAAATATTTTAGTTTTATATAATAGATATAGAAGCTGATGCCCGCCAAGTCTCAGTTCAATCCAAGCCATATTTATTGAAATATTATTTAAAACAGGCGTTGCTCTAAAAGAATTTCGCGCACTTGTATGCCCGCACTATACCTTCGTTTGAGCTGCCCGTCTTCACAATTCGGTGGTACAGTACTCAGCTGGCTGCGTTATTTTCCCGCCAAACGTTCATCTCGATACGAGAAACCCAAGGCTAAGTAACCGCTAAAATTACAAAAGACTGTTTGTTTATCGAAAGTGACACGAAACTGTGCTTACTGCAAGGCTACACACACGGATGAAACGTGCAGAGAAATCATAGATAGCGACACAACCTGCGTCGGACTCACCTCGAAGTAAAGGTACCAGGATGGGATTTTGTACCACTAGCCTTCGACTAGTTAGTATCAACCTCTTTAGAAACATTAGAGGTTGCACAGACATACGCGGCAGCAGTAGCGTCTCGTAGCGGATGATCGACGGGAGGAAGGAAGACGCGCCTGTACCAGAAGCTTATCTACTCAATCTGGTCAACATGTGCAGCATCCGTAATTTGTCGCGCACCGCAACACGCAGAGCTTAGTCACCAATTCCAACTTAATTTAAGTACTTGCAACGTTCCACATTTGGACTGTACACCAGTAATAAACGACTTTATTGTAAATCTTCTTCGTCACAGGTTATGGGACCCGCGAGACGCTAACCAGACCACTCCTTTACCCTTACAATCTCGTCCAAGCACCCCCTTTCTCATCCACAACCTCACCTTTTAGGAAACTGAGAGGCGATCATTCGCCCACGGAGGGAGTTATGCTTTTCTAAGTAGGCTTCAATGTTCATTCCACTTTGAAAGCGGAGGTTGTCGGCCTCGAACTTCAGGTACTTGTGGTCCGTAGCTGTGTTCGTCTTCAGGTGATCGAGAACGGCGTCGATGAGTACTTCGTTGTAGTGCAATTGGCACTCACAATGTACTGCCATCGGCAGAGCTGATTTTTGTGATCTTTTTTTGATCTGATTCACTGCTAACCAGCAGGCATTGTACTGTACAGTAAGGAAAATTTTCGCTTATCGCCACTATTACTCCCGGTAATGTATACCCACCCGAGAGGGTTTGAGGTCTTCCAATCTAGACCACTCGGCCCCAAATTGGACCTGGTAATTTTCGCAGGTGCAAGGCACCTATTGGGCCAAGTGTTGACTTTACTTATATCTAACTTGGATCTCCAGTACTTGGCTGACCTTAACTTTATTTAACCCGCCGTCGTAGATGACTCTAAACTAGCTAACTAGTATTTATACTACATGGTCAATAAGGCTCCAGATTAAGCAGCTACCCCTGTGTTGGCTCTGAACTTGATTCCCAACTTCCACCTTTGCAGAAACCTTGCCAAGGGCAACTTTGGCCCTAGCCACGTTTATCTGCCCCGGTCTTTCTTTCTATTTCACCCCTCTCTATCCAATATTATACTACCCCTTTTGTTATTTGTTTGTCATATTTACTCACACTTGGCGCCCCGGACTTCGGCGTCTATAAGATGTTCAGCACTGCTGACCCACTAATACATCTCCTTTGACCAGTATTACACCCTTGGTGTAATTGGTTCTTTTGGAATCGATCCTTATCAAGGTTCTAGTATTCCGCGGACAACGGTCCGGCCTTACAACCCGGTGGACAAGTATACCGTCCAGGCGTGCAAGGAATCACCCCTGCTCTTCCAGCCCAACTTCTCCTCGCTGTCGCGAGCTGTGCTACTGCATCGCAGGGTGCTTCAAGAGAAAAGGGTACAGCAAACACCCTGTGGATCTTTGTGTGTATGTGTTGTGTGTTTCTCATTGTCTGACGGGTTCATTTCCTAGACGAGAAGAACTGCGCACCGCGCATTGTAATACATTCGTCCCTCCCTCTACATTTCAAAACGGGCAAACCATACCGCTCGATCTCGATGTTCACAGCAACCACACCATCTCATCGACGACCTTTATTACGTCAACCAGCTCTAGTATAACGCATTTCTCAACACACCCGACACGCATACCCCCGCGACACCATACAATACCGGCAAAAACTGGACACCAAATTCAACGTCCCCAAGCTTGATCGCGATAACCCCTGTTTCAGGAAAATAGCGATCGATTCAACCGCCACAATGCTTTATGGATTCGATCATATAAAACCAATCCCCTATTCCCACAAGACCCCACTTAGCTCACATCCTACAACAAAAACCGCACACTATTCGTGCATTGGTACTTTCCACGGTTCCCTCCGACATCCTGAATCTGCTAAGCATCGGTCAGAACCTTCACCCAAAGATCTCATCGACGCTGTTCTCGAACACTTGAAGACGAACACAGCCACAAACCACAAGTACCTGAATTCCGAAACCGATAAGCTAGCTCGTAATTTACCTGGATGCCAACAGCCGATATCTCGTCGTCTTTTTCATTCCCGACAGATCCTTTGTCAAACACACAACACCACTTGCCATAGCCTTCATAATTTCGCATCACCGCCGCTCCCCCTCTATATGCAGATCGAACAACGCTCGCGAATTCCAGAGCAACGAAATGAACAATCTCTAAAACCCTCATGGTATAGAATAACTATTCAACACTCCACACTAACCGCAAGAAAATTCCTTAGCCGAACGCATTAGTAGGACGCTCGTCAGCGCCACTAGATCTGCTCTCCATCACTTCATGCTGGACGATTCATTCTGGGAAGACGCCATGCATGACGTCATTTTCGAGTACAACCTTACCATCCACGACGCAACAGTCAAATCCCCCTACTAACTCTGGCAACGGAACAAACCCACATTCCACGCCTATTCGCTTTCGGCCAACTGGGAACCATCCCAAACTATAACACCCGAAAGACGAAACTCGAGCCCGGTGCCGATCCCCCGATTCATGTAAAATACTTCCTCAAGTCACATAGTCGCCCTAAACCCCTTCAAAACTCATTACAATCATCTATACTCCGTCAACTTCAAGCCATAATTTCACCATCTGAACCTCCTCGCCACCTCTATACACAGAATACAACACATACTTCACACCATCACCGAATCCATCCCACCACACACCCTCGCTCAAGAAGGCCCGCTAATTTCCAGATGCCGAACAATGGAACTTCGCCCATGACGAACTCAATACTGTGGACACAACGAACACCATAGAATGGGTACCAAATTCATCCATCGCTCCCGACACGAAGCTTATTCCTCTAAAAATGACCTACCGCTACAAACGATCCGACAACGGCGAAACAATACGACACAAAGCCTGGTGCACCATACGAGGAGACCGGATAAAACCATATACTAACTTTGACCCCGACCGAGTCTCAACAGACATAGCCGAACGCCCATCAACTCGCACAACATGTACCTGGCTGCCGCCTTCCACCACACTATTGAGCAATTTTGACTTCTCTTTCGGCCTTCTTAAACGAGCGGTACGAGCACTCAGCCACCGTCTACATTCAACAAATACCTCGCTTTGATGGCAAATATAAGAACCCACTCAAAATTAGCAAGCTCATCGGCAATATGTGCGGCACACCTTCCGCCTCCCACAAATACTTCAACGCACTAAAAAAGTACTTGAAATCTTCACAGTACAAAAAGCTGACAGAGATCCGTGCCTTTTCTTCCGTCTCACAGTGGAAGGCTCAATCTTCATCACCATTACCATTGATTATTTCTTTTTCGCCGCTGCCTCGCCAGCAATTATTTCCCACTTGTACTCTACTCTCAAGTGCCGATGCAAATTTCGCTGTCTCGGCGAGCCCAAGCTTTTCCCCTACTGGCGAATCGAACGCTTCTAAGACGGACCCATACACATATCCCGACCTCACAAAATCTGCTCCATACTGCAGAAACACAATCTCGCCGACTGAAATCCAAAGCCGATACCCTACGCTGACACAAAAAAATCCACGAGTACCACATATCCCCCCTCTCTCAGAACCGAGAAGACCTTCACATTCCGCCAAACTGTCATCGAGCTCCGCTACTTAGCGGATTAAACAAACCCGAATATCACTCATGCCGTAAGTCGCCTCGCTACTGTCATGCAGAGCCGAACGGAACATAACTGGTTCAGCTTCGGTACCTTCTGAAGTACCTGAAAGGAGCGGAGACTGACTGCATTCTTTACAGCTCACTCTCTTACGAACAATTGATCAAAGACCCGGACAGTGGCTTCGCAAACTCAACCGACAGCAAATCACATACAGTTATCATTCAACGTCTTACCCGCAGCCTAGTCATTTGGCAATACAAGAAAAAAAGACGGTCGCCATATACACATGTGAAGGGGAGTACCTCTCCGCATCCTCCCTAGCACAGCAGTCCCTTTGGCTCCAACGACTTCTCATTTACATTGGTCACGCTCCAAATAAGTCGACACCGCTCTTCATCGACAACCATGTTGCCATTCAAGTACCACGACAAACCACACCGACTAAGCATCGAAATTATATCGACTTGTGGCACCACTGCCTCCAATAACTCATCGAAACACACCGCCTTGCCGCCAACCATGTCTCCAGCGTCGCGATGCTCGCTGAACTTCTTAAAAAAATCTTCAACCCCAACGCTTCTGCCAACTTCGACATGCTCTCAATATCCTTCCACCTCTGCCACGGACTGCCATCAGCGTGCCGGGGAGTTCCAGACTGCACATTTCCCACGCTGATAACAGTCCAGGCTCCTGCCAGACTGCACACACGGATGAAACGTGCAGATAAATCATAAATAATGACATACCGGCGTCGGCGCCACCTCGAAGTATAGGTATCAACTCTTCTTCGTCACACACACCGTAGATGAGGGTCCGATCTTTTTGCTTTAGTTGGCGGAGAAAACAAATATCAGCCTACATACAAACTGGAAAATGTTCCACCTCTGGCGAACGCTATCGTGTGCTGTACACATGTGCACATGGCCGACGTGGACCACCCGGTCAGAAACTAGCTAGCAACATAGTTCACCACGGACACTGTCCCAAAAGGGGAAATTTAGGGTGCTTCTTATCCATGAAAAGTGAGGTCAGCTGTTCCCTGAGGGATATCGTGATGTGGGTAAAAGCGTACAATGTAAAGGACTGCCGGGGTGCCGCCAAAACGCTAGAAAACTGGCTAGGGGCCAGGCAACAGGCACCTTGTATTGGAAATTGCTGCCGCTGCGGCATGAAGTTGTGTTAAGACTTGTTTGACCTTCGCGTAGGTCTCCCTTGCCCTAATGGAGACGTTGCGTACAACGTCGGTTAGCAACGAGTGATCGTCCGGGTGCCATCTTCCGAGGGTAGAGATGGGGAATGGTAACAGCCTCCTTTTAGCGGAAGACGCGATGAATGACTCGTATATTCTGTGTTTCGCCGTTCTTGCTGCGTTGAAGGAGGTGAGAGGGTTGAAAATTCGGTCCCAAAATGGTTCGAAAAAATGAAAAAATTGCACTGTCAACCAAAACTTCTGTAAAGTGCCGAGCAAAATTGACCGACCATGTTTTTGTTGCCGGAGTAGGCTGATAGCATTGGTCGTTTCGAGCCTTTATCGTAAACAGAACTTTTTCGAATAAATAACAACTTGGAACCGAACTGGGGTCAAAAAGATATCGGCGAGACAACGCGCTTGCAAATTCATTCAGTTTTTACGATCTCAAAGAACATTTTCTAACTGGAATAGCCACTCACGTGTCAATTACGGCTGAATTAACAACGGCTAGAATAACGATAATTTCTAAGCCCTTAAGGTTTTTTGTCAAACCAAACTGAAGTAAACACAGCCTGATGCACATACGATAAGCTTCTGGTACTATACAAAGCCTGTTGTACGAAAAGCTTCTGGGACAAAGCTAATAGCCTAGTTGGAGACTATTTCTGTGGAGCTAGCTGTCGTCAAACCAAAAATGTAATTGAGATTTGTTTATTTCGATGCGATTATGTGCATAACTCTGCATGGAACATTTATTGTCTCTATAAACAGTAGATAACTTCTGTTCTCGTTACCCGAGCCGCATTTAGCGACGTGAGCGGGTTGAGCACCGAGCCCTCCCGTGAGGACGTTCTAGTAGATTAAAGAGGGGGAATGGGAGGTTTAGGTCGTTTACTATTCGAAACGTTATGGTCATTATTATCCACGAATGCTCCTTAAGGCATGGTGTGTTGCACATGACAGCCTGAGGGGAAAAGAAGTGATTTACTGCGAAGGATGTGAGGCCTAAAATCCAAAATTTATGTGCGACGTGCTAAAGTGGGAGGGTATCGGATATCGCTACCAGATAAGTGTACTACTAAGTAGTTGCTAAGCCTGTTAGCAGGTAAGCAGTGTTTGAAGAGAATATCAAAGCTGCACGTCGTTGCAACAGAATTGCTCGAACCTTCGAGTAAATAGAAGCCACTGCAGCGCGCTTTTGGGGCTAAAGCCGCCTGCACTTTGCAGTAAATCTCAGTTGACCTAACTGCCATTTTAAGGAAACAGCAGTGAGTATCGGATACACAACCCCCGGGATAGATATAGGGATGAGGACGAGGCTGATTCTAGCGGAAGTGGCGATGAAGGATCCACACATCTGTTATATCGACCTTAAAGGCTCGCTACTGGGGCTTTTTTGTCCAATACAGCATCCATGGTGGCATGCCTTGAGAGTTCCATGCAACGGATCTTGTGGTGTATTGATTTGTTGATATTCTGTATCTAGATCATTCCGAGTACAGCCGACCATGCGTTACGACTCGTAATGGACCCAAACTTTTACTTTCTGATTGAAAGGTAACTTCGGCTGTTTCAAATGGTCGTCCGGGACTTGTAATGGCTATCAAAATCACATCATGAGGTCCCATTACACGTCGAGTCCCCAAACATGCGCGGTTCGAAGTCAGCCTACGGCATACTGCATTCCTCACGGTGTGAAATGCAGCATGCATTATGGCAATGCAGCTGCCGATATGAAATCAGCAGCTGCATCATGCATTTGCGTTAACCCCGCTCTAACTTTCCCGAAGGTCTCTATCTCCCTCACATCCATGTATGATCAACGTCAGTTAACACTGCCTATGCATCACTGGAAATCTGTTGCATTATATATAATTCTGTATCACACTGCCTATGGGTAGTGTGACATAGGGGGAAAACGGGGGGTTGGTTTACTGGGTAAGGTATGTTGGCTAGTACACAGTGAATGTGTATGTCAATGGGAATGTAGTGCAGGATTAATACAACCTACAAGTCAATGCCACAGAAGACTGCGGCGATAGGACGCAAGACAATACTTTTTTTATAGATTTATATATTTTATATGTAGTACACACGACCATACTCTTTATAATAACCCACCAAAAATTTCCCCCTCTTTTACTTGCTGAAGAACTTATTCGAATATTTCAATAGAACAGATGACTGTATCGTCTCATCGTCCAACCTCAAATGGGGGCCATCTAGAATTTGATTTGCATGAGAGAAACAAATCTCGCTGGATACAGATGAGGATTGAATATTAAAAACGTCTCTAGCAACTGCTGAAATATTTAGGATATCTTTTTTCATTCACTTTCCACCACTGCAGTGGATCGATGCCACGGTTAGAACAGGAGGTTTCCCCAATAAAGAGGCCAGTTTCATCATCCTCATGCACATCTGTGCTGTTCTCATCCATTAACTCATCGCACAAGTACCCTGTACTGATGGGTCATTAATGATTGCATCAGTCCTCTGTAGTAGCTCTGGTATATTGATTACATGTCGAGGCAAATCAGAGTCCGCTATAACGTCATTAGAGAAGCGAGGATCAACAATCTTACCGAGGTTTGCAAAACTTTAGCATAAAAGCCTGTCACAACATTCTAGTTTTCGGCTCATGGCAGTTATGTCTCCGTTTTGAGCGTATCGTGCTTTCTTTTTCAAGTGAACAAAAGACTTCATAGTCATACTCAGCGACACATATAAGCTTCCAGACTGCAAATCTGTAACTGCTGCAGCAGTTTCCGTGAATTGCATATTACTGATGAAAGCCCGCAGTCATGCTTCGTAATGATGAACATCGCCAGCTCAGGGATTCGGTTACACACAGCCGTAAATACTCGCCGAGCAGCAAATTCATCTTTCATCATCCGGAATGTAGACGACCACCTAGTTTCCACGTCAAGAACAGGAGGTCGAGACGGAATTGAGATGGGATAAGCAATGGTCCATGAGTAGTTTTCGAAAGAAGTCTTTCTGGGTGATTTAGATGTCGTCTGTAGTTCTCTCCAGGGTGCATTCAATAAATGATGTCAGTTTACAAAGCATTATAGCCTTGAAAAGTTTCGAAAAATAGGGCTTATTGAAGTAAGGAGCCGTTGAGAACTGAAAGCGAGAGCAATGTCAACGGAAACAATGAATATGGTAGCGAACTCCAAGTAGTGGGGAAGGAAACAAAGGCGTTTGGCAACTTTCGATTGAAAAGGCAGATAGATGGGACTTTTAGAGGAAAAGGAATCCTAATATCGCTCCGAATTGCTTTCCTCCGTATACTGACTTTCGAAGCAAGACAGCGCATCCAGGGGCTTTTTCCACGCTGCTAGAATCAGTCAGTTGTATCATCAGGACAGGCAAGTCAGAGTCTCCGCAGATGTAAGCGCTCGATATTTCAAGGCCTTCAAGGAGTAAGTCCTGGCCGGCTACTTTCGTAACAAAGATTCTGATAGTTTCATGACGGGCAACAGGAGCATAGATGGCCTAGGGGTCAAAATCCCGTTATTTTAGCTGCTTATCTCCTCGAAGACAACAGAGAGCCTTGTACAAAGTCTTCTAGACTAGACCAGAGGTCTCTTTAATACGAAAATACCAAAATAAACGGCATGGGTTGGTCTCCGGGCTCCAGGACGTGGCACTCCCATGTTTTCCTATCTGTCAGGGCCTTGTGTTCCCTTTCGATATCCGCAGTCCACCCAAGTACCTTGCAGGCTTCTGTGAAGGTAAGAGGGATCCGATGGTATCTAGTCTTTTCCTTCAGAGATCGAGGGATCCGAGAATGATGGGTGAAAAGCGCAATTAAGATGTAGTCGTCAACAGGAAAAGAATAAAGTTTCCCTTCTTCGGTCTCTGCATGCATTCTGCGAGAGATATCGTCCAGCAGTGCTGAGAAGGAAGGGAGCTGTGCCTTCCGTAGTGACACAGTGAAACCCTGTTTCCGTCAGATAGTGATTATTTTTCCTTCCGATGGTACACTCTGTACAGAGTGGAGGGGCTGTGCATATCCACAAAATGTACAAATATACTCCTTGGAAGTAGCTTCTTCCGGGGGTAGTCTTGGACCTGTACTGAAATGTGTACCCGAGCTTGCCGAAAGTAAGGAACTTAGAAAAATCTGGCTTCGATCCGTACCACATTGTGAATGGCACTTGTATATAGATTCAAAGGCCGGTAGGCGATTCCTTAGCAAGGTTGCATGAGAGACAGCTCCGGCCCACAGTTGAGGAGGCAACTTGCTGGCGTTTAGAAATATACGAGCGAGTTTGGAGAATTCCTGTATCAGTCTTTCCGCAGCGCCGTTCGATTGGTGACCATGGGATGGTGAGTACTGAAGAGTCAAGCTTTTTCCAAGGCATACTTTCGGAATTACAGAGACGAGTTCTCACGCACTCTGTCCAATGTCATGGCGAACATGCGAATTCTACTCTCATTTTAGACCAAGGTTTGGTACTGACGAGCGGCTTAGCTAAACTACGATCTGTGCTTCAGCATGTAGACTGCTAGCATTGCGGATGCATCATCGAGAAACAAAGCGGAGTAGGGTGCACCGCTCAGAGAAGTTGAGTGAATGCTTCCATAGAGTTCATTGTGTGAGATATCAAGGGATGCTCCGCTCTTTCTTCCGCTTGGGACAACGGGAGCGCGTTTGCTGACATTCTCTAAGTAAGGTATGCATTGAAATTGCTGTGAGTCATGGCTTGAAAGAGGTGGTACACCATTGACCAGTTGCGGTGAGCAAATATCGATTGATCCCAACGTTTCCAAGCTTTTCGTGCCACACATTCACATAAGGGATTGAAGCCGCTGCTTTGCCGAGTCTAGCATCTGATAGTTTTCGATGGTGTTGTAGTGGGGCTGGGAATGGATTGAGGCAATTTTAGACTGGCTGTTCATGTATTGACTTTCCGGTCGTCTTTTCAAATAGAAGATAGACATTCCAATCTGGGTCGTTGGGAAATTCAACTTTGACGAGTGCTTGGATTCTCGAAAGGGACGCAACGTTTTCGTTGAATCTTTGAGCATGCTTTGCTTCAATAAAAAAATTTTCTCCAGAGGGATCTGATAGATCAAAGGAAATAGTTCTTGTTTTTACAATAGGGGAGGCACCATTGCACGTGTAGATACTTCGATGAGGGGTGGTGTGATAGTCCTTTAAGTATAATCTGTCCCAAACGAAGATATCGTTCGCACCGCTGTAAAGCTAAGTGTCCATACTGCGAAATGAGAGTTTTGTGAGCAAGGAGGTCAATCTTGACATAAATCATCGAGATACAGGGAAGGGGAGTCTTACAGCTGGTGAGGATATTATACCTCTAGAACTTCATCTCTGAAGCGCCTCCTTTGTATTGGATCCTTCAAGGACTGTGAAGGAAGACCGTTTGAGTTCCAGCTCATTTGCTCTTTCTGTTCTTCGAGTGTTCGTACTTTGACTTCTTCCTGATATCCATCATTAGAGCCGAAATTCTGCTTTGACATGCCCTTTTTTGGTAGTACCAGCATTCAAAATAAGATGGAGTCTTAGCGTATAACTTTTGTGCGACAGGAATTGGATTCCTAGAAACAATGGATTTTTTCTGTGCGTACCTTCCCTCAATCTTTTCCTTCACAATTGCCTTCTCTGCATCATACCCTAAGTTCTGGGAGTCAGAAAGGACATCAATGAACGCAAAAATTTCCGGCAGACTCCTTAGAATCCAATCAAATTTGTAGCTCTCACGAACAGGATCATTCGGGTGGGTCAAGTCGAGGAATAATCTTACAAAATCTTTGATCTTGGTTTGGAACTAAGATTATTCATTCACCTTGTTTGTATGCAGCTTGGCTCCTCGGTTCAGCTTGGTCTAGATATTATCCTTTTGATAAATCTCCTCTAACTTTAGCCAATCACGTCTAGCAGTTGCGTACTCAATCAAAATTGAGCTGATAGCTATCAGGGGTGCTTCACCAATGTTAAAAATCAAATGAGATCGAGCCATAGAATCGTCTTTCGGAAATTTGTTGCGAGCGGCAGCAGAAATTGACTCCAAATCGTCATTCTCTTCCAGAACATACGGAAGAATTTGGTTACGATTGAAAAGCTCAGTCGAATACAGACGCCAAACAGGATAGTCCTAGGCATTCATGAACTTTGGTTTTTTTGAATTTCGACTCTTCCCGGTCGAGATCCATAACCGATTACCTTGGTGCAGTACACACAAAAGTGGCTCAGAATTTTTATCATTCTCACGAAGATTCTCCTGAACTGGTACTGGAATCAGACCTATCAGAAGCACTCTAAGTTCGAAATTTTATGGCACGAAAGTCTGAACCACTGTGTTGCAATACAAGCTGATAACTCCAACTGAATCACAGATGCCAAGTCGAAACAACGTAGTACACAGGGGGCGTTTGGGAGTCGCTAACTCACGGCGATGCTACCGTGTGGATATATGAGGGTCCGATTTTTTCTCTTTAGTCGGCGGAGTATAAAAATTTGATCTAAAAGGATACAAGGGAGGATGAGCAAACATATACGAACTACTCAAATTTCAAGAAATGAAAATTCTTTCAAAACAATAAAATTACCCCAGAATTTCCCCTCAAATTTGGAGCATATACTGTACTTTTAGCGCAGTGTGGTGGCGCACCATAAAAATACCTGGTTCCAAAGCCTAGATCCACTGAGTTCCAAGCTCAGGTCTCAATACCGCCATCAGCATGCAGAAATTTCAATTGGCTCCAGTATTTTTGTCACTGCAAAGGCTAATAGGAATTCCAACCTATGTTACAATTACAGTAAACTTACCCATTTACCCAAACATTCCTCCGTTTTGTCAGGTACCCCTGTTCCCACCAGGACCGCCATGCCCGAGAGCATCTTGCCTAGAAACAATGGAAGTCCATGGAGGCCACCTGATCCATTGCAAGCGCGGAAAACTGTTGCGATTATGCCCATAAATCACCAAATACCCTGACAGTATCCCTCCGGTAACCTGTACCAAGGATTTACACTGTAAGAAGACATCATTGCAACTTGTGCACTGTACTCACGCACCAGTGTAAAAGCATAATATCATCCTCTTTGTACCTAGCCAATGACATGGATCCATCTTGGCTATCTCGCGTGGTTCTCGAAACATTTCGCACCCACCAATCAGCAACCACTTTATGCCTCCTTGCCAATTGGACGAATGGTACTTTGCCATGATGTTTGTTGCTGTCTGTTATACTGATGGACCTTCAGAACCTTGTAGTTTGATACCTCTGGTCGCATTTTCTAGAATACCTTTCAATTCAGTACCGTTTAGTTACAATTTATCTCTGCTGGTGTTGAGTACTTTTTCTGTATAAACCCTGGTCTGATGTCCGGCCTGATTACCGGAAGCATCAACCAACAGTTCAACCATCGATTACCTTTTGTGCGCTCAACACCCCACAAAAACCAAAAACCTCTCGGAACGACGATCAAGTATCGTTGCTGACCAGCTACGTTGACCTCGCCGCAAGGCACCCCACCATCGAGCCAAGGCCAATAGGGGAGTAAAGGGCCAGGTCAGACATCAGGACAATCGGTTCCAGCGAGACTAGCGATTACTTCGACGTCAAATTCATCAGTTCCTTGGCCCCCTCCCATCTGAGGATTGGAACATTCAATCAGCTCATCAGCTTGAGAGCAGCCCACACGCGGAAAGTCTGCGGAAATACTAGGAGTCAATCGCTAGATTTCCAGACAGCAACCTGCTCCTTCCCGTCACAGCCTCCACCCTCTGCGGCTGGCACCCAGAGGCCTTTTTCCTCGTAACGGAGGCGACTCGTTCGGTTGAACTTGACCCATCTAATAGCTCACCCATTTTCACCGCAGTGTTTTATTCACGGTCATAGCATGGATGAGGACCATGAGCATGTGTTACTAGAGGGATGAAAAAATATGAAATCAAAAACAGCTTTATTTTTGAAAAAGATTTTGAAAAAATGATGCTTCATGTACTGATTTTCAACGCTCTCGCATTAGTATTAGGTGTCCAGCGCAGGTTTTTTTTCTTTCCGCTCCACTACTGCTATAAAACATTAGGTCGCATTCCTTACAAATGACTTGTGTGGCGTAGTGATTGACAGGAGTTCTTCTGCAGCTACAACACAACATCTGTCATGGGTTCAAATCCTCTCTAAGTTCTTTCTCGGAACTCGAAACCATTTATCGTGTTGAGGGCTCGACAAATCTACATTTACTAGGTTTCTAGGATGCAAAGGCGCCCTCTTGAACATGATACAGGACAAGGTGACACCTCATAAAGGGGTATTCCGCCATATGATCAAGTACATTTAGCATGTTGAATGACACAGATAACATTTGTAAAGGGATGTAGGAGAAAATATATTCTACATACCCTATTTTTGTAAGGCACTTACTGAGACATGTTGTGAGTAGAAAGTTTACAGTTTAGGTAAACTTTAAAGTAACCCAAAATAGCTACAGCGAATAAAGGTAATTCATCTAACTGTTTTGAGTATCATCCAAAAGACGATAGTGCTGCTGAAAGCAATCGCGTGTGCTATCTCCGTGACATAGAACTACTTCCTTCCTAATTTTGCGAACGCATCAGTATACACATGTTTATTGGTATTCTGAATAAAACTTTGCATCGTGATTGGCGCGCAAAAAAATTCTTCTTACCATTCAAAACGCGTTTCTTTTTTTTGTAACCAGGTCAATTCCAACACAACTGACACGTTTATCTTCCGGTCTACATCGCCAGAAGTTTGACGAGCTCTGGTTCTCATTTATCCACATTATTGTCAATGAGACCTCTGCAATCTTACAATGTAATTCATTAGGAGACATTGAATGACGATATCCCCAACCTCCCCTGTATAACTTCCAGGCATCTACACAACATATTGTCAGCAATGTTGTTCACACGCATCGACCACTAATTGGCCTCCTAATTTCCTTTCCAGATTCAGGTCATCCTGACGATAGCGGTTATGGTGATCAGCCTGAGCACAGGTACGGAATTACTTCTCTCGAACCTTTTTGATATCTACTTACAAGATTTGATCTTCCTACAATAGATCTACATCGTTCGCAGTAAATCGGAGTTCCAGTAGCTGTTGTTCCATACGTACTGACGAAATATCTACTCTCTCGATCAGCCCATATGACAGCTACAATTGTCCTCTTGCCATCTTTGGTAGTTGCCATTGCTATGGGCTCACCCCGATTTGCAACCTCATGACCTGAGAAATATACCATCGGAAACTCTCCATCTTGACGACTCCGATATAAATTAGGCCCTTCTCCAACAAGACCTCCACAGCCTGAACGGAGGAAAAGAAAGAATTACCAGAAGCAATTCTATGTGATCCAAACCATGGCTCTGCAAGCTCCATCATAGCTCTTTTCCCTTATAAAATACCTAATTAGATTCTGCAGTGTCTTTTGACGACTTACAAATTTTGATGTTGATAATTATTCCATTTTCTCCCAATGCAGCAGCATGAAGCTTACACTCATTTTCGGTTTTTATTTTGCGACGTAGTGTGGGAGTTCTTATTGAGTCCACTTAACGCCGATTCTGTACCATCGTGACTTACCTTCATCCACACAAGTTGAATTTGTTAGCTTCACACAGAGGTGGCGATGCTCATTGATAGCTTCAACAGGGTCGCTGACTAGACTCCAACGACTCGTTGAACTAGATTCGTCCTTTTCTGTGAAAGGTTTAGATTTCGAAAAAGGAATCTAGCGGCAGGGAACCAGAAACCTTGTACGTGGCATGATATTTTCAAAATTTGGACTCGCTGTGCGACCAAGAAGAACTACCCTGCAAGTTCCTTCGGTCGCCAAACTCGGAACATTTCATGAGAATCAGAACCCTAAAAAATCTCAAAATTTCACCTGTTGTACAAGGAATGAAATCATTTCTTTCCAAAGCGAAGTTTGTAGAGAAGACAATTGAGGAAATTAATTGCATTGGAAGCATCCAGACAAAATATTGATATGGTTTCGTACCCTAGGGAAGAGTTTCTACAAAAATAAGCCCATTCACTGGGCCGTGCACTTTCCACCGTCTCTGTGCGATAGGTCCATTCAAATTGAGCATTAACTCGTTTCGAGTCCACTCTCTGCCACGTGCAACTGCTTTGACCAATCAGATTTTTCGCTTGCTGTCCTTAAACCTTCAGAGTGAGCTTCTTAGGTGAAATTTTGGCTTTTAACTGGGCTCCTACTATCACCAGATTCCGTTGGAATGTCAGTCTTCACTGGCAAACTTCCTTGAATCTGCTTTTTTACTTCTGTTGTCCCAGTTGTGATTTAATTGGGCATCTAACCGGCTGCATCTTCAAAGAAAGGGTATTTTCTTCTCTTACAATCGATAAATGAATCGCAAACTCTCTAGTACCATCCAGCAGCTCCCACTCCCTGACCACAATTCTCTGAAATCTTCCACGCTTGGTCACTTTGCCGATTCCTTCGGCTGTTCTTGAACCCATTTTTTCTCCCAACAGAATCTATACAGCCTCCTACATTAGATTAAAAATGTAAGTCACCGCACTTTGTTGTGAAACCTGCTTCCTGGGAGCAGACGTCCGTCGTTTGATCTCAACATTTTGAAGGAAATTTGAGTCGAATAACGAGAATTAAATGGTTTTCTGAGTCAGTAAAGGTACGAAGGCTCTCACTGACAACCCTTAACAGGTTGAAGAGACTTGCGGTAAAATGAGAAGCCAACAAAAGGCTGCAAAAAAATTTTGGAATTTATTTTTTTTCGTCACTATAAAATATCATTAACTGATTACGTATGTAATCAATTTAGGGCACTTGTAGAATAAACAATAAGGGTGTAAAGCGGCGGCGAGGGAGGTCATCTAGCGAATGGCCTCCGCAATTTGATGAAATAAGACCCACTATATTATGGAGCTCAAAGACTAAACAAAAGTATGCTGCAGCAATAATGAAGGTTATTATGTTTCGAGTTCGTCCATTTCAATATTTGACCGACTAAGAGGGAAGATAAGCAACCAGAAAGAGAATTACTGAAACTCTTCTGTCACGGGACTGAAACTCAAATCCCAAACGCAAGGGCCTTATCAATGTCATCTGAGGAGCTACTCAAACGAACTACATTCTGCCGTCCGGAATGAAAACATGAACTTGCTTCAATACAATTATGCGACCTTCATATTCGAAGGGTGCGAGGATATCAAAATAAAATACTTAGTAATCTTCTACTGAAGATTGGGGGCTCTTTTGGCATCGACAGTGGTATTTTTTAGCTCACAAAGAATACAATGGGTCCCGGAAAACACGTGCTCATGAATATGTAAGGATAATGGATTTAGCGAACTTTAATTTTCTCGATCATGTCTGTGCGGTCACTAATGATAACACATAGTCATGCATAAATGCACATAATATATTCGCTGCGAAACATCCTGGGGTGACAAGCATCAGTGATCAAACGCACGTTGCAGATCTATTAATTGAGGATTGTGCGAAAGGATTTGACTCGTTTGAAGAGGTTTTCGAAAAGGTTGGTCATACATTGAAATGTCACTCATAAACAGAAATTTGAAGTAACGGTTTAACGAAGAAATTAAGGATTGGAATGCAGTTTTAGCAGATTATGTGCGGAAGGCTGAATCTAGTCTGAGTAAGGCCCGGACTCAGTTCAAAACCGGTGAGGTTTTGCCAAGCGGAAACCAACATCATGAATACGGTGCAGCAGATGAAGTGCATAAAAATGTCATTTTCACCTTCGGCAAGTGCAGTTGAAAGAAGCTTCAGTGCTTATAAGCTAATTAATTAAAAAAATAGAAAACGCTTGAAGAATGGAAACGTAGAAAAACTTATGTTATGTTACTGAAACGTGAGAGAAAAGCTCAAGGCGGTTGCAGTTGACAGGATGACACAGTGGGAATATTTGGCTGAGAGATAGAGAAGGGAAGGTATTTGGGAAAGTGATAGTATCGGTAGTCAATGCTCTCATGGAAGCTTAATTTGTAGTGGCGGCAGCCATCTATCTATAGAATTCATTGATATCTTGGAAGAAGAATATTTGGATCTTGAACATGCGTTGCAGGAGGAGGCTCTTTTCTAGTATCTATGCAAGCAGTGATAGTAACGGATATATGTAGCTGGACGTTACGGAGTTTTAATACTCTGATAGTTCCGCTACATGTTCATTGACTGCATTTTTTGAAAGAAATATTGTAGGATAACTTATTTATCTACTTTGGGAATACCACTCATTTTCAGAAAATTCACTTCCCCGCTCGGTTCAAGTTTGTTTTCTAAATGCTTTGCTTCTTGTTCGCGAGTGGACACTTCTCACTGGAAGTAGTAGAAGTACACTCTTCAAGCCACAGAGATTTCTTTAAGGACATGATAAAATTCAAAGCTGCTTGAATTTGTTAAGGTGTACGAAGTTTTTGGCACCTAGGATACCAGCCTCATTGCTACAAATCAATCTTTCCCGCTGAAAATGGGTACGCAAGAATTTCTGCCTGGAAAACTTACCAGTCAGCCGCACATTCGGACAGTTGCCACCCAGTAATTGCAAATCGCTACCAGCTGCTCCGGCCGTTGGCTACTTCACTACTTCTCCCGCAATTATCGATTACCGCCTGTTCTTCTTACTAACTTGCGCCGTATGAAATCATCTTCCTTTCATATCCCAGCCTCCCTTCTTTCCCACCCCTGCCACCGCTTTGTATTATCTCACTAAATTACCATTACTGGGATATTTATAATGGCGTGCACGAGGCTTTCTAAATTGGATTTTCAAGTTGCAAACCATTTCACTGTCTTACCAAAGTGTATGTCAGAACCATCTAATATTACATGTCGGTGACATTGCATGGATCCATGATCCAATAGTATCCAGGGAGTTCAGACAGGTTGCGCAATGGCCGTCCTCGCTGATGAGCACTGCTAGAACAGCTCGTCAGAATACTCATGAGAAATTCGGGGCAACGCAGCAACGCATAGCTTTGGGATATTTAATTGTTAATATTTGGCTTCTATCCCGCTTCACGTGCAACAAATCTAGATGCACCGGCCGTCGAACTGCCGTCAAGCAAAGCAAATGTATTTTATGGGAGTAAAACACAGTATAATGTACTGCGCTAAACTGTCAACTCAGGTATCTGCAGCAAACAGTATTGTTCTTATGGTTACGCGGTGTGGGAAATTCCTTAACACGTAGATGATAACCTCTCCATAACGTCGGCGGCGAGCGCAGCGGGAGGATTAGCAGGGAGGTTAGGGTAGGGGAGCTTCACAGATAGTGTGGGCACGGTTTCTGTCGATGGGCGTTGGGACTAGAGTTTTCGGAGAAAGGCAAGGTCAGTGGGTAGCAAAAAGTGCCTACCACCGGTCAATGGCGGATACCGGGGCTTTATTTATATTGTGCCCTCCATTCTCTAGCCACTTTCCTATTGGCCGAATGCGCTTCCATGAAATTAAAGCTTCAGTATCGCGCCAAATTAACCACCAGAATACCACATTCCCGACGTTGACGCGCGGCATTTTCAAATCTCTCGGTTGCCATCCTGACCGATTCACTTGCCAGCGCACAACAATTCTTTCAGGCGGCCGATCGTGTTGTCGAGCGTCAATTTATTTTGCACGACCTTCGTCAAATGGCTTGCTTCCCTTTTTAAGGCTGGAGTCATCAGTCTTTCAGTTATCGACTAACCGATACTTGGCTTTCCAGATTAAAGGCATCCAATACCATTAAATCCACTTTCTACCTTATCCACTACAGAACGTCCTTTTCTTCCTTGACGGTCTCGTACAGCACGCGGCAAGGGCTACAGTGTAGCAAGCGACACTCCGCGATAGACCCAGCTCCTTTCTCAGCCATCGAGTACTCCGGGCGTGGTACAGGGGTAGCATGGATAGTGCTGCCAACGGTAAGTGCTGTAGTGTTGTTGGGATGAGGTGGTTATTGGAGAGTAGTGTAGTAGAAGTGGATTAGGTTCGCACAAGGGATTCAAAAAACGGGAGAAGGTGGAACTAAAAGGTATGATGTGAGGCTTGGCAATGATAGTGAGTAAATGGTCTCGAACCCATGTCCTGGGTTGGATAAAGGATGGGTCGGATCGAGTATTGGGCGTTGCCACTGCTAGTCGTTGGGGATTACACAAAATGAATGTTGGGATAGGAGACTAGGGTAGATCTTCAGAGCGCTTCGAGGGAAGGCGAGTACTCCTTGCATCTGGATCGAAGGGAGGCCTTAGGAACGACCAGTACTACAGTACTACTAACGGAGCGGTAGTTCGAAGGAATTTTGGCCGATCGCTTTCGCATCCTTGAAGATTTCTTCCGCATCAGTTTAAAATCTAGGACCTCCAATTCATTCCGAATTGGAGTTCCGGGAAGGTGGAAGTTCTATCCCGTTGAAACTGGGTGTTAATATCTGCGAAAATCCATAGGGGTATGCAAGCTTCTTAGATGTAGCAGATTCACAGTGTTTGAAGCACCGAGATGTCCCTCGTTGCATCCATGCACCTGGTAATAGGGCCGCTAGTAACAGCTCGAAGGACTTCATGGATTATAGCAAACCACTCTTCTGTTACTCTCAGACGGTGAGTGCCTTGGTGCATCGATTGCAAACGCTAAGAAGCTAGTGCTAGGGGAATCGGAGACAAACCAGATGTTGCATAAGGGACTATTATTCTCGCGGTCTCTCGGACAATGCGGTCCCTAATTGCCAAATCATTGCAGATCGCTAGCATTGGTGAAGCAGACTGATGTTACATCCGATATTGACCAGTCGTTGGACATAATAGATGATTGATGGTGTGTTTCTTGTTCGCGAGTCTTAGCAGTGTTGGGGACCATATGCATCATTTCAATTTTGTCGATGGTTCACGATGGCTGCTACATGATCCATGTGAGCGGGTCCTGCGTAAACTTGAGCGTAGTATCTTCTCAGCATGTGTGGGTGACGGTGTGGAGCTATACAGATTTAATGAGGTCCACATTATTGTAGTCTAAGCTTCTCTGAAAAGGAAAAATTACTCACTTAAGTCAAAATAGAAGAGGGGAGAGATCCGGAGAAGAGGACTTTTGCAAAATTATCTGAACCAATGGAAAATTAAAGACCGTACATATTTAATGCTTATTCGGTCTTTGTTCTTCGAGAGGAACACCCTTCTCGTCTTCCATAATGTATTCGTCCAAGACCCCTCGTAACATCAGGTCGTTCAACAACTTGAATATATGCAAGTTTCCTTTGGTCAATGCGTCTGCTAGATTCTCCTTGCTTGGAATCCAATGCCTGGTAGATGTCTCTTCGTTCTAATAGAGGTCTCACAGTCTCGAAACAGTTGGTCGAAGCCTGTTGTCGATTACTTCATGCAGGGCTGTCATGGTTGAGTACAAACCATCGGAGTTGATCGAAAGAACAAACGGAAGTTTCTCAGAGTTGCTCGTTATAACATCGATTTTTTTTCTGGCATCAGTGCTCCTTTATCGGCTGATGTTGCGGCTGCAAGTACCTCAGCGCCATTGGAAGAGAAGGATACTCTCTGCTGCCTAGCGCTATACCAGTCAACGATTTCGAACAAAACTCTTCCCCCCGCAGGCAGGTATATCCCCGAGGTATATCCTGTCCGACCAGATGATAATTTACCCGTACTTGCAGCTAAGAACGCAAGGTAGCACGAACCATCGATATTTTTTGGCGCTAGGTAGGTGAATACCTTCTTTTGACAACGGATTTCTTGAAGTACTTTGTTTTCCGTAACCAATTATTCGACTCGCAATCGACTAACTTGTGGTTGCAGGTAGCTTGCCTCAAAAACGGCTGCATGCAGTGCACCATGCACAAGAAATTTGATTTAACAAGCAAGGCTTTTGAAAGCGGTTACTTCAGCTTTCGGGCAGAGCTCCTTTTTTTTCCTGTCTACGATAGCGAGAGATATTAATAGGGCTGATTTGTAGCAATCATTCCTCCATGGATACCTAGATGCTGAAATCCTCTTCTTAACGGATGTGAATACGAGTGAAAACTAGCGTCTTTTCAATGGTTAACCATCCGAATTTGAACTTAGCCGTCATTGCTTGTTCAAAACGCATGATTGAATTGCGGTTTCTTTCCATGAGCATATCATCCACGAACTCAATAATAATGAGCAACATATTTTCATGGCTGTCGTATTTGACGAATACCTGCTGAAGTCCAGGGACTGCAGCCAGTGCAGAAGACATGAGGAATTCTTCGATGACTAACTGCCACATACGCCCAGACTCTTACGACACCATAGGTGTAGTTGAGGAGCAAATATGCCTTTCTGCTACTGATTGACCATCCCCTTGGGGGCCTGATGTAGATTGGTCGTTCTCTAGAGATTTTTACATCCTGAAGGTATGCTTTCTTGATGTCTAATGATGCAATTGTGAGACCGAGAGTGGCTCCAAGTGCGATCAAGACACGAATCGTTGTAAGCTGCGCAGTAAGCGAGTCCTTGCGGATATTTTCCCTATTTTTGTCTCCATTTACATGAGGGACTAGTCTAAACTTGAGTTTAAACTTGCCACATTCCATCGTGCTATTGAACTCGACAAAGTGATGGGAAGAGACTATATTGGCATCTCTTGGCACATCTCTCAGATCAACCTCTTCGTACGCCCCATGTAATTTGCTTCTCGTTGTCGATTGCCTTATAAAGGATCCATCTGGGAGCGTATTAGAGCTCAGATTCAGGAACAGACCTTGAGCTTATCAAATCTTTGATTTCTCTGAGAAGCTGTTGTTCACAGAACTCGAGCTTGTACTTGCTCGGTGTTTCCAGTATAGGGACGATTCCAATGTCCATTTTTTCTTTTGGGGTCGTGATGTTTGTCAAGATGCATCGCAGGACCACTGATTTTCTCGTGATTAGATAAAAATGCCTTCAATTTATATACTTTATGCCCTCTGATGTCCAATGATGGTTGATTGAACTTACGTGGTATCTTTTTGGCGAAAGATGAGAAATTCACTGATTTTGAAGCCCAAGACTCAACCTCCTTGTTGAGACGAGATTCAAGCAAGTTATAAGTTACTTTCTCTGTCATCTTCAACCATTACTCGCCAAGCTGATCCAATTTGTCAGTGTTTATGTGCCTCTTGTCCCTGCACTGCTTGGTACTGGCCTCCGGCTGGTGTTTTTTCGCCCCGCTGTTGAGCGGGGGGGTCGCGAATGTGCGTCCCTTTAAGCGCTACTCTGGCGATTTAGTTGAGGGGACACTTACGGTGTTCCCGCGGGTATTTTCGGTCAGCTTACTGCTGAGGGTGAGGAGCGTGGTTCGGGTGTTTGATGTTGTTTGATAATGTTGTTGGTGATGGTGTGCGGGATGCAACACCATCACTCTCTTTATACTGTAGATTACCCTGCCTGAGGTGCCCAGGTCAGGAGTATACTGTAGACTAGCTGACAATATACTGTAGACTAGCTGACAAAATACAGTACAGTTGCATAGCCTAACTGACAGTATAAAGCACAGTAAATTAATTTAAAATATATCAATTCTATTCATCATACGGAATGAATTGGAACTACTGTCGGTTGGCATTGTCCGGCTGACAAAAACATCTTCTAATTCTAACAGCTGGATACCTGGTCTTCGACTTGGATGCGTCCAGAGCTGATTTTAGGTCCTTCAAGAGGACTTCTACGAAATAGACCGACTAATCTGTCATCGAACATGTCGGCTGGCTAGGCATCGAACGTCTCGGCTGGCTCGGCATTGATTAATTAGACTAATCTCGTTGGAACTGGATGTTGTTGTATGCCATTCAATTACTGTTGTTGACTTGTAACGTCCCATAAGGTCAACATTCGTCAAGGAAATATGGATTTCGGGTATCTCGACTGACCCTTCTCCCGTTTCCTTCGACTTGGAATTATCTCGAACTTCATCTGCAGGATTCTCGACTGATGCTTCAACTTTTCCTTCCTCGCCTGGGAAAAGTTGTGGGGAGTCAACAGATGGATTTCCCTCACACTACAATTCTTCTTCTAGTAGGGATGAATATCTCGGGAAAAAGTATTACTCTCTCTCTAGCTCTTAGAGCAGTGCGACATTAGGTCCGAGGCGGATGTGATCGTATGTTGCTCGCACCGGGTCACCCCTATGGTACATATACTGTGAGATACAGATCAAGTGAGGTTCCGTGCTCCTGACGTATCCTAGTTCCCATTTAACACGGCCTTTATTCCCGCCACGCTTGAAGAAGTAGACTTCATCGACTCGATTCCACGTCTCTTGCATTTCGATATCCGGAATTCTAATCCTCCAAAATTCAGAAAGCCATATCTGGTGCCCATGGCTACTTGCTCCTTGTGAGCCTTCAGTAGCCCTGTGGAAATTTGTATCTTCGGGAGATCTTTGATTTTCGGCGTGTATCCATGAACCAGTTCGAAGCTGCTGATGGTTCTGCTTCCATACATGATGTTGCTCATGTAACCCTCGATAGAACTTTCTGTGAAGTGACCGTATTTAGTTGTCTGCTCAAGAAATATTCCGAATCTTACAACAAAAGTTGAAGTATCAACCTGATTATCGCATTATTCTGTTCTACCACTCCCAACTTGTTAAGTCAGCGAGCGGGACGTGGCTCAGATCGTATTCCGAAATACCGAAGGGCTTTTAAAAATAGCCTCTTGAGGAATTCTATGTTGTCGAAGACGATTTCAGGCGGTTCATGTGTGCTAGTCCATTGAAATTCGAGGACCATGGCAGCTTCTGTTAGCTCTCTCGAACTAATCATGTTTCTAATGGAGTACGCAGTGTACAAATAAATCATTTGAAAAAACGACAGTTGCGGGGAATCGAGTTCCCAACTAAGCCTGGGTTGAAGTTTTGTTACAGCACCGTTGAATAAGTTCATGAAAGTTTGCATCTTGATCATAGTCGCTTGAATTTCCGATTTATTTGCATTATCTGGTGTCTTCGATGAATTTCCGTCAAACTGTCCAATGTTACGAAGGACAGATACGGCATCATTAATATTTAATTTGCAATTGGAGCATGAGCTTGAGAATAAATGAACATCTGAATCTTGTCTTACGACATCATTATTGACACTTCTTGCATCCTTAGCACATCCTTGAATTGACCAATCAGAGAAAAAAGCATTTTCATTCGAAACCCTAGTGAACTTACTTGTACAACGTGTTGGACTCCTTCACTTGTTCAAATTTACCGAAAATAGTTCTTCATACTTGTATTAGCCTCGGTTGTCTTCGACGAATGGATTTGTTCCGCAGGAGATATGAGCTGCAAATTTCCATTTGTGAGAATTTTTTCTTCCAAGTTGGAGTTGTTGAGCGATGTGATTGCCAAGACTTGTCTCACCTGGGAAGACGGGGTTGAGTTGGTTTTCTGCAAATTTTCAGCAGCTACACCACGAAATATTGACGCAAACCTAGCTAGATCCTCTTTATTCTTGCGTTAAATCGAAGCGACCTTGTTGAAAGAATTGATCACATGGGATACAACTGCAATAGGTGGATCGATTGCCACCATGTTCATAATATCTGGAGCTGCTTGAACCAGATCTTTTCTCTGATGTTAATCGATCTAAGACTCATCATCGATCGATTGTTGTTCGCGAGAAAGTCCGCATCGATAGAGAGTCTGTCTATGGATCTTGAACGTTGTCTTGATTCTTAAGTCTTCTCCACCATCATGGGCTGCTTTGATTAGATCGACCTATTTGTCCACGCTCTTGCGCCAATTCTCCAAGTCCATGTTCGGATGCAACTAAAGTGGATCAAAGAAACTTTCTTTACTCGGAGATGGAAATCCCGCTGGGCCCAGAACCATAGTTACGCGGTGAGGGAAAGGTATTAACACGTAGATGGTAACCGTGCAGTAGCGTCGGTGGCGAGCGCAGCGGGAGGATTAGCAGGGAGGTTAGGGTAGTGGAGCGTCAGAGATAGTGTAGACACGGTTTCAGTCGTAAGGCGTTGAGAAGGGAGTCTCAGGAGAAAAGCAAGGTCAGCGGGTAGCAAAGAGTGTCTAATCTGCCGGTCGAAGGCGAAGGCCGGGGACGTAATTTATAGTGTACCCTCAATTCTCCGGCTACTTTCCTATTGGCCGAAGGTCCTTCCACGAAATTACGGCTAAAGTACTCTGCCAAATTAACCGCCGAAAAACAACAGTTCTTTGATCCTATGGACAATTTTCTGTAATGCAATGTAATGTGAAGGGTGGTCGTCATACTGTACTGTACGCTGTAGGATGGATTACGGGTTACTCAGGTTGAGAAAGACTGCGGCCTTACAGTACAGTACTGTACCAGTACTGTACTGTAAGTAACATTGCATGCTCGCAAGGAGAGCAGAGGCGCTGCAATATTGGACAATTTACACTAATGTGCACTGTACGGTCCAGCACTGGAGGCGCCTAGGGTGAATGTTCAACAGGCCCGACCAAATACTTGTCGAGAAAAAAAAAGAATACATTACAGAACTCTGTCTAGCAATGGCCTGTGTGACACAGGCCATTGGCGGGTTGTGTCCCATAGCCATGTGGTACGTGGACCACTGTATTGCCTTCCAGCTTAAGTTCTGACAAGTGTATATTCCACTGTAAGCACCTATTATCTGGAGGACGTGGAATGGTGATGGATCAGGAATTCCGCTCTGTCGTTTCAAACAATGGCATTCTACAGCAGAGTGGCAGACTATGCAGACTACGCTCACGGCACTTTCCTCTTAACCAAGAAAATTGCCATTAACAAGACTGCATCTTGCAATCATTTCGATTCAGAATAGAGAACTGGTGCGCACATCACTGCAAGCTTTGTTCTCGGCGGTGTTCTGCTTTTGCTCCACAACTCTCTTCGCCCAAGTCTTCGCTAGAGCCGCCTTACGGAGCCACTGTTGAGCACATATGGTTTTCTCGTACGTATCCGTCATTTGGCGCACTCTGCTTCTGTGGGTCTTCTTCATTTACTCGGCGCAGGCATCTAGCGGCGAGTTTTATGAGAAAGATCAGGTATGTTGGCGGGTTAATTTTTTGTTGCGTCTGTCTAGGGACATGAAAGTTGCTAACTTTTTGTCAATGTGTAAACAGGAGATAGATTTATGGGTTAACAAAATCGGTCCGTACAACTCCCCAACGGAGAGCTATGGCTTCTTTGACAAGCTGGCGTGGTGCAGACCGGATGAGATGGAGCATCGCTCCTAAAGCTTGGTGAAACCCTTGCGGAGATCACTTGGTCAAATCCCGGTATCGGCTACGATTCAATGACGACGTGGAGTCAGAGGAGCTGTGTGAAAAGTCCTGACTGCCGACGAGGTGGGCGATTTCGTGCGCGCATTAGAAAGCGGTTTGTGTATGACTTTGTACTCGACAATTTGCCTATGAAATTATTCGTCGGTGAACTTAGCGATGACGAGGAAGATAAGACCTTCTTATACACAAACATTGACTTCACTATCAGCCGAAATGGAGGGCATTATTGAGGCTTCGGCAAGCCCAACTCAGGCGGTGGAGCTTGTTGAAGGAAGACCTGCGAAATCGTATTCTCCTATTCTTTGAAGTGGCAAGAGGTACGTTTCCTATTGATTTTGATTTGGACTGTCAGGTTACAACTTGCCCTCCTCTGTATCGGCTTTCTGGGATCCCAGGCTGACCATTTGGTTAACTGCACTTTTTTCCTACTGCTCTAAACCGCTCAACGTATTTAGACAGAATTTCCGTTTGAGCGAAGAGCGAAAAGTACCGCGATCCTTTCCATTCGCATGACAAGGATATTCACTGGTACAGCATGGGAACGCTATCCTAAGCGTGCTTCTTTTAATGGGGTTGCTAGGGTCTATTTTGATGAGAGTCATCCGCAAGGACTTCAGAGAATACGAGGCCCTCGATGCGGATGACGAGGCGGATGATTTCGGCTGGAAGTTGCTCTACGGGGACGTCTTTCGATTCCCGCGCGGACTTAGCCTGCTTTGTCCATTCCTTGGGACTGGTGTACAATTGTTAATTCTCTCGGGTATCTTGCTGCTTTTCGGTGCTCTTGAGTTTTTTCACCCATTGTCAAGGGTACTATCTATACCACGGCGGTTGTTTGCTACGCGGCTACAGCTGGTATTGCTGGGTTCTCCTCAGGATACTTGTACAAGCAAATGGGGGGCGGCGCATGGATTCGAAATGCCCTCATGACTGTTTTCGTCTTTGCGGACCAGCGGTGATGATATGGTTTTATTTAAACTCCATCGCAGTAATATACAACTCAACGAGGGTCTTGCCGTTATGGACCGTAGCATCGATTGTGGCGCTTTGGGCTGTAGTGACAATACCACTAACTATATGGGCGCCATTATTGGAAAGAATCAAAGTCGACCGTATGATGCACCTGGTAGGACATCAAAGATTCCTCGAGAGATTCCCCCAGTTCTTGGTACAGAAACCTTGGTTTCTGTCTGCGCTTTGTGGCTTGATGCCATTCAGCTCGATATACGTTGAAATTTATTTCATCTTTGGAGCCGTATGGGGGCACAAAATTTTCCAAGTGTATGAAATGCTGGGTATCGTGTTTGGCATTCTAATGCTTGTGACGACAATTACTACGGTTTCTGCAGTGTATTTCCAGCTAGCTTCGGAAAACTACAAGTGGGTATGGGCAAGTGTGGTCTACGGGGGAAGTGTTGGGGCTTACATTTTCGCATATAGCGTGTTCTACTATTACGTGAGCTCACCACTGGAAGGTTTTATGCAAGGCAGTTTTTTCTTTGGATATATGGCACTGGTTAGCTACGCTTTCTTCCTGATGTGCGGAACAGTCGGATTTTTCTCTGCGAGACGATTTGTCCGATTCCTCTACTCATCGGTGAAAAACGATTAGCAATTGAGGGAAAAAATGGATGTTTGAAAATGTAGAGCACTGCTCTGATGCAAATAGGGAGGCCGCGATACATATTCAGTTAGTATTGGGGCTGCAAGGAGACTCGGATTGCAATTCGTGATTTGCAAAGAGCATTTTCATACTGGCAAACTGGAGATAATACGTAGGTCATGGCGTCAGCGAAAGGGAGCCCAGTCTCAGCTAAGGAGAAGAATGGGTTGTTGGTCTGGAAGAATCGTGACGTTTGGTAACTTCTATGGCATGGTCGCAAGGTGCAGAGATAGTTCTAATCATGTGTTCGCGAGAGGCCGATTTGAAGATAGTGAATGGACAGGGGGCTTACAGACACGCCTGTATGTTGGGTTATCGTGGGAGAGGCTGGATTGCGGGATGAGAGGTAGTGATTATCCTTTGCCAAAGTACAGTAATTCGCAGACCAATGCACTTCAAACATTTAGAACTGGTATTGCAATCTAGTAGTAGGCGTTTTCGTTTTGCTGCAACCGGTAGATGCGTATGAAGCTTACTAGTTCCGAGGGCGAGGAATAGGAATGTTGTCAGGTTCAGCAGTTGAGAGGGGTAGCAAAGTATGGCAAGCACTAGCCTTAATTGACGGATAACGAGTCGCATTAGTGGTGGGACGGTGCAGTACCTTGGAACCTCTCTGGTTCGTCCAATTCAGGACGAAGTTGGGCATCTTTGGGTCAAGACGCAGTTAACGGAGTGTTGTAAATCGTGTTCCACGCGACGCCATGGGTGGACTTAACGGAATGTTTCACAATGTTTGTGGTGATGAGAAGTGAACTGCGGACATCATTCCTGTTTTTTTTTCATGTGTATGGTCCACCATTCGAACCGGAACAAGCCCGAATGTACAAACGTCAAATTTTGCGTGTAGAAAAATGTCCTGGACCATAATCGCCCGTGAGAACAGAGCACCTCCTTGCACCATTCTAGATGCGCCAAGCATGGGCCGATTTTGTCCAGTGCCCAAGTGATTGTATGCCACTTTTGTACAGTCCAATTTTAAAATTCGCATTTTTCGACTAGGTTGTGGCACAAGCAAGCGTTCTGATACCAACAAGAACCTGCCTTGCCCTTCATCATTGGCTGCTAGAACGAGTTTTTGCCGCACATTGACCCGGAACTTTTTGTCTTCCCGCCTTTCCCATTTCACTTACGGGTTGCGGTCTCGAGCCAAAGCGTTGCACTTTCCTGGGTTGCAACATCCTCCTCGCATGGTTTAACAACCCACCTTTCTGCCTTCTCACTGTCACCACCACTCTTTCATCACTTGCGCTTCCTTCATCAAGGCAGTTAACCAGTTTCTGTGCAGTCCCTCGCCGCTCCAAGTTTGCCTCCACAACCTGACCTCAACGTTTCTTCATCCCCGGTATGAGATGCAAACAAACCCCACCAATTCATCAAGCGCCTCCTCCTCACGTGCAGCCTCCAGCGGCTTCATTCCTCCATCGTGGACGGACCTTGGCCCGCTGCTGAAAGGTCCTCTTCTATTATGGCTCTGCATTGTCGTCATTGCCACCATGCGATCGCTTCTCCACCGCTACTTTCGCTCCCAAAGCTTTCGCGCCATGGTGAAACGCGCCAAAAGTCATCGTGACACAAAAGGGCAGCTAGTTCGGTTCGCAAAAGCTTTTCGCCAGCTTCGGATCACGCTTTCCCGAAATCGCTTCCGGAGGCTGCCACGGCCCAATACTTTGGTCTTCCTAGGTTTATCAGCGGCGCTGTCGTCTGCGTTTTGTACATTATCAACACTAATGCAAGGCATTCCTGCACACTATTACTTCTTTCAGTGCATATATGGCATTGCCATAGCAGTCAACCTGCTCGTCAGCTTTGTTTACGCGGACAGGCCAGTGCATTTTGCCTTTAGTCTCAAAACTATTGTGGAGTGTCTGTCAATACCAAGCTTGCTCTTATCATCAGGGGCAAAGTGGCTAAATTTCAACTTTCTCCAGGCTTACTGCATCTTGATGGAATGGGGCACCTTAGAAAAGCACGATATCGTCCTGCGAAACTATTCAACAATGAGCCGTTTACTCATCAACCTCTTCCTGCAGCTCCTTACGTTTCTTTTCGTTACCTCATGCGGCGTCCAATTTTTTGAATTGCTTGGGGATCCTGGTCAGGCTTTGCGATCGGAAACGTTCGAAATAACTTGGGCAAATGCTGTATACTTTGCTGTCGTCACGTTGATGACAGTCGGATATGGTGACTTTGTGCCTTACACTTTATTCGGACGAATGTGGATTGTATTCCACATTATATTCGCGGCGTACCTTGTCTCCCGTGAAATCTCGTTGCTTATTGATGCTCTGAAGAGCATGCGTCGGGGCGGGGGGTCTTACGTCAACTCATCCGGCACTGACCACGTAGTCGTGACGGGTCGTATCAAGTGGGAGTTTTTGCAACAGTTTGTTAAGGAATTTCTAGCTGAGTCAAGCAATCTCGACACGAAAGTCATTGTGTTGGCATCAAATCCGACGTGGTCAGAGGATGACTGGAATAAGTTTGTTGCACATGACCAATTCTACGACCACCTCATTTTTCTCGAGGGCTCTGCACTTCGAATTGATGATCTGAGTCGTGCGAATGTCGGTACTGCGAAAGGAGTTTTTGTGCTCGCGGATCCCCACGTAAGAGATCCCTACAAGGAGGATTCAGATATTCTCAAGGCTATATTGACAATTCGCAACTACTCTGGTACTGTGCCGATATATACTTTAAATGCTCTTCATGAATCTTCCTTTCAGTTTGGCATTGCGATGGATCATCTGGAGCCAGACTACCTGATGAGCTATCCATCTGCCTTTCCCTACTTCCGAACATTTACAGGCCTTCCTCAAACCCCGACCATGGCCGAGGGGAGGAATATTTGCGACATGACGGTGTTGAGAGGCAAGCGCAACGTTCACGAGGAGTGATTGGGGGTGCTCGCTCACCAGAGTACAAGTCAATTATGCCAGATCAGGGTCCTGACGAATCCGCAGTCTTAGGAGAGGAGGCCGTGATTTGTATTCAATGGAGGACGAAATGCAGGAGCAGCAAATTCGATTGATGGGAACAGCGTGCAAGGGGCTCCGATAGCAGCGCCAGAGAAATACTTTCGATCAAAGTACAACGGACAAGAGTTGAAAAGTGAAAATCTATGCATGCAAGAATTGGAAATGGTTGTGCTTGCCGAAAATGTGTTTTGCAATGGCTTGAGCACTCTCATTGCAAATGCAACCCTTAGAGTAGCCCCCCAGCCAAGCAGGAACGATAGCCCATGGTTATGGAATACAAGCTAGGCGCAGAGTGCAGTATTCTTCAGTTCAAGATTCCAAAGAAGCTCAATGGAATGCGCTTTGGGAGTGTGGCGACTGTCCTTCAGGACTACGGGCTTGTCCTTCTCGCCATAAGGGCACTCTGAGAATGATTGGGTTTTGCTTACTGTTCACACAATTCTTGAGGAAAGCTCATTTGCAATGGTTTTGTCCTATCATGATCACAGCGTCATTCGAAAAATCGCAGAACACGCGGCAAACTTTATCTGGAGTGAAGAGCAGTGTAGGGTGAGAGGTAACTCGAGAGAGTCAAGAAATCCTATCGTTGGGCCCGCTCATAGTCTTGAGATTGCCGACAAGGAAAGAGGGCCAGAATTTGATTCATTTTATGCAGATCACAGAGACAAACCGGAATTGAAAGAGGTGGAGAGACATGTGACTACATTTGTCCCAGTTGGAGGGAACAGAAAAGCAGCAAAGGCCGGGCCAGCTCTCCATAAGACCTCAGCTCGCCCACAAGACGATGACCAACCTGCAGCAGAGTTGAGAACCCAACGCTCCAAAGCGACACCGAGGAACATATTGACTCGATCCAACTCGACAAGCACGGCTCGGGACTTGGGAAACACAACACACCCGACGATGGTAAATCAAGAAAGTCCCAGGAAGCGAAAAGCGGAAAAAGAGGGAGTTCACAAGGGGACAGAAGGGAAGCGCTCTAGGAATGCGAGTTCAGAACCTCAGAGCGGATCTAAAAAATTGATTTACAACAGTATGGATAAGCTCCCCGCTGCACTTCGTGGACACATCATTATCTGCCTTGACGGCGAGAGCCCCCTCATAAGTCTTGAAGTGTTACTGAGAAGAATATGGATGCAGCGATCAGGTCAAAAGAAGAAGGTGCCAGTCGTGGTTATTCACCCACGTTTCCCAAAGAATTTCGGAAGGCAAATTGGTGGCTATCAGGGATCACTCTTTTTGCTGCAGGGCAATTCACTGTCGTTGGAAACTCTTAGACAGGCGCAGTATCAAAGCGCGAGAGCGTTTCTTATCATGGCTTCTGAGAGTAGCGATGCCTCAGGGGGCTCAACAGACTCGAAAGCCATATTTACGCTCATGACCCTTGATTCCCTATTAGCAGAGCGAGACACCTTTGTTTGTTGTGTTCTAGATGCTGAAGAGTCTCTCCAATTGCTCCGCGCACCGCGTCAAGCGAGGCGAGTTGATGTGAAACTTGGAGAACACCGAGAACCGGATATGATAATTCTTGAACGCTCTCCTATGGCAGCAGGCCTACCTAGACGCTCCGCGTCATCTACGAGTTTACTACACAGCTTGCCTCCCACCCATTTCACTTCCGCCCTAGGGAGAAATGCACGACATGGAACGTTTAGTCTCTTGTATCTGCGGGAACCACCGCGCACGCCTCTTCCAAACGACTGGAGCTGAGTAACCGTTCTCATTTGAAGGGAATAACCCGCTCTAACAGCATGCGCTTTTCATAATGACTCAAGCGATGATGAGGACCAACCGCGATCAGATATTCACAACTTACGGGATCAACATCATATGCAAGAGCGGTCTCGAGAAGAGTATTATGAACGTCAACGTTACGCATCAGGGAAATGATGATTTCTTCATTGTTTACTGCACTACTCACCAGGGAGCATACAGATCCAGGCTACATACGATTCATTCGGCAACTAATTGGAGCGGCTTCTGGATCTAATGGTGTTGGGTAAGGCAAGTCGACATTCCAGATTCATGGACGCAAGTAGAAAAGGCTATTGATGGACGGACATTTCGAGAAACGTCAATCAAATTCTTCAGTACGGATGCATAGCCCTTGGCTTATATCGGTCTGGGGATGCTCCAGTGAGAGTAGAAACTAAAAGTGAACAATGGGAACGCCGCGTCTCAAATATCAAGTACCTGGGCGAAGAAGAGATCAGAGCATTGAGAGCGATGCCGAGCAGCGAACCTTGGCGGCACGAATGATGACATATGGGAGTTACATCGATCGCAAGACGGGTCGGGCTGCAGGACATCTGTCACATGGCTCAGGAACTTTTCCTGATGTGGGAATTACACACCAAAGCCTGCCGCTGAACGAGCTTCTGCTCTCCAGGGTTGATGATACGGACGAGTTTGACCGAACGTACTACATCTGCCCATCGAAAAAGACAAATATTTTTCCAGGAGGCAGTTAATGGAGAGAATGTGCTGCCATATGTGTATTGCTGTCCAGAACCCTACTCACTTGTGGCTTCCAGCGATGCTGTCTTTGTTCTGTGCGAGCCGTCAACCGTGATCCCTTCCTGGGGCGACGACTGAACTGGTCGGTTTAAGATTAGTTGCTTTAGGACTCCGCGTTAACCTTCTACTGACATTACAATGATTCTGCAAATAATGTGTGCAGAGGACGTTTTATTTGTGTACAACACGAATCTAGGTTTCTTTACTCTTCCGTTTTGCCACTGAGGCGATTCGCGCTGCGACGGTAGAAGACACTCTCTCACCTGCGTTTTTATGCACGTTTCCAAAAAAGCTGCAGCAGGGTTTCTCTTACCACGACCCCTTGCCGCAGCCTTTTTTTGTACTCGCCCGGCAATTTTAATCTGCACACCCTACCTGTTTAATTGGCAGATGCGTCGCTACTTTTTTGCTCTGGCGTTTCAACTTTTCTCCTTTTCTGCGTTCCCTATCCGCTCTTCTCCTCTCGCCAATAGCCCTCTGTGCAGCTGCTAGCATGTCTTTCGATATAAGCGCAGAGGTCTCTTTTATATCTTGGTCCATTTCCTTGTCATTCTGCTCCATACGCTCTGCATAATGGATTTCCTTTTCTTCAGTGGTAACGACCTCGCCCAAAGCTCCAACTTCAGCTCGTTTCTTTTGCGCTTCTCGCCTCTGCTTCTCTGCGGTTACACGGCGCCTCGAACGTTGTCGCTCCCTCACTGACGTTCGAGTAAGGTGCTCAAGCTTGCGTTGTGCTAAAGCGGTTTCAGCTGCGACAGTTGCAGAAGCTTCCTCTGGAGCATCGTCATCTTCTACATCCATCTTAGAAATTACCCCCTCTGACGACGCACTTCCATTGCGCTGGACATCAGGCAGCAGGTCGTTGGCACTATTCGAGTGGGGCCCGTCAGCGATATTGCTTTCATCATTCTCCATTTGTCCGACAGTATTCTGAGCTTCATCGTTCCCTGCGGCCTCGGCAAGAGATATGGATCCATTCACATGGCCCGTGTGGTGAGATGAGGATTGGTCTAGCTCTGCAGACGCCGTGATAAAATCCTGCGGTGGTCTGGGAGGGGGATCATCGGGTATTTGACGGGCTCCGCATATCTCAGGAGGCGCGGGTGAGGGATTGCGACGTGTTGAGACCATTGTTGCAAATTTCGGTGCTTCGGACTCGAGTAAACTTTTCGTTGCTGGCAGAGGGCCAGACCAAGAAGGGAACGGTTGAACAGTCTGAAGTATTCAGGGGTGTAGAGAGGAAGAGCCCCTTGTATCAGGCTTGGAGATGAACGAGATTCTTGCCCGCTTCGCTAGTCCGCTGTTGATATCAAACTTGGAACCGGTAATTAGAGGTCTGCCGTCGATTACTTTGCCATCGCTTTACGGCGAGTCACGCTCGACTGCAGAGCCAAATTCCCGGGTTTTGATTTTGAACTGATTTTTGATTCTTCAACACAGTCTACACACTGTACTGTACTAAACTATTATGTTACTGTAATTGTTGATTTTGTCACCGACTGCCATTGCCCGGCATGCTCGAAAAAGCAAAACAAGCTCTGTTGCTGAGGATACATTTGGAGCCGGTCTGAAACCGTTCAGTGACTTCCCAGTACGTCTTAGTGTTACAAGGATGTGCAACTTTGCCACGAATTTTCGAGACCGAACACAGTCGTACAAACGAGAAAGCAGGATCTTGGTCACAGTGACTTCCGACAACCACTACAAATAATACATTCGTTCAATCCTCTTTAAGAATGAAAGCCGACGGATATTCGAGCAAATAACCATCGTGAAATATTGGAGGTATTTGCGTAACAAACTTTAAATGCGATTGCACTTTTGACCTGCTACCAATGAATCTTGTGAGATGATTGAAAATCAAGAAGATCGAATGTTACGCAAATTGTCGGCCTGATATGGGCCTATGGACTCTCTAACTTACAACTCCGTCTAGCAGTTGTTGGCGCCAACACAATTTTCGCTCAACTGCCTTGCTGCAACCAAACTCTCCATATGCATGTACCATCGTCCAACATTTGGGGCATACATATTCTGACCGAAACTCACTTTCTCCGTAGCATCCCACCGAAATCATCTGTAACCTATTGCATTAGTTTATTTTGTAGTTATTGAAACGTCATCTGGTGAGCCCAATCCATGCCGCACGTTTGGAAAGTGTTCCACAACGAGCTCAAGTGTACTGCCCAAGCCTTCGATCCCAAATCTCACCAGCGATAAAATATCGATGCGCGGGAGCAGGTACTGCACTTGCATAAATCGGTCACAGCCTCTTTACTTATGTACGCCTGATCGTGGTCGAGCAGGAAGTACAATGCAAGGTCAGCCATCCAGTATGCTTCTTCGCCTCAGCATGGCATTGCAACTTTGTGCTTTTTCAGTACCTGCTCCATCGCATCCACTGTATCCTGCAGCTCATCCATCAATTTCTCCATTACCTCCATCTTTTTACGATATTGTGTAATCGATGCCTCTAGCTGCATATTCCTCGTCTTTCGCTTATCCCTGGATCGCGCCGCACTCTCGCGGTTCCTTAACATTCGTTTGCTTAGTACGTTCCTCTGCTGTCATCCCCTCGGTGGAAACGTTCCACCACCGTCACGCCCCTCCTCTTCCCTTTTGGCATCTCGCCGATAGTCCCGCGACCCCCACCGCTTCCTAAATTGACCTCCATCGCACCTCTGCCGTCTGCGTTCGCCCCCACAGCCATATCCGCAGCACCAATGCACCAGTCACAGTACCTTGCGGTGGCAAAGGAAGCACCCCCATCGGGGCAATCCGAACTGCACGTCGTCCAATCTGCATGGGGAGCGTCACCAGTGGGTGGGCCATCAGCGGTGCTCCGTTAGGGGCGAGAGGTGTAAACGATGGATACGTTGTTGCGGCTGTTGGCATGCACGGAGGTATATGCAACGCAGGTACCGTAGATGTCGCGACTGTGGAAGAAACGCCCGCGGCCGCAAGGGCAGCCGCAGAGGCGGTTATAGCGGCGTTGCGGCGGCGTTGGCGGCAGCGTTGGCCACTGCGGTTGCGGCTGCTGCGGCACTCCGGGCGCAGGCTACAGACTCAGCACTGGTTATCTTATCCTTGGAAATATCTCCAAGGGTTTTTGGGTGATGGTCAAGAGGGTGGGATTGTGTGGGATTCGGACGGATCATGTGGTTGCAGTAGATGGCCAGGGTTAGTTTCTTGCTTCCAGTTGGACGAGTGCGGTGGTGGTGATCGGCAAGTTCGTTTTGCTCCATGGGTTCAATTTCGTCGTCTTTCTTGTCTGGTTGCGGCTGCTCCGTAGACATGTGTGGTTGATCTGAGTTTTCATTTTCCATGACGCAAACCGATTGTGTTGTAGGATCTTGTGGTTCTTTTTGACGGATGTTTTCAGTATGTTCACGTTGAGATGGACGCCTCCGTGCTCTCCCTGCTCTGGTGTGTTTGATGCGACCGTGACGTGATGGCAAGAAGTGGCATTTCCGGTAGTAGAAACTTGCCCATTATTTGTTCGGGGTGTGGTCAGTTTGGTCGCCACTCGTATCTTCAAGGTCGGCGACAGATTTGATCGCCGATGGATTGGAAGATGGACGAGAATCGAAAACGTCGACCATGTGATCAGACGGGTCCAATGCCTCTTGCATGTCTTGAGCATCAAGGGCAGCGCGGGCGTCAAGAGTGGCCCTTGTAGTGTCCTGGATTGGAGATCCTGGTGTCAAGGCATCTGAGCTGGCGGAATTGTTGAGAGCGACCATGATGTCGGCATCGAAACAATGGGGTCAAGTTATTGCCGTATGAATCGCTGTGCTTGATGATGTACCAAACGTTATATACAGCACTGTACTGTACATGCTCTACCGCATACGTCAAAGATAGGGATTTTCCTATGAAAAAAAGGGTAAATGGGATTGTGTTTGGGTGGTTCAGATAGTTAAAATGTTAAGTAAAAAGGGGCTGGCTCAATGCGAGTGGTCGATGGTTGAGGGCCCTGCGAATTTTCATTCAACACAACGATTGTTGTTTACACTGCTTATTTTTTCTTATTTTTTCTTGTACTGTAATTGAACTTTTCAGCCGACTTCAAAAGTAGCTCGAAACTTGACCATTTAGCTAGCATGCGGCGTTGGATGTAGCCATCAACGCGGCATGTCGCTGAAGGAGAACCAGCACCTTGGGGTATAGGTCCATGGCTCGGCTGGCGATCGAACGTGCAACTTGCATGATCAGAGAAAACGCATCGGGTGCCACCCTCTGAGAGTTGAGATTGGAACGGGAACGAGCCTGTTCCGGGGGCTAGGTAGTCCAGCCACAAACCCCTGGTATTACGCAGTTTATCGCGTAGAACGCGTTTGAGCTTGTCAAAAGATTGAAGTTTCTCATTCTGAGATGAGAAGGGGACATTGGGTTCAAAAAGGTCAAATCAAAGTAGTCGGTGCCCAGCACCGGCCCTGTTATCTGGCCCCGTGTTGTGTGCACAATGGGGCGGGGTCTCATCAGCGGATTGTCTTGTAGCGAGGCCGAAATCGTGCAAGGCACAGTGACCCAGTCGTCGTGGCAGTCAATCCGTTGAGAGCCATGCCTGCGGTAGACGATGTGATAGCCGTTGACGTGAAGGTTTCCGGAAATCCGCTCGGAACCCCGGGCCCCGGGGGCCTGACAGAAGAATTTGAACCACACGGAGAAGTGCGTGTGCTGATTGCCGTCTCTAGCCTGCTGACGCAGAGCAGTGGATCCAACATTTGCTCACGGGAGTTTAAATGGAGCCAGGAACGCCTGCGTGCGATCATCGCCACGTGGAAACTCTTTGTGCACTGCCATGTGGACTGCGTCAGTTGATTTCATTTGCTAAGGTGTTTTGAGCAAGAGATCTTGAGCGAAAGCCTGTCGGAGGGCAGCACGAAGAATTACACTTGTTCAACGCCGCTTCGGTCTCTGCGTAATTGGCCAAGTCGGTCACTATGGACGGCAGTTATCGCTCTAACAGTTTATTTGTATGCGAGCTCGAAGCGAGGAATCGGCTGCGGCGATGTCCTTGGCTAAGGTGAGGCCGATTCCAAGGAGTGGCTTCTTGTCCTCGATCGGTCTCAAGGACAGATTGCGGTGCCGGACACTCCCTGCCTGTGTTCTCATGGCCAATACCATCTACTGGTCGAAGCAGTGAGCTCCTTGGTCTGTGCAAGGCGGCGGCAAGACCAGAAGGATGCACAACCTGCAGATTCAACGAAGTTTCGCAATTTTTGGAAGCAACGATTGCATGTACTGCAGTACATTACATGACGGCCTATATGAGCGGCTCTAGCTAGACAGCGTACGTGGATAGTACTGTAAAGTACAGTGTACTATACTTTTAGTAGCGTAGTGTCAGCGAGGGGGAGCGAGGAAGGTACAGTGAACGGGTACAAAAGCCGCCGGGATGCCGTTGCAGTCCCTATATAGGTTCGTCTTTTATCATTGGTGTAGAGTCCAAATATGCAACGTTGCAAAGTACTTACAATCAAGTTGGAATTGTGACTAAGGCCCTTTCTACGCAGGGACTGACAAAACAAAATTTGTCCAAAAAACCCACACTATATTGGGAATTCCCCATTTTTGGGGAAGTACGCCCGCTGTCGACAAAGACAACTTTGTTCCCAAGAAGTTGGGGTCGCAAAGAAGGCGACCCCAAGGAAAGGACAGGGTCAACCCCACTTTTTCGCGGGAATGGGAGACATTCTTCATCGTTGCGAAGCAAGCTCGCGACTTGCATTGCAGCCATAGTTCCATTAATTGCCGACGAAAGATGATACCGCAATGGCTGCAATTGCCGCACAACAATCGAATGCAGCCGTTCCAATTTTGCTGAAGTCCGATGGCGCAGCGGAACTCCTGGTCACGCTTGGAGCCGTGAACGAAACTTGAAATCGTGGCTCACGAGCTATGGGCTGTCCCCTAATTTCCGTGATTCGTCATCCTGGCGCAGCCTATTCCGTGTTTCTCACACCATGTTATGCAACTACGCAACGCCCTTCGTCCCTATTTGGAGCGAGCACCGACGAACTACAGACAACCGTTAAGCTCAGAGCTGAGAACTGCTGCTTTTCTCATGTACGCAGGGGGACTTGTGAAAAGACAGCCTGCCAGCTTGGCATTGGTGCCAGCTCATATGCACTGCTGCGGGAGGCTTCGTTGGTATTTGTGACATATTTAGTCATGAACTACAGTTCCCGACAAGCGAAGAAGATGTAGCGAAGTCATGCGTGGTTTCGAGGGAATCCGAGGCTTGCCGTACTGCGTCGGAGCAATCGATGGGACGCATGAAGTGGCTTCGTGCCCAAACGAGCAGTACTATGAGTACAGATGTTACAAGGGGTATCCAAGTGTGGTCATCTTTGCTGTAGCTACCTCTAAACGGAAGTTTATATACGCAGACATCGGTCGACCGGGCGTTCTCGGTGACTCCAAATTTTCCCGCTCGTCATTGAAACGGAACATAGACAAAGGTGTGTGGCTTGGAAATGCAATACCGAGTTTGACAATTTCTGAAGTTGATGTAAGGCCATACTTGATTGGGGATTGTGCCTTTTCCCTCGACCAGAACATGATGAAACATCCTCACAAAGGGAACAGGGATTAATCCTATACTGAAAACGTGGGACTCTATTGCCAGTCAGACGAGGAAACCAATCGAGTGCGCATTCGGAATGTTGAAATAGGTTCCACGCCCTTAAAGAAGGAATACGCCTTCACCATGAGGACGACATTTCAAGGTTTTGCCTGGCTTGTATGATTATACACAACATGGGGATCGATGAAGGGGATTTTGAAGACTCATTCCTACCTCAAGATGAAGAAGTTGACGATGAAATTATTTCTGCAGAGAGTAACGCAGGTAAGCGTCAAAGGGATGCCCTACTTTATTACGTCATCAACAAGTTATCAGAGAACGAGAATACTGTCTAAAGCTTATCGACCAGACGTTCCAGCACATTGCGCAATTTGGCCTTCTCGACGTTTCCCTTCTGAATCTCGCTAATAAGCTGGGAATGACGTTCGTCCTGAGATTGAATAAAGGATTCTATCAGAGCCGTATGACTGAGTTTAACACGCTTCCGGGAACTGGAGAGCGGAGCGTCACTGATGAGGCTAGCGTCCTCCGTGGACAGCACGGCGGGAGGGTCGTGGCGCGCTTTGCCTTTTTCTAATTCGTGCATCCTTTCGAAAAACTCAGGAGTGTTGAAAAGACCATCAATCGTCCGCGTCCCGTCCTGACTCGGAGAGCTAGGCGACAAAAGAGGTACTCCTGTTTGATTCTTGTGAACTTCCTTCTGCCATGCCTTGGCAGACCGGTTTATTCCGTGCTCCGCTTCATCTAACATGATAGCCTCAGCAAAGACGTCCTTTCAGGACTTTTTCTGCTTCTTCCGGTCACCATACCCAGCTTTTGCCATCATGTCAAACAGAATGTTGACAGTATCATTGTCGTGATGTGCAGTGTCTTTAGGCGCCTTTGTTACTGGATCCGAACAAATGTCTTGACGATGCAGGCGGCCTCATCGTTGATGTCGGTTGGGAAACAAGAACTTCTGATGCGGAATTGTAGTGCATATGTGCTCTGGGAGGACTTCCAGTAATCCTAGAGCTATCAACAGCATCGCGTTGTGTGAGTTCTTCCGCCATGATTGTTTGGTTCTGGATTGCGGAGTTTTTCGTTGTTGAAGGTGTCAATAGAAGATATGTAGGGGAATAAGTATCTATTCACGTGATAAACATTCCTTGAGCCGGGAAATGGCGGCACCGTTAGTGTTTGTGAGGTGTTTGGGTTTGGTTGCCATTTGGCAGCAAGCCCTTTCTATGGCATGTCCCAAGGGATTTCTACACCAAAAGAAGACAGGATATTGTCCACAGCGAATGCAGAAAATGTCCATAGGACAGTTTGGCACATCACCGTGTCCATTTCTGCAATTGAGTAAAATCCGGTGTAGAAAAGGTCTAAGCTCTGCGTGTTGCGGTGCGCGACAAATTACGGATGCTGCACATGTTGACCAGATTGAGTAGCTAAGCTTCTGATACAGGCGAGTCTTCACTCCCCCAGTCGAGCATCCGCTACGAGACGCTACTGCTGCCGCGTATGTCTCTATAACCTTGGATGTTTCTAAAGAGGGTGTTCCTAACGAGTCGAAGGCTAGTGGTACAAAATCCCATCCTAGCCTTGATCGTCCCGGCATTGCCTCGCCTGGAATCGCTGCCACTTTCGTAGCTAAGTCTCTCTTCTTCCGCTTTCCTGCTGCGTTTGCAACAGCTCGCGCTTCTCGTGCTGCCATTGACTTATAGCTCTCTTGGAACGGGGATGATACAGTCACGTCATACGCCACTGGGAGAGGGGACTGGGTGTTTGTTGCATCAGACCTTGGGTACACCAGAATGCTCGCGGGTCGCGCGTTCAGTCCAGGAAGTAGGTACTTCACTTCGTATTGAACGCTGACTCCTGCTGCCTTGAACAGCTCTCGGCCAAGTACCTTTACCACCGCTGTGTGACGGTTGGTCCATCCGAGACCTTTGTTGCATAAGTCTGCTGCATGGTCTCCTAGAGCGTCCATGGGCCTGTGGCACTCCGCGCACCGCAGCGGAGCAGTGTCATCAAATACGGGCACTCCCAGATGGCGACGGAGCATTACTGTCCACATCTCGTCGTACGTTCGGTTGACCGCAGACGGATGCGCAGTCAGGAACGCTGCTGCAGGCGTCCCCATGTATGCTTGGCGGCGAATCCTTCGCCGAATATCTTCTTCCGAGTGCGTTGCGGGGTTGGGGAATCTCGCCCATTCATCATCCTTCCAGAAGGACTTTGCTGCCGACTCGCACCAGGCTCGATATAGAACGTTGTGTGGATTATCGGGCTTGGCAGCAAGGCTGGCCGCTGTCAGTGCTTCTGGAAGACTGCCTTGTTCGTTCGGAAAGGATGCTTGGAGCTGTCGTACAAAGTCCCGAAGGTGTCCATCCGCTTCCGCGTACCTATACTCACGGTGTTCTAACGCATCGGGCTCGTCAGGGCATCGCAGTTGCTCGGCTTCAATAATGCTCGCCGCATACGCTGCGATATTGAGCGTCGCAACAGGTGTGAAGCCATGGCCGCCATATCGCAGAGGTAAGGATACCTGCTGTCGAACTGCACCGGTCATCGGCACATTATTGGAGCGCGAGTAGAATTCCAACTGTTCTTCATCAAATCTCATTGCAATGGCAGTGGACACATCCGGCGGCGTTAGCTTCACCACATGTTGAAGCTTGCATGCCGAGGCACATACTCGGTGAAGATGAAACCGAGTACGAGCGTCTCCGATACCGTCGATCAGCGATAAAGTGTTCTTACAGCCGCTGATTTTCTCATTGAGAAAGTTTTCCATGAATTGGGGCGTTCCAATCGGGGCGCCGAGGAGGTCGATGCCTTCAGTGGAAAAGTTATCTCTAGGGAAGCGGTGCAATAGTGGCGATGTACGGTTGTCAGGCTGGCGCGGCCAGAAGAGACGTGTTTTCGCCGGGTTCAAATGCAATCCGTGATCGGGTCCCCTGGCACTGAGGATCTGGATTGCTTTGTCGAGCTCCGTATGAGTGCCTATGAGGGTGCAGTCATCGGCATACCATCTGTGTAGACTGAGCTGAGTTCGCCCGGCAATTTCTGTTGCTAATGGATGCACTACAAGGGAGAACATGAGCATACTTGCCGGGTCCCCTTGTTGCATCCCTTCTTGGCTAGGGATGTCTTGTGCAGACGCCACAGGCAGAATTAGCGAAGGCTTGTTGCGAGCGTACACCATGTTCAGAAAACGACATAGCGATGGTACCTTGGTCGGCAGCAAGTTTATCATGCGCTGTCTGGAGAACCGATTGAAGGCATTATGTGCATCCACGGACACTAGTGCGTACTCTTCCTTGTTGCCCTGGCACTGTACCAATCTCCTTGCATCGTGCACAATGACCCCCTATCAATGAGGGGGGATCTCTGAAAGAGCCAATAGTTTCCGGGCAACGAGCTCCTCTCGTGAAATATATTTAGTCATACGTTAGTGAGCATCAAAAAATAAAAAGATAAATAAGACGAAATATGATAAATCATTTATTCACTCAGTACGTGGGATACCGGCACCCAAGTCAATACTCAATGATTACAGTTGATGCAGAAGACGCGGTCAATTTGGAAATGACTCAGTCATTCCCAAAAAGACCGCCTCACCCAAAGGTAAAACCCGTATACTACCACATCACTCACCGGTTGCCCACATTGATCGCCTAACAACACACGGGATCATGACCACACCCTCCCAATCCCAATTCCCCTCACCGAGCCCCCTGCCCCAGTGCCTAGCCAAAACCATGCAACAAACGCCCTCCAAATTTTAGCGGATATCACCGTGGAGCGCGACGCACAACTCACCACTCTCTGACGACCCCCCCACAGGTGAGGAGTCCACGTCCCCTGCCCATTATTCGATGTTTCTATGAGGCAGGAGGATCCAAAGCCATTCATGACATCACTAACTTTGACGCATCGGAGTTCAGCACGGTATGGGGCAGCATATCAGACATGGTCAACGAGAACTACAACGTCGGGCCAGTCGAAAATCACAGTACAGTGGAAATGATATGCTACTCATGATGGTCACTACCCTCAAGTACAGAGGGGCATGGGAAATTGTGGCTAAAGTGTTGGCTTGAAGGGCCCAACGTTTGAAAAGATGATGACCAAGTTTATCGACATCGTCAGCAAGCCTCTATATATGGGGTTGGTCGAACGAAATGTGTCTTTATTTCCGTTTGGTGATTTATTACGGGATGGGAAGAGGTTTAGGCATTTTCCAGCTGCAAGATACGCAAGAGATGTAACGTTTCAACAAGCAAACCGGCCGAGCGGTAACATCCAGGAAGGCAAGGTGTACTTCAGTGGTAAGCATAAATTGTACGGTTTCAAGGTCGAGGTTAGCGTCCTCTCCAACAGTCTCGCTGTGAACTGTACAAAGCGTTACCCAGGGTCTGTTTCAGATCTTGAGATTTTTCAGCGCAACGTCGACTTTCATAAATCAGCTCTTAAGAAATCCACTGCTGAACGATGCATCCAAGACATTGGGCCGCTTTCTGGGGGGTATCCGGAGCTCTGGGCAGTTTTGATGAATGAAGGGTATCAGGGCGCCGCTGAGATCACGAGAGCTATCACGCCTAAGAAAAAGCCAAGGAATCGGTCGTTGTCAAGAGAAGAAGAGGGTGGGAATAGCAGAATTGCGTCAGATAGGATTATTGGGAAAACATTTTCGGGAGGCTTTGTATGCTATGGGGGTAATTGGGACAAAGTGGCGCTGGAAAGAGGACCGATACGATTCTGTATTTGAGCTTTGTGCTGCTCTTACCAACGTCCAAATTCAGATGCATCCTCTCCGGTCTGAGGATGGGACGCATCACAGGCGTGTAAAGAAGAGGCTGTACTCGATCGGGGAGGAAATCTGCAGGAAGCGCCGTCGTGTGCAGGAGCGGTACCGCACTAAACAGTGTAGACGCATTGAATTACAGTTCCGTAATGTTGATTTTAATGAACGAGAGGTCGAATCTGAGTAGTTATTTGAATAGAATTCGTTGAATTTGTTTCTGAATATCTGACCCAATCATTTAGGAAATTATTTTTTACCATAGAATAACGCATAGTGATTTATTTATCATCCCATCTTCACATGCTGTGGCTTACTACATTACCTTTTTATTAGTAAATTTTCAGTGACTAAATCGTTGAATAATCACCCAGTCTTTGGGGGAGAGACCTAATGGAATCCAGTCCGCAGGGCACGCCATTGGCCACTTGCAGGGTGTAAGATATTCTCTCTTGTCTTTCAGTGCTTTTGGTAGAAGCACCTTTGTTACAAGTCTCCTCAGGGCTGTCCCAATGTCAATGGCCTCCTTTCCACATCAAAGTCCAAGTGAGACTGTCCGAGCACAAGCGATGACAACAGAATCGTGGTAACTGTCCGAGCACAAGCGATGACCACAGAATCGTAGGTAACTGTCCGAGCACAAGCGATGACCACAGAATCGTGGGTAGCGCAATCCACGGCTTGACTTGAGAATGTAAAATAGATGTCGGTAAAACTGATATTGTTGTACTGAAAGGAAATTGATTAAGTTTCACGAGACATGTAATTGCTTCATTCGACACTCGGCCAACTTTATGGTCGAGTGAAACTACTTCTGCGCCTAAGCTGGTGTGGACAGAGGCGGTCAATCGAAGCGTTCGGGGTGAGAAACCAACTTGTTGTCGCAACAAGGCATCCAGGGCAGAATTAGCACGCTCCTTTGTAAACCCATCGGCAGGGTTCTGATCCGTCGGAATCCACGAAACTTCTGTTATCTCACGACGCTCGTAGCACTGGCGCAACACACGGAGATCAATAAGGAGGCGCTTCTTAGTGTTGTTAATCGAGACGATACAGTCGTAGAGGCTGCGGCTATCAGTGTAGATCTCGACGGGGACGTGTGAGTTCATGAGAGACTGGATTGCGAGACGTATAGTAGAACAGACGTCAAAACCGTACACCATGGCGAGAAGTTCTGCTGCTAGGACACTGCGGGTCACGCGTCTGTCCTTGGTGCTTCCGTAGTGAATGGTGTTTGCAGCACCAGAGGCGTCCATGAGAAGCATGATAAAGCCGAGCTGCGACGAGAAGTCGACATTAGTTGCAAACCCTTCATCGACAAACACCGCAACAAGTAGTGTCTGAATGTCTAGAGGACAAAATTGAGTCCGCGGTAGGGCTCTTCAAGACAGCGCCGGATGTGGCGGTTCAAAAATCTTGCCGCCTTTTTGTCAGGTGTTGTAGACTGAGACGCAAAAGAGAATGCGTAGCTGACATCTGGGCGACAGACTGCAGCGACATATGCACCCCTTGCGCGTTAGGCCACGTACTCGTCCTTACTGACACAGTTTTCGTCGATAACAGACAGGCGTTTGATATGGTCAGGTTGTGTGATACTGTACACGCCCTCCTGTAATGAGATCACAGCCTCATTGAAGCGACCTTACCACCCTCAACCAGCATGTCACTCGGCTTACAATCAAATGACTTAGATCTGTGTCCTCGAGATTCATGAACTCGCCATTTCCTGCATTTGCAGTGTCATCGGTCTGTAAGCACGTCATACCCCTCGCCCTATCTCTCTCTACGGTTTGAGTGACAAACTGCCTGGGATCGTGAGGAAGCAGACGTCGTGGATGGCGGCTTTCATGTGAAGGCGATCCTCATGGTGTTTGTGATAGGCTCGGAACCAGTGCACACAAGCCTCGGGCAGTCCATACGCGTCGGTTAATGCGAAGCAGAGTTCCTCTGAGAAATTGAGGCAGGGAGGTGGGCGGACATACATATGGCGATTCGCAGGGTAGCCGATTGTACATAGGCCTGAGATACATCCCGAGTGAAAAAGCGTAGGACGACTCGGAAGCACAGCAGGCGAGGAGGAGTCGCAGTGACGCACGCTGACAGTCGGTGCGGGTGAGGAGTCCGTGGCCCTTATCGTTTAAGGCTTGTACCACGACGTGATTTTACGAAAGCATCTGGTCTTCCCTTCGTTCTTGATAAGGTCAATATACGAGAACCGTACACACCATGACAATATCAGCATGAACCTTGGAACTGGGGTAAACACCCATCGGGACATGAGTCCGTCTATTTCCTTCTTCTTGACTCCGTAAAGCGCTCATTGGTGACCGCGGATGCTAGAAATGTGGAAATGATGGAACCATGCACGGCAGGGGGCGGTGGTGCAGAGTTTCGGCGTGTGTCAGAGTTCTTCGTGCTATCAGTAAAGAATCGTTTGACAACTGAGAGCGGAACTTGGTTGGTCCGTGGGGTAGAAGTACCGTGCACGTTTCCCCTTCGGTTCCCAAAAGCTTAAATGGACCATCCCAGGTGTCTGATTTTGTCCGGTAGACCAGAACCGCGGAACCAATCGGAGCTTCGCGTGTCTCAGAGGTGTTGGGCCATTACGTGTGCGAAGTGCGGATGATACTTGACGCTTGGCAAAGTACCGAGACATTTTTTCAGTAGCTTTTCGAACGGCCATTGCTCTTTGGTACATGGATGGCGTCGGCGGGTCAGTCGGAAGACCGAGGCGGGGCAAGGCACCATATACGAGGAGGGTAGGAACTAGCCCGTTGGGCCCAGCAGAGTCATTGATTGACTTGAAGGCCGACTGTAAGGCTGTTTCCTTTCCAGAGTGGGGGCTTCTTCCCTGATTATCTTGTAGGCTCTGCGCACTGGCTCATGGTACCTTTCAACCACAGTCATCGAGTTCGGCGATTCAACCGGGATTGGTTTTGTCTCAACATGGATAAGATCTGCGTTAGCTTGAAATGCCTTAGCCATGAAGTTCTTGCCTGCGTCGTGGGCGATGACATCCGGGGGACCTAGGTACACGTCAATCCAGCAGAGTCGTAGCGCGCGCCAGAGATTGTCAGCTGTTACCCGTTTCAACCACCTTCCCGCCTGATAGTTGATGGACTCGTCAACGACATGAAATACGGGTTGGCCGTCTATATAGAAAATATCTACATAGATAGTGTGGTTGAAGTGCTTGTCAGCACGAAGGGTGAACTTGAAGCGGCGGGGCTTCTGTGAATATCGTTGGCATGGTCCACAAGTACGGGCAATCTTCTGCAAAATGCCGCGGGTCTTGTAGTCAACGTGTCGCAAATCTGACTTGGCGAGTAGGTTGTACAGTTTGTCCGTACTCTCGGGTGACCGAAGCGGCGATGAAGTCGCTTTAGTTCACTCTCGGTAAAGAAATATTGCAACACGGCATTCCAGGTGACAAATGGGTGACCGAACTTGCGCGTAACTGGTGCATGTTGGCCTGAAGCGGGATGTTCCAATTGGTCCGTTAGATTGTTATAGTGTACACCATGCGGTCCATGTCGGAGAGGCAAAGTAGCAGAGGGATGTCTGCGGTTACAATGTGAATGTAGAATGTCAGCACGATATTGCCAACAGGAAAATCAACTCGTGCAACTCCTTTGGACTTTGCAGACCCAATCCCGAATGAAAGGTAGCTGAACGTGTGTTGTCAATTTTTGGAACCCTGCCAACATGTCGGCAATATGAAAGGTACTGCTCTTCACTGATGTACTCCCCCTTGCAGCCCCGGTATCGACCACACCGTAGAAAATTTCTCGGCGGTAGCGAGAGGGCTGGTATACTTGACCGGTGAAGGCATGGGTTGTGGCGGATTCACAAAGCTGGGCAGCGAATGTTGAGACTGGTCATGCTCTTTGGTAATTGTCATGTGGACGGAGGGACCGCCTTCCTCCTCGAGGTTGGGATTGTCAACATTGATCATGTGTGAAGCGATGTCCTCAAGCTCGTCAGCCAAATCTGCGTCGTCGTCTGTCTCCTCTTCATCACTACTGACAGCCGTCATAAACTGTCTGATAGTCTTTTTCTGCGGAGGGCTTCCATACGTTCCTTAGTACTGTGATTGGTTGACCAACAGCCCGGTTTCTTGCATACCAAGCAGATCTTCCCCTTTTGGTGAGTGTTCCTCTGGAAGCGGCGGTGATACCTGCGGTCAGTCATATGGACGGAGATGTCATCTGGGTTCCGCCCAGGTTCCGTGGCAACAGATGCGTGGAGGTCGGATATGATGCCCTGTAAAGTGTCTGCCGGCTTGTGTATGCCAAACGACAAGAAGAAACGTCCTTAACACAGTTAAGTATCTTATCCTTCAGGATATTATCGTTTCTGTACTCCATGGGAAGGGACAACTGGATGTCAGAGAGCCGGGAGATGAGGACCTCGAGACATTCCGATGCTGATTTTGTGGAATTGCGGCCCATGACGGACGGAAGGGAGAGACTCTCCCATTCTCGAAGCAGCGCCCTAGTCCTCTCTGCGGTTTGAAAGCGATTTCGAATGGCGGATGCAAGTTCGTCGAGGTTCATTCCCTTTCCCTTACAGCTGTCAAAATAAAATTGACTAGCGCTGTCACAGAGCATAATAGAGAGAGCCTTTCGACGGTCCTCCCCGAAGATATCCGACTGCTCACATCGCTCAACAAAAACTGCGAACTTACGGTCAAAATTGTCGATGGTTGACCCACTGTAGCGATCTGAATTACTGCCATAGGCCTTGAAGTTGGCCATGTTCGATCGGCGATGAGGTACGGCGGTATTGGCAGTACCCGGAGTGTCATCAGGGATTCTCGAGTCCCTACAGCCGATAGCATCGTTAGGGTCAGGCGTTCCGGATGTGTTTTGGCCATCTCCAGTGCCAGAGGGAGTGTTCTGCCTGTTGCCTGCTGAGGAGAGCGGGCGCGAGTTGGTTTCAAAGGACGATCGGGATCATCGTCGGGCCAGTCGAGTTCTTCCTGGACAACGCGGTGCAGAGCTTCGGCGATAGAGATACTCCTTCCTTTCGGTATATAGACGCCGGGAGCGGAGGAGGTCGCGAAGTTCACGGCGAGTGTCTAAGCTGACAGAACGAAAGTCGGCGATGGAGAATTCCTTGAAGTCGACGGCGAAAAATCCGAGAGCGAAGAACCACTCCATCCCTTTGCGGAGTAAACTTGGAGGCAGTGTTCGGCAAAAAACCTCTTGACATCTTCAGTTGCGTTACTGGGAAGACCTTGGCTTAAATCGATAGCAGAGCCAGCGGGAACGTGTTCCAGGCCGCTCATAGTAGCGTTTGCTGATCTGCAGCGCCGAAAAGGAGGCCACTGATCAGTGAACGCTACTATGCTTGTGCTCGGACAGTCTCACTTGGTCTTTGATGTATCACACGCTGTATCGCATTTCTTAGCCATCAGTTTCCGGATTTTCCTCTCTTGGGTCGCTGTTTTCCTGGTTTTAGAGTTCTTGAGTAATGTGTAATGTTTTTCACTTAGTTTGGGAAGAGCTTGTAGATCTATGAGGGGCTATAAGTACCCTGCAGAGAAAGGTGGGGATGGAAAAAAAGGGCAAGACAAGTAAAACAAAAACCATCAACAACCCCTGACATCCCTCGACTTGCGGATCCACAATTCGGCCACTTCCAACTGGAGCGCCGAATAGCGCGACAAAGGGGTGTAAGATATTCTCTCGTGTCTTCCAGTGCTTGTGGTAGAAGCACCTTTGTTACAAGTCTCCTCAGGGCCGTCCCAATGGCAATGGGGCGAATCTTATCTGGCCGAGGTTGGATGGGCAGCAGCGTCGCAGAGGAGATCAAAGGAATTGTGTCGTCTGGAAGGTCCCCATGGGCTAATCTCGTCACTACAGCAGTTAGCACCGAGATGCCTGTCACTCCTGCTTCGGGACTCACGGTTGTGTTGGCCAGCAAACGAAGGAGCCGCGGGGACATTCTGTCCGGGCCCGGCGTGGAGTTTGGTTAAGGCGTCGGACAGCGCGCAGAACCGCTTTTCAGTGATGTCCATCGGGAGCGGAAGGTCTCTCGCTTGGATAGCTGTCACCGGAGACTGCGGTGCTGGGTGCAGTTCTTGCAGACGTTCTATAACCTGCGGGTCTCGCACGTCGGCGATGCGCGACTGATGTAGCGTGCGCATCGCACGTCCGTATTGTGCGTCTGCTGCCAAGTGGGATGCTCGGCGAAACTTCGGGTCGTGCTTACTGTCAGTCTGCTGGCGGCGACGCCTAACGATTCTCTCTTCTCTGGTCTTGTGGGCTTGAATTGCTTCTGTCCAAAGTTCATTCCATTCGCCAGCGTTGGCACGGCGGATGCGTTCGCGCAGTCCTTGGCTTTGCCTTATTTGAGACCGCCATCCGGCTTCCCCACGCATTAAGCGTCGCAGAACTGCAGTGGGAAGAAGGTGTATTCGGAGGAGGGTGGCGTGGACTGCATCGGCATTCCGTGCGTTTGCCGCAGCGCGGAAAAGCCGTATGAGTAATATGGCGAGGCTGTGCATGCAGTTTGCGGGTATGCGGTCGAAGATGTCCGAAGGTCTTAGCGGGCTGTGCAATGCATCGTAAACCGTAGGGAGGGACGTGGCTTGCGTGGACCGTTCGCGGGTTTCTGAGGAAGTCATTTGAGGCATTGCTGCGGGCTAGGGAGAAAGAGGGGAGGGTTTAGTGGCGTGATGTCCTGATTGCCCGTTGTCCCAATGGGGGGCAGGGTCACGTTTTGCCGTCTCCTTCCGCATGTCTTTCATCCGCTGTGACAGGGCGCGGGTGCGGTTCGTACGTCGCTCGGTCTTCGCAGTCGTCATGGGTGGGGCTCCAAGAACGGGCTTGGACTGTTTAGGGTGCTGAGCGGCGCTTGTTTCATTCGGTTTGGCAACCGGCAAGTTGGTAGGCGACGGGTCCGCAGTTTCTGCGGGTGTGGGATTTGTGCCTGTTTCCGATGGTGCAGCGCTTTTGGGTTCTTCCCGGACTGTAGCGGGTTCCGGTATCTCCACTCCTTCGTCTTGGGTGTCCGTGGATGTGTGTTGGTGGGCCTCTGCTGGAGTATTTGGCTCCGGAGCTGCACTGGGGTTGTCCTGTGCGTCTGGTACATCCTGTTTGTGGCCATTGGTATGCGCATCGTCAGCTAAGGGTCCGTCTTTTTCTCAGTTGCCGGTGCCAAGTGTGGGCACCCCCTGTAGAACTTTGTGATGAAGTTCTCCACGAATGCATTTCCTCGAGGCAAAGTCGCTACTGCCTCGTCAATGAGGCGGGTAATTGCTCCCGCTAGTGCTTTTCGGTCTGTCATAGTGATATCAGAGGCTATTGTCTTGAGGTTTCCAACCTCACGGGCGGCTGCAATGCAAGCACCGACTTGCCACTCGACTGTGGGGAGCTCGGCGACGAGTTCCGATAATGAGTTCGTGCAGAGACGAGCACCAGGGAGGTCGCTGCGGAGCATTTCTAGGATCTTTAGGACACTTGGAGAATCGGCAGCGTGGTGACAACGATTGTCCAATCTCCCACCTTGAGGAGGGGCGTGCTTTGGTAGGCTCTCTCCGGCACCCTCTGCCGCTATCAGCAGGCATGTCTGTGCGTCCGCATAAGATGACAGGGCTCCCTTGCCTGGCGGCCCTGCGGAGAACGCGAGAGTGGACATCATCGGGCCTTTTCGTATTCGAGCCCGGTCGTTCCGTTGACAGGGGTGGGCGCGATACTGATTGGGTATCGGCCGTGGCGTTCTGGGGACTTTGATGCGGGTGGTGCCGGTAGTTGTTCCAATGATCCTTTCTGCAGACGGCAGAAGTCGCGTACGGTGGACGGATGGCTGCCACTCTTAGTTGCATGTGAGCTTTGGATATGTGCGCCCGAGAGGGGAACGTGCCTTGTCACCTTTGGCTTTCGCCATTCTGAGCAGGGATATGAACAGGTGGGAGAACTTTGGAGAGTGTGGGAGGTTGAAGAAGAGGAAGAAGTGAGGAGGTAAAGGGGTTGAATCCCGTATTTAGTGTGTGTTTACTTAGGCCGATTGCCGTAGATAATTGACACGCAGGTTGGTAGATAGTCCGATTGACCGTTTTTTCCCCTACCTCTGTTGTCGCTCCTATCGCCCCGATCGGGCGGAGAGCTCTGCCTTATGTAGCCGTTCGCATAGCAATATGTAGGAGTGGTAACAGCTCGATAAGTACACTGTACAGTATTACCGGTAGCACTACTGTACATACGTATACTGTACTGTACACTAGTACCGCACCTGTCAAATACGGCACAAGTCATCACAGTCGCCAAATCACTGTAGTCGTGGCCCGCGATTGGACACAACCGCTTGGATAGTATGCACTGTACTATTGTACAGTACAAAATACCCCCCGGTTGGGCCGACGCGGTCCTATCCGACAGTAGGCCCAAGTAAATGTTAACACAGTAAATTATTAGAAAACCCAAATAATTACTGTGCATCCCGGATATCTTGAATTAACCGTTTGGCGTGCCACGCACAATACAGTAACTAACCCCTAGGCCAAAAAAGTAAAAATAACCGTCATATCAGGTGTCATGAGGAAATAAGGCACCAACGGTTGCAGCACTCCCGTCCAAACGCCACAACACTGTTTTCTTGTGACCGCTACTGTACAGTACACTGGTGACTGATGCCATAGGACCCCCCCATTAAGCAATTTAGGCCATATGTGTACAGTAAAATTAAAAACAAATCTGCCCAGTCGAGAGAACGTATAAAACAAAGAGTAAAATGGCGAACTCTTTTATACGAAACAGACATTCCCAGAAATTAAACTCAAAAGTGTATTTTTGAGACTGATTGTTGCCATAGGACACTTAGCGGTTGTACTACGACAAAAAGCATCTGACGTAAAACTAATAACCAATAACCCCTCCCTGCATAGAAATGACATCTAGGCAACGCTTATGCATAGATGCAATGAGTCTATGAGTGGTTGTTTCATCGATTGAGCTCCAACAGTCGTTGATACAGTCCATTAATTCAGAGGTAGAGTTAAACTGGCGGTTATCAACGTAGACTGCCCGAGCCAGTAAACCCCATAAATTCTCTATAGGATTGAGGTCTGGGGACCTCGCGGGCCACTTCATAACCCTGATTCCTTGAGATTTAAACCATTCTTTTGCGACCAAGGAAGCATGTGCAGGTGCATTATCCTGCTGGTAGACCCAATCAACTGGCAAATTGTCATCTGCCCACGGAAGTAGCTCCTTCTCTAACATCTTCACATACTCCTGTCCATTTAGGCGACACCTTACTTGAACTAATTTAGTCCTACCAAAACCGCAAAATGCTGCCCAAACCATGATTCCGTTACCACCGTGTTGACGCTTAGAAACCACCAACTCATTTTTCCTGAGATCATGCCAGTAACTCCTTAAACCATCCGGGCCATCACAATTAAACCTTTTCTCGTCACTGAACACCACGCGTCCCCACCAGCCATACCCTTTCATTGCGTGTCTCCTTGCCCACTCGACACGAGCTTCTCGATGATTCTTATTCAAAGGCGGCTGACATTTGACGCGTTTATAACGCAAATTAGCGCTGCCGGTAAGATATGCGCGGGTGCGGCTGGTAGAAATGGGCAACTGAAGCTCGCTGCAGAGGACTCTAGCGCTTTTCGTTGAATTTGATGCTGCTCGCATCAGCCTACGCTCATCTCGGAGAGTGATTTTTCGTCGGTTTGTTCGCTTGTTTCTGGTCGCATAGGCTGAGGGATTGGCAAGAAAGGATCGAATGACATTTCGCGAACGATGAAGCTGTTTTGAAATTGCGGAAAGGGAGTGACCTGCCTGTTTTAGAGCGGATGCCTGAGAACGCTCAGATTCATTGAGTTGACTACCTCTTGGCATTGTTTTTGCTGCGGAGTTTAAGGAGGGCGGTCGTCGGAAGAGGTTTAGCGGAAATATACTATGTTTAATCCCAACAAGAGATTTGATAAAGAGGGAAAGTTTGGTGTCCTATGACAACAATCACACCCCGAAAGTACATTTTTATAAATAAAAGTTAAAAAAAGATGCATTTTATAAAACAGTTCATGTGTTTTGCCCTTCTTTTATGCGTTCTGCCGTTTGGGCAGATTATTTTTTAAATTTGCTGTACGCATGGGGTCAACCAGTTCATTAGGAGGGTGTCCTATGGCATCAGTCACCAGTGTACAATAGCGTTCATAGCCTTAATGGTATACGATTTGTGTATATAAGTATCTTATTTCGACCACGAGTAGATAAAAAAAATACCAAAAAATGTAAGCCAATCAGAAATTTCCATTAAACAGCCCAGGCATGCAAAATTTGCGCGCTAGGCCATCCACACCACCTTCTGTGCCCCCTCTGAATGAAAATGAGTACCTTCTCTCCTGGTTTGAAAATGAGGATTCAAATGGCACGACGGACGTGATTTTCATCAGTGCCACGGGCCCGATATTGGATGCGCCCAGCACAGTACATTACGACAGCCCATCCCCTTCTCCCTCCTTTTCCGCATCGAGCGCCTCGAGCAAGAGGGAGTCAATCGGAATCCCGGAACGCAATTCCCGCGCCACCCACTGGTGGATGACGAGGCGGTGGAGGCAGGTGGCAGTGGGGACGAGTGGTCCCTGCGCCAAGGAGACACGTGTCCGATTTGCGGATCATGCTGGGACAGGAGGTGAGGACGAGATTGGACTTCAATTGACCCATAATTACAATAATGGATAACCAATTGTTTGAGATCGTATCAAGTATCGCCTGCTTTGTTACCCGGTGCATCGCAAATGGCGCACCCTGCACCGTGCATACCGGAACGGCCACACAGCGCATCAAGCGCGAGGATGACACCGGTATGGAGTTGGACAAACACCGATTCTTCTGTAACATGCTTACAGGTGTGACTATGCTGAATTGGACCGTCAATTGGAATAGGAACCTAACCGAAACGGGAGCTATTGCTGGAATCCGAGTTTATCAATGATGAGCTAGACATCGATTCAGCTAGAAGCTATTTCTTCTTCCGGCCCCAAGTTCTCGGTCTGTCTTCACTCTCTCAGCATCATCAAGTATCTCCGAGTCTAGAAATCCAAGTGCACAAATCCGGTTAAGTTCTCGAAAGTATTTTAAGTTCCGCTTTGTCAAGGCATCGGCCAAGTTACTTGTCCTTTTATCCACTGCATGACAGCTACCTCTCCGGATTCAAAGGAGTCTCTAAGCCTTTCGACTGTGGGACAGAGCCTGTAATCGCGACCTTCGTGAAGAGTAGTTGATGGTTGAGTAGAGCCCATGTGAATCAACCGTCAAGATAAGTGGCAGGTAACTACCGGAAGCGTACATCTTGGATAAGCAGTACGCCATGAGTCCAGCCCGATCGGCTGACTCTGCCGCTGCAAGTATCTCCGCCCCATGGACGGGAACGACACTCGAGCTTGCTTGGAGCTGTGCCAGTCAATAGCATGGAATATTTGGAATGCGGAAAGAATATTCCCGAGAAGTATCCCGTTTGGCCGTAGGACGATTTACTTTGGCTTGCGTCAGAAAATGCTAAGTATGCCGCATTGTTAGCACTGACGTCACGATTAGATGGCACACGATAAGCGAGGACCGGAGAGAGTTGACGAATCTCATGAAGAGCACGATTGGCTTCACTCAAGTGGCACACTCTGAGATCGGAAGTCCATTGCTGCAATGAACTGGATAAAAATGCAGCAGGACTGAGAACACCATGCCCAAGCCAATTCAGCTTTCCAGCAAGAGCTTGAAACAGCTTAAGTTCATCCGGTGAGCATTTAGCTTATTGATCCTTCCTTCTATTGCGGTCTAATGGTAGTTTGACAATGGTATCCAAACATTCCCTCATTGAGACAGTGATTTCAAGATCGCTGTCCTGGAAGATTTAGAGTCTGTTGAAAACCAATTTCGAGTCAGAAATAAATCTGCCGATCTTAAAATGTTTGGAAATCGCCGCATGGAAATTTTGAATCCTTTGTACATTTCCAGCCAGGAGAAAGTCGTCCACGACTTTAGCAACAATGAGAAGCAGATTTCCAGTTGAGTGAAGTTTCAGAAATAAGTGCAGCATTCCAGGGACGCATTCAAGTCCATTGTCGAACATCCATTCTTCGACTGCAAGTTGCCATAAACGGTCTGCTTCTACGAGACTGTAAGCGGGGACGAGAAGCTTCCACACAAAGAAGGTATTCGTAGTCCATCCTTTGGACAGGCGGACATAGACGTTGCCACTCAACGTTCCCGATTGGATAAATGCACCAGAGATGTCAGTTGTTGCAAACGAAAGTCGAAGTATCGCTGCAGCGGAAATAAGAGCCTGTATAACAGGAAACTGAGCCGTTGCCGAGTCCTTACAGATGAAATTCTTCTCCTTAACCCTATTCCTGCGTGGAAGAAACCTGCACTTCAATTTCAATTTTTCTGATTCTCCATCAATTTTGACTTGGAAGAAACAATGCGATCATGTAAGATTTGCATCTCTAGGTAAGCTTCTAATATTGACTTCCTCATATGCGTTTTTATCCTTGTAATTGGACTTTTCCTTCGCGATAGATTCGTCAATAGGCCACCTTGGTGCGATCGAAGCGATTTTGCTTTCCGTCACAGGCTCATCACCAATCGCGACTCGAATTTGGCGAAGTATTGCTTGCTTCTGTGAATTCAACTCTTTTGGAAACTTTGCTACTTCCTCAAGAGTGGTACTTACAACATCTTTGTCCGATCGACTAGTTGGAGCACTGTTGTTTATATCGAGTTCGACGTTCTTTTAATTTGCCTAATAGGCAGTATTCTCAGTTATAAGGAACGATTCTGACTCTAGAACGATTATCCGAGTACTCTCGATGTCATCAACACGACTCGGGAACAATGAAGAAGAATTTTTTTCATTGAAAGCTTGGTTTGGAGACTTTTCAGTCTCTGGTATTGGTCTCTGCGCAGAAGCAGACATAATGAGAGCAGCAGCAACAGAATAAACTTCTTCATCCAACGGGTTCAGATTCTCCTGTCCTTGTTTTGAATGTTCAATACTGTCCAGCTCTTGTAAAAGAGGTGAAGATGGGTAAAGCCGTATGTTCTCGTATGCGACTTTCAGCCGTTTATCGTTTCCGTATTTGCTCCGAGTGAGCTCCACGAAATATTCTTTTGCGTTTTGGGCTTATCCCAAATTCCAAATACCATACTTTGTTTGCTTCTCAAAGAAATATACTGGAGGTCCCCGTGTGAGAATGTTTGAGGGAAAAGTCTTTGGTGATCGAGATTCCAGCATCTTTGAGAGCGTGCGGCATGCAACTTGCTCAAAATGTGCGTCAATTAACTCAGAATCCACAGGCATCTGTGGTAAACCAAGAATAGATGGTGTTTATTCTTCTGCAAGGTCAAAGTATCTGACACGATTGTTTCCACGAAGAAGATTTGTCGCAAGAACAGATCTTGAGACTATTTTTTGAGCTGTGAACGAAGAACCCTTCGTGTTTCGTTCGTGAATTGCATCCTTGAGAATACGCAATGACATCTGACGCAGAGTGAAGTTTGCACTTTTCACTGAACCAATTTTGCTGTGTCTCCTCGCAAAGCCAGATCTTTCATATGGAATATTGGGTACTTCGTTAATTCAACCACGTACATGAAATCGATTTGCACTTTCTCGTTAAAGGTTCGAAGTGGACTCCGCAAGGATATCTTGCGCACGTTGAGTGACCTTCCAGTTGTCTTGCAGCTAGAGCACTTTTGCACGACTGCTCCTAGAGCTTGCTTCAATACTGGAGAAAGAACCCGCCCCGTTTGCAGAGATCTTTCATGTACTTCAGGGGTAAATGCGAGTGCAGGTGAAGTTTTGATGCGAACTATTTCGCATATTTTCCCATGAAGCGCGAGTTGTTGTTACTGCGGTTTTCCTAATCTCCTTTTGTTCCAAGCAGAGCCCGCAGTGTCGCAATATAGCTTTGGAATTTGTATATTTGGCTCATGACAACATGAAGGTGAGTTCGAGTTTCTCTACCTTCAGAAACGTAGATTAGAAGCACTATTTTGCTATCCAATCCCTCGAAAACACCTGGTGGTATTATGAGAACACGCGGCGTTTGTGAATTGAGTACATCTGACTTGCTCAAGACACAATTTCCAAGTAGAAGAGGACCATCGCCCTTCGTGACGTAGAACGAAATAACGATTTTCTTCCCTTTCAAGTCTTCAAGAGGAAATCTCTATATACCGAATGTGAGCTTCGCATCACTGCAATTTTAACCGTAACAGTAGTACAATTGCTCAAAATCTGGAGGATACAACTTGAATTCGATGCCCATCGCCAAAGACAGCGCTACCGCTGACTTTATTCCGCCAACCGATTTGGGACAACCCCCGTCCAATATAGGATTTGGGTCATCTTGCAATGGCATCATATAGTACTTGGTAGGTACTCCGCTTACCAGGCTCCTTTGCCCTTGGAATGCTTGGAACCCGAACGAAAATTCCCGTCGATTTTTTCGGGGTCTTCGTTCGCAGCGAACCCTTCGTCACGGCGATTATTTGCTTCAAGAATTTTCAAAGTGCAAAGCTAGGACGCTGACACTTCAAACCTCCACGATTATGGTCCCTCTTCCCCCAGTATATGCAGGCTTTTCCGACGAGTTCTGGCAGCATCATTGATTTCTTCCCCTTCGCATCCTGATTGGATTTACCGTCGTCGCTGGACGTCTCTCGCTTCCTTCCGTTGAAGGAGAGGATCTTTTGATCATTTCTGTTCCTCGTCTCTTGATGATCGGCCTCATGAAGACCGAAGAAACTTCTTACGTTATGGTCAACAGTGGATTCAATTTAAGCCCTAGTGACCGTCGTTTCAGTACTATTGGTAGTCTGAGTAAAAGAACGGAGTACTTCAACCGCATCATCAAGACTTAAAATGCAACGGCGACTATAGGAAGCAATGGATTTGGCTATATCTAGAGTGCCATTTAATTCCTTGATATTATCGACGATGGGCTCGGAATCTCCACACATATCATTGAACCGACCCGTCACCTTCCTGATGGAGAGTTTGCCAGTACGAACGGAATTCCCAGAGGCTCTTGCAATCGAAACAGCAAGCTTTCTGGTACTCAAAGATATCTTCTGTGCCTCGTCCAAAGTCAATGTGAAACTTTTTCTCAGCGCTATCGTTCCCTTGCTTCTTTCCTCCGCCATTCCAATAAGTCTGAGCTTGGCGTTGGCAAGGGACGCTTCTGAGGAGAGGCGTTATTGAGCAGGGTTATTGCCAGTACTTCTCCGATTTGAGATTGACTGGTTGAGCATGCTTTCATTAGGCGCTCGGCGGCGAGTCCGCGAAATCTGACACATAACGGTTCAAGTCTTCATTTTCTTGCGCTGCAAGAAGTCACCTTATTGAAGGAATCAATGAGGCGAGTAACTAGGGAGGAAAGGATCTTGAGCAATCAAGTACACGATCTCTTGCACAGATTTGACTTGGTATTCCTGCTTTTAATCGATCTTTCGTTGCTCTTGTGCTTCGTCCAAAAGACTCTGCTGAGCTTGGCAAAGGCCTCGATCGTACAGTTGACGTCCAAGTGTGTGGAATACCGTTTTGTAGAATTTGTCTTCTCCATTCTCGGCTGCGGTTGCAATTAAGTCAATTCAACTTGCAACTTTCTTTATCCACGATAGGAGGTCTTGGTCCGGCTCGGATACCCGGGTTCATAACGCGAAAACCTTTCTCGAAGTCCTTCCTGGGCCCATAACTGTAGTATGCGTAGTGTCAGCAATCGGGAGCGAGAAAGGAAGGTACAAAGAACGAAGGTACAGAAAGCCACCGGGATGCAGTTGCAGTCCCGTATTTAGTGTGTGTTTATCTAGACCGATTGCCGTAGATAATTGACACGCAGGTTGGTAGATAGTCCGATTGACCGTTTTGTCCCCTACCTCTGTTGTCGCCCCTATTGCCCCGATCGGGCGGAGAGCTCTGCCTTATGTAGCCGTTCGCATCGCAATATAGGAATGGTAACAGCTCGATAAGTACACTGTACAGTATTACCGGTAGCACTACTGTACATACGTATACTGTACTGTACACTAGTACCGCCACCTGTCAAATACGGCACAAGTCATCACAGTCGCCAAATCACTGTAGTCGTGGCCCGCGATTGGACACAACCGCTTGGACAGTATGCACTGTACGATTGTACAGTATGCACTGTACAACAGTACTGTACACTCATGAATTAAAGCGATGCAGTGCATATCTCGAAATGCCTGTGGCCGCCCTCCTTAAAACATGTGGAGTCGAGAAATTGCTCGGCTCGGAAGGTTTCATTTTTTGTGAAACTTTTGATTCTTTTAATGCAATGGCTGCCTTTGATACATTCAACCTTTACCCCAGAGTGAATTGTTGATATAACTACTAGCAGTAACTACTAATTCAGTAGAGGTAGTCCTCTATTACTAGTTATACTTCTACTACTCGTTCTACTATTATTTATACTACTATACTACTATTTGTACTAGTATACTACTATTTGTACTAGTATACTACTATTTGTAGTAGTATACTACTATTTTTACTAGTATACTAATAGTACTACTAGTATAACTGTAGTAATATCTACATATATAGCTATTATAGTGTAATATCCACTAATATAGCTATTATAGCTACTACTAGTAAGTTGCGACAGCATCAGCCCTAGTGTAAACGTGACAAGTAAATGTCGGAAACCAATCTCTGGATACATATAAGTATAGCGAGCGGCCGATGGAACCGCTGGTGGTGTTTAGAAAATCCTGCTATCTAGTAGAGATATTAGTATAGGACTACCTCTGGAGGGACCTCTGGAGGTAGTAGGCGAAAACTAGTAGGTGTTACTTGTACTAGTTACCAGTAGTATAACTAGTGGTAGTAGCTACTATTTCTTACTAATATAAATAGTAGTAGAGTACTACCTAGAGGAAGTAGTTACTATTAGTATAACTACTATTAAATCTCGTTACTAGTAACTCTCGTAACCCTCGTTACTAATAGTTTTCTACCACTACCTCTAGGGGTAGTCCTTTACTAGTTACACTATATTATGCCGACAGTACGGGTCTCTATCATCAATATCGGATGCATTTCAAAGGTTTCTAGATCTTTTGCATACTATTTGTAGTGACAATGAGTCATTCAAGAGATATGAACCATGGTTTGACGCTCAAATTGCCTAATTTCATCCATGTACTGGCAATTGGAAATTATATAAAGCACTGACATCATTTCTACTTCTGGCTAGCTCGAAATTTGATTCAAACCAGCGAGTATCTATTTTGGCTGCTGCACCTCCGAAATACGATGAAGAAGCAGACATGGAACAAGCAGAACTTTTAGAATTAGTCAAATATTCCGAGATATCATTTACTTTGTGTGCATTCGATAAGCCTGAAAACGTGACAGAAATTTATGGGAATTCGCAAAAGTATGTTTCTTCAAATCAATTAAATACTTCATAAGGAGAAAAAAATGTTCAAGAAGAACCATGAGCATAAACTATCCCTGAAGAATTCTCTGTACTAAAGGCAATATTTAAATGTGACCGATGTGTTTAAATTGAATGTTGGGCCAATGAAAAGATAAATGCAAGGGTGTTCAAATCTTTTCAAAGGTTCATCATCAAAATGGAAAATACGGAAAATTTTAGAATTAGAAACATGCATAGTGTTTCATTCTCCATCAAAAGAACTTTACCCAGGCCCGTTACTTTATGATGGAGCACCATATAGTGGAATAGGAACTGTTGAATTACGAGCACTTTCATATTTTATTTTACCTGAATGGAATGGAAGTCTGGATGATCTTCCGGAATCTATCAAAGAAACCCCTTTCAGGCAATATGTAAATGGAGCTCATTCAAGCAAAAAAAGTAAAATAATCGGCTCCATATTTATATCATCTATTTCGGATAATGGTAATCAGTTACATTCAGGCATCTAATAATTAGTGGATCATCACAATGGGTTATTGTGAGAAATGTGACAAGAATATCAGATATTATACACGTGAAAGAAAATCGTATCGAATTTATGTCAACGGAAAAAATAATCGATTCTATTACATTGTTTCATCATGGTCACTATTGTTGTGTACCTGGGAACAAATTTAAAAATGCTCCGCTGGATTTGGAAATTCTTTGGTACCTGAAATTTGTTCCAATGATATTAACACACCAAAAATAAATCTTAGGGTGAGAAAAAGAATAAATAATAATATTTCTAGGTTAGGGTTATATATGACGGTGGGGTAAGTAAATTTAATGTAAGCCAAGTACTGGCAATCCAAGGTAGAGGTAAGTAAAGTTGAAACTTGGCCCAATAGGTGATTTCCACGCGCTATAATATCAGGTCCAAGTTAGGGTCGAGAGATCCGGACTACCAGCCCTCAATCCCTCTCGGGTGGTTATACAGGACCAAGAGTAATATGGGTCGATAATTGAAAATCGCCCTTACTGTACATTACAGTGTCTTCTGGTAGCAGTGCGCCAGTATGAATAAGGATTAAATCATAAAAAGATAACTCAAATCAGATCTGCAGGTGGGAGTACCAGTGAAACTTGGAATACACGTGCCATCTAAATCAGTCACTGATTAGATGCTTTGTCGTATTAATATCCCAGTGACCTGTTTCGTCGTAAAATTTTCTTTAGGATCTCCCAACGCTCCCTAGCGGTGCAAACAAGTGAAATCCTGATTTTGTCCACCGGAACAATCTTCCTTCGCACAAGAATAATGCATTTTGGTTCCTCCGAATCCAATTCTTATACCTTGGGTCTATCCTACTTACTTCCAGGACGATAATAAATTGAGTTATTGCTCTTATTTCGGTCTCATAGATGTTAAGCTCTAACTTCTTTACTTCAAATGTACTTGCGACGTCTCCACCAGGATTCCTTCCCGGACCACTGCTGGTTATCAACTGATGGTTCTGTTACAGCTCGTGGCAACCTTTTTTTATTGCGCAATATAGCCAATTTTGAGAGGACCGTTATTATAACTTCCCTTCGGAAAACAAAATCGCCATTATTATCCTCCTTCTCTTATTCCCGCTTTCATTTATTGCTAACTTCTGTTACCCACTAAATTATTTTCGCCACTAGCCCTCTAGTGAATTCTAGCCGTTCCGCTGCCGCTTCAGATAATTCATTTCACTGTTACAGGTTGTGGTGAATATCTTTCCACGATAAAACAACCTAACAACTGATATGTTTCCGCTTAACGTTCCTACCATTCATATCTGGACTGTTCTGTAAGTTTCTATGAATACTTCCGTAGGTACAGTTGGTAATACAAATTATGTATCTCTTTTTGTGAGTATATAGTGCATTTTGATCCACGAGGAACAATTTTCACCGACTAACTTACCTTAAATTTGAAATACAGCTGTTTTCCTACACTAATATGCTAACGTTAAGTCATTATGTTCCGTAGCGTTGATAGTTCAAACCCTTTAACAGCAGTACCTTTTACGTCCCCATCCACGACAAAGAAAATATCACAACTAGCACTATACTAAATAACTTACTATATGAAAATCTTCTAACGAAACTACCTTAACGATTTTATAAATTAGGCCTGCTTCGACTTAAAACTACCCACTTTGAAACATTACTTGGAGAATTTTTATCAAAGTGGTTCAATTTGCCCCGAAAACCCCTTCATTTCCAAAAAGTGCCACTCAGCCTCTATCTGACTACACGGAAGTTACGTTCCTGACTTTATTGATCGACCCCTGTCCGTACTCTCAGGGATAAATCTACCAAAAAATGGTTCCCTCGATTTTCACGATTATTATTTTAAGCATTTCTCCAATAACTGGCAAAAAACTTCGGTTCTGCAAAGTGAATGGTTTGACACTGTTTGGAAGGGTCCTCAGATTCAGCTCAAACTACGGCTTAGGGTCACTTCGAAATGGTACTTATTTCGGCCGTGGAGCTATCCCGTTTGAGAGGGATTTTTCTTGCAGTGGGTTACTGAAATTTCGGGAAAATTGAATCTTTCGGGAAAATCCAGACTATTTTGAGTTTCTTCTCACATCACTGCAAGTTTCATCTATAATTGTTTCGGCGCTGATTTTACATCATGTGATCAGTTCAAATTTGTACGAAATCTCGCAATACCTACTCTTAAGGTCCAGCTCATAGTTGACCTCGACAACCACAATTCCCTTAAAATCGTGGCGTTTGTTACACCGTGAGGTACACACTACAAAAACAATCATTTAGTCTTTCATAAGAAATTCTTTCATAAGAAAATAGTCCCAGAAACACTCGACCACCAAGATTTGGAAACTATTTCATTGGTAATGGTGCGAAGTGATCTTTGAAGGACAATCTATACAGTCAAATTACAATAAAAAAAAGTCCAAAGAGTGGATTTGGAAAAAATTATTAGGGAATGAAATAGCTTTTCGACCATATGAAAATTGTTTTGTATTAGAAGTACAGCCTTCAAAGCTCCGCCACTCCAATAGTAACCAATGTATTCAATGCATGACTTGGAGTCTAACAAGGAAGAGACGGGAAAGAACTTCTTTCCAAAGGAGAGAAATTTCTCCAATTCTTTCTGGCCTTGCATAAATTTCTGGATGTTTCGATACTTTGGAAATTGATCACTAGTATGGCCCAATGGAAAAAAAGAACTCGCTGGAACTTGCTGGCCATTTAAATAGTCCGATTGCTGGTTTTGGAATCAATTTTTTAAAGGGATGCTTGCAAAAAAAACTAGATCCGCCGAAAATGCTAGATCTCTTTTGGGTGCCATGCTCTGATCCGGGTCATATCGACTGTGGGTGGGCATCAGGTCTGCATATTTCTGTAATGCTGGAAAGATATAAGAAGATATTTGCAGGCTTATTTTCGCAGTAGGTGGCATATTTGGAGGTGTAATGATTCCAATGGATATTGAGAATCAATCAGGATCACTGTGCGACGACATTTCTGAGAAGAAAGTTGGTTACTGCTTCATATGAGACCACACCAATCCAATGTTCAGTATTCAATGTCATAAACTCGCCACAAGACAGCCAAATCTATATCGCCGATACTGCTACAGAAGGGGGTCACGAAATGAGAAGGAGGACCAAGAGCATTGAAATGGGTTGCGCGATTAACGACAGCCCTGATGTATTATCGAGCGGCAACCCCCTGTTTGGTACTGAAATAGGGCTGCGTATTGTTCGCAACTCAGCGGTTGCTCCTCGAACCTTCATGTTTTTTAACGAGAGATTAACATCTACTCCAGGTTATGACAAGACAAAGGCAATGCGCGGTGGTCGAAGAAGATTCGTAAGTCGTCACCCGGATAATACCACCAGTAAGATCTTCAAGGTATTTTTAGCTGCCGTGATGGAAATGCGAGCAGCCATGAGACTGCAGCTGTTAGAGAATCAAACTTCTCTTGCATCCAAGGAGAAAGACATGGGGATAAATTCCGTTCTAGATTCCGACATGGATCGCAATAATATTACTGAAATAATTGGAAAGATCTCTACGAAATATGGCATTCAGTCAACAGTGCGAAGCTATACTCACTGGATTGGTGGTTAACTTACTGGCAAGTCCGAGAAAAATACCGCGATGATGTATGGTGTGGAAGATGAAAACGGCCTTGAGTCTCATGATGTCGACGAGATCAAGAATCAGTTCAGAAAATTGGACTTGTGATGCGGATTCAAGATGGCCAAAGCCGGAGAACAGCGGGAAGCCACTACGGAACGCGATGACAGGAGTTTTCATTAAGTGTTCTGGTAGAATTTATTCTCATATTGGTTTGTGATAAATTTCGTTGTAACGGGAAGACGGAAATGTTTGGATTAGCGACTGCGGTATTGCCGAACATATGAAGTTTTCGAGCCTCTTAAAGACTAGGGCGGAATATGTAGTCCAAATTTCGGAGAACAGCAAATTAACGGCTGAGAAAAGGGCATCAACATTGAAAATATGTAGTAGCCGCTTCCGCTTCGGCGTTCAAGTAGCATTATAATAATGACGTTTCGGAAACTCAGAAGAGTGCAGAAACGCAACCAGACGAAACCTGCGCGGAAAATGCAACAGCGGGCGAATTTCTCTCATTCATACAGACGTTTACGCCTTGTGGGTTCAAATCGTTTGCAGCTGCACCCTGCAGAAGTAACCAGAACCACCGAGAGAAATTGGCAGTCGCTCTTCAAAAATGCACTGTAGTTAAAGATGTAGCTTTTAAGTCTGCGTACCAGAAAGAAGCAATGAGAATTTTGTTATAATCATCACAAGATATACTGTATGTGGATAAAACGGGAGGTAGAAAAACGGTGATCTTATTTGGACCTGCACTTATCGAGAAGATATTAGCAGTATATCTGAGTCCCATCAAATCATTGAAACATGACATGAGACAGATTTCTAAGATCATAAACCTAGCTTTATAAGACCTGGATGAAACTGGAAATTGCAATGACTTAATTGACAAAGGTATGGTTTTCGTATTACCAGAACAGAATGGAAGCTATAAGTACTAATCTATCGTTGGTCTTATTCATTCGTGGAGTCGCTTGGGAATTTCGTGGTCGATGAGGTCCATATTATTATATTAAATGATCACCACCGAGAATGCACGACAAGAATGAGATTGTTTCGACCTGATGCCATTAAAGAAATTCCTCTAATAATGATGACTGCGACATCTCTGCCGAAGATGAAAAGCGATATTTTCATTTCTCTGGATGTAATCAAACTGAAGTCAGAATAATTCGTGGAAATTTGCATCAGGAACAAATTTCTTTTTCATATGAAATATCTGAAGAATGGCTCTGAGCAAAACCTGATGAAGAATTGCAGCCAGGAATTTTTGATGAAAATCAGATAGTTGGTAGGGAAAGAGCAGGGAAGCATATCATTTCTGTACTGACCAGAAGTGACGCCGAGAAGATTCCTCGGAACTATAAGGAATTGTATGCAGCCTTGGGAATGTTATCAATCACCTTGCAAAAATCCATATCTATCACAGTAGAATGGATGAAATAGATAGAGAACTGTCACCAAATGAATGGCACTGCGCCCCTATCAATGGATATGAATCATTTGTGATTGTGGAAACTGATGGGTTTGCAAGAGGATTGACAGTCTGAAGGTCAAATCAGTACATATCGTTGGGTGTGCTCAATCATCGATTGATACTATCCAGATAATTGGAAGAGTAGGGAGAGGTGGGTCAGCTGGGACGGCTACCATATTATTTCATCAGGCACACAAAAGAACAGCAAAAGTCAGCGATAAGTGCTTAATGCAACCGCTTAAAGAATTTGTACGTTGGGCCAACAATAGTAATAATTGCCGAATGGTTGGCATTGAAGAATATATGAGAAGTGTCAGTGGAAGGTAATGTTGCTAAAAGGGAAAGATACAATGGAGAGGCCGTATAAATCTCTGATGTGTGCACGGCATTTTTATTTCTGGCAGAAACATTCAATTTTAGGGGTCTTTAGGGGTTTTTTATATACTGTGTTCTTTATATGTGAAGTGTAAGAATGAGAGTCGACGGCAAGATTAGAAACAAAAAGAGTGGGTCTCACATGAAACAATGGTGCTCTGTTCGTTTGGAATCTATTAGCGCAAATTGTTTTGGAACTTAGCACAGAGATGAGTCTCTCAGCAGGCACGAGCCTACTTCTGACGACCGAGAACGTTTTGAATCTTAATTTACATGCAATTCGCGACGTAGTGTTCGTGATTCCCATATTTCAGCGGTTCGGCTGTGATGTACGACCGTGATCGATGTCAGCGTCAGCATATCTATAAGGGCTTCTGGATACGAATGTTTCGGAAATTCGGCATACGAATCTAATTCATTTATTGCTGATTTGACTATCCGAGTCAGCGAGCTTTTCGATTTTTCGTTTCTGGATCTTCCTCCTTCTGAGAATATTCTGGAATCAATGCTTGCCGTATAGCTGCTTGGCACCTTGAACACAAACGGTGAGCTTCCCAATGGAGATTGAAATATGTTATAAGGATTTTACTCAGCGCTGGCTGTGCCTCAAGAAAAATATAATGTGGCAACACGTACCCAAAAGCACACCGGCACAAATCACCTTTTGCTCAATCACGTTTTATACCACGGTTATTTCATGAAATTGTGACATTTTTGTGTCTCGTTTTGGTGCCTTCGGGACAATTTTGGACCGATTAAGTTAATTGGCCAAAATGGGCCAAGTTGGTGCAGAAGAGGCGAGCGCTCCTTTCGAAGAAGACAGTCATTGCAAACTAACCAAAGCCGTATCTGCGGACGCCACTCATTCCTACATCTAGCAGCCAGTTTAATCATTTAAGTTCTACCCTGTGTGATGCTATGTCAAACAAATCGAACGTCCATAAAAATCTGCGGTACAAAAACCGAGCACAGGGATAACAAGCAAACTTTACTGCATTAATATCAAAGTTCTACGGTATTCTAGTACACGAAACAGCTATTTAGCTAGATAAGTGCTAACTGGTGGTCCACGTCGACCACGTGCACAGGTCCGCGATCGGGGCATTACGGAAATTTTGACGGCGATCTATTGGAGAAAAGAGTTGCAAGAGATTTCCCTTTCGGCAGGTGCTGATATATGTAGGAAAATGGGTGACCTAGAAGCTCCTCAGCTACGCTCTGGAGGAGATCCTCTATAAAGAAAATAGTAGCGGTAGAAGACGATCAAAGAGAATCGAAAGCCGGAGGTTGGAAGTGGAAGTTGGATCCTGTGTGAAGTTTTCGAAAGGGAGCGGGAGTTGAAGCGAGAGTTTGCGTTCCAGGTCAGTGACCTTGTTGCAGTGCGCAAAAGGAGCAGCACCTCCCACTACGGGTAGAATTTGATGGTACGTCGGCTTTGAACGGTGAGACGGCAGTGACGTCGCTGGCCAAGGGGTGCTTTTCAGTTCCATGAGAACCTGATGGTGGATAAGGATGTCAGCGGGTCGCAGCTCAGTGGCTGAGACAAGGAGCGGGACCTCAAACTGGCAGTCAAGGCCGGCTGCACGGGCGATATGGCCGACAATGAAGTTGCGGAGCGAAACATGCCGGTGGTTGCGACCGAAACCGAAAAAGAACAAGTCCACATCGTGGTATCCAAACCTTTCCATGGTTCTTTTACAATAATAACAGCTCGGAGGGAGCGAATCATCGTAAACAGACAGGGCAAGGTAGCGCTTTATCATGGTATTCCAGTGCACTGCTGACACTTACGTGTCATTAGTGGGATGCGCGAGGAGGGATGCAGCATCGGGGCCTTTGTGGATTGCAATGCTGCGTATATGGTACCTCACTGCAGCGGCAGTATGATACTAAAGATTTGGGGAATCAGCTCAAAATTCCAAGTTTGCCTTTACTATAGCCTTCTGTTGTACGCAGTTGATGTAGGATTGCATGTGGGTGTGCGCTGTGGAAAGTGAAAGCCGGTCGAGGGAGCCCAGGTCGACGGAATAGGATGGCCGTAGATGCGGAAGACAAACTGGCTAAGGAAATGGGCGGCTTGGCGGGGGAAACTTATCTTGGCGGCATCGGGGCCGGTTAGGACAGCGAAGGGTAGACCGATGTGTGCCCCTGACCCGACACGGGCAGGTTCTGAATCGATGAGACTTGCGGCAGCGGCAACGTGGAGGAAAGGTTCGATAAGTAAGAAGCGGAGACCACCATGTGAGAAGGCAGTGTGGTCTGCCATGAAGCTTCGTAAAGAACGTCAGTTGCAGGCCGTCAAAATTTAATTCAGAATACGGCGAGCAAGACCGAGTACAGACTCTGCACACGTGGTCCACATCGCATTTCTGAGGTTATAGTGCAGCCCGGTCTTCACCGCTTCCTTCAGGCATCTGTCACGAGTCGCAACGACTGTCGCGTATCATAGAGGGAAGGAGGAGAGGGAGCGAAGGCGGGAGAGAGGAGGGAGAGAAGGAGGAGCGAGGGGAGAGGGGGAGAGGGAGAGGGAGAGCAGGGGAGGGAGAGAGAGGAGGAGTGAGGTACACCGAAAGAGAGTTGAGAGAAGAGAAGGAGGTGAGGGATTTTACTCAGACAGAAGATGGAGGGATCCAGGTCTTATACAGACCTCTACGTGAGCCTAATGGTGCATCCGGATGATTGAGGGAAGTTTTCAGAAGCCATATAGACGACGGCGGGAGGCTAATCCTAAACCCGCTTGATCTTATCTAAAGAAAATCAGCTCAAGCTTACCGCACTGTACAGCACATAAACTTGACGGTCTATTTCTAGTTTGAACTATATGGCAGCCTCTTTGCTATCTGTAGCCTTTCAGCAAGAGGCACCAGAAAGTAATTATTCTAGCAGCGTATTCGTCAATTACTTTTGTCGGTGCCTTTATGGCGACCTCAGTGCGCCGAAAGATAGAAGAGCAAAGTTGCAGCCTAGCTGCTCAGTTCCCACCTCCACATCATGTGAAATTATCGCCATTTTCATATCTAGGTCCTTCTTTGCCGTTTGTCTGTGGCGTTCGCAACCGGTCGCGCCTCTAGTGCTCCTGGAAACATTCGACTCCGTTGGAACGGCGAAGGTACTGTAATATTATATGCAACGGGTTGGGGTAACGTTTTTTCATTGGACCGTGGGGGTAGAGAATGTCCGCAGGTCGGGGTTTCAATCCGGTAATTAGAGATGTAGCATCTTTTGGGTACCCAAAGCCTGCTGTTCTGAACGGCTCGCTGACAAGGACCTTGGCCTCTGCTTTTGTCTTTTTAACCGTCCTGTGCATTTATGGCGTTGGTGGGCGGCGTTTACCGCAGGGTTGTCCATGTTCATGTGGCACAAGATAAGTAGTGAATGAGTAATATCAACATAATCGGCACATTTCAAAAGCAACTTGTCTTCAATCCGTGAATTTACAGTTGGCGCCGAAGCGTAACCGTCGGCATGAGTATGGGCGACCACAACCGGAGACGCAGAGAGAAATTTTAGAATATGTGCGCCAAGTTTGAACACGTCAACTGTAAGTACGATTTACGTCCACACTGGGCAGATAACCTGGAAGCCTTGTGATCTCAGAGCCACAATAAAGCGAGCTCGATAGGCACTCCTCGCGCGGGAGGGAGGAGACAGGTGGAAGAGACAGACGCACAATTCGTCTCACCGTAGCATCGCTCTGAGACCAAAAAAACCCGGGAAGTACGAAAGCTACCCCAATCAAATGCTATCTTCGTGTCACCCTTGACTGATGTCAGACCCATCAGACAATGCCAAAAGGTGAATATACCTCCTTTAACAAGTAAGAACTGCACCGTATGGGCTGTACTCATTCAATAGTTACTACGCGCCGTGAGGACCTCCTTGAGCATCTTACGGTCAGTCCTCCTAACCCTGAAGTTGCTACAGCCGCCACCGTCAATCGATTCAAGAAGAATGACAGGAAAGAACTTTCGCATATCATTCTTCACTTGGGCCCTGAAGCCGTCACGAATGTCACCTCCATCCTCATTGGAGACTATACAACAAATGATTTTTGGCAAAATTTAAAAGGAATTTATCAACGCGATGACATGAAAGCCAAGCTCAACCTAAAATCCAAATTATAATGCTCTCCAATACCAATACAAGGAGGTTGTGGTATCCATCCAAAGGATTTTGGTCGACCTAGCTGCCCTTGGCGTTTGAGTTTCTGATGTCGAGAAGGCTAGTCACTTGCTTCGTTCGCTACCCGATTCCTTCAATGGACTGGTATGTAACGCTGGAGCCACGAACTGGAGTTATAACCAGTTCATAGCTGAGGCCAAAGCGATTATCGACCGTCCTTTTCGAAATAATCTGCCGAAAAGCCAAAGAAACAAACAACTATCACACCAGCAGCTCGCAAATCTACCTCCGAGGGAAAAAATCCGGACCTGGAACACAGTGTTATTACTGCACAAATACGTTCACTTTATGAAAGACTGTCGACAGCGTCTGAGTGATCAAGGCAAAAGTCAGTACAGTTACTGTGGTCGCGGTCGCGACCGCGGCCGCCGCGGCCGCCGCGGAGGTAGCTGCGATAGAGGAAGTTATAGAGGACGTGGTAGATTTCAACATATACAATCAAAAGAAAATCAGCAACAACCATTCGAAAAATAGCACACGGGAAATGAAAATGGTGCGCAAAAGATTTCGCTAAATGCTTCCCCACTGTCTGGATAGAACATCGGACCAAGCCTTTCAACCGCTGGTAACAACCGAAATCACTCCCAAGGAGGATTTCATAGCAAGGTATTTCTAACCTTAACTCTCGCTATGCACACAAATGCCAACTGCAAGAAAACAAAAGAGTTTTGGATTGATTCTGCAGCTAATGACCGCTTCGTGTGGGATCTTACGCTATTCAGGACCTGTGCAGCACTCAGCGGAAGTCAGACGGAAATTGGTGAAGGTTCTTCGGAAACAATCAGTCAAAGAAAAATCGAGGTACCACAAGACTGCAAGAAAATCAAAGTAACTGCAAAGCGCGCTCCATAATTCAACGGAAATCTGCGTTCTATTTCAATTCTGTTTAAAGAAGGCTATCGCGCCGTTTTCGATGACGAAGAAGACTTTGAAGGTCTGACATTGGTCGAAAATTCAAGAAACGTGATTCATCTTCATAGGCCCATGAAGAACGGAATGGGTCCCCTATTAAAACCCCCAAGGCGTTATCACTGTACCAAAGAGTACCCAATTCACCGTTCGCGCTTAAATATGGCATCAACTTCTCGGATATTTTGGTAAGGAACCCCTTCTAGTTGCTTCTGATGAGTAAATAGGAGTCCCTACAATTGAACGCAAGTACCCGAAAGACCATCAATGCGTTGCATGTCTCGAGTCCGCGAAAAAAAAAGCTCCAGTACATAGTGTCTATAAGATGCATCTCATCCGCTAGACCTAGCGCACACTGATATCACCGGACCAATCGCTCCACCTTCGATTTATGCAAAAAATATATCGCTTTGTTCCTGATGGTGCCCCTCGCACGTTAGCCGTTTACTTCTTGACTAATCGCTCGCAATTTTACAAAGCAATTAGAGCCTATAAGAACCCGTTGAGAACGAACAACGCAATCGAATTTATCGTCTTATACTCGACCGAGCTGGAGAAAAACACGAGCACGCGCATCATAAAACTCATTCTCAAGAGCGGAATGCATCTAGAGTACTTATTTTTCCCACGCTAGTCAGTCAAATGGTGCCACTGAAAGACTAGTTCAGGAGATATGGAGGGTCGCCCGTACTGCGCCACTAGCATCGAAACTACCGCTAAATCTCTGGATCGAGGCCATTTTCCACGCTAAATGGATTTTTATCAGGATAAAAACGTCTCGTCGAGCTGAAAGACCTCTACCAGCTTTGGTTTGGAACCAAGATGAACCTAGGTATGCTTCTGAAATTTGGACAAACAAGACATGCTTTCGAATACAATTCAGACACTGCAAAAGGGAAGAAGCTACTACCCCGCTCACTGTACTCCTTTTTCGTCGGAATGGGAACCACTGAATCGATGTACCGTGTCTATGTTCCTTCCAAGCAAACCAAACCTTCACTTTCTGTCGCGTCGCTGATTTCACTAAGCTCAAGGAAGACAACATGCTTCCTTCTGTAGACATCTGCTGTGTGGCATATTTCTTCAACGCGCTTTGAAAGAAGACAAAAACTGATGATGCCGATGAATCGGAGGAGACGCTCACTTGCTGGATGTTCATACTTGCAACATGGGAGGTATTCGCAAGGGAAGCAAAGAGTGCGAGTACGAAGGATAATCGTTTGCCCGTAATTTCAACGAAGACTGTCAAGAACAGAACTGAACTGCTGTCATAGACAGAGAATTCCAAGATCTCGACCACAGAAAGACCTGAAAGTTGATACAGTTTAACGAGGACATGAAACCTCTGCCGTTCACGTGAAAATTTCGTATCAAGGAAACACAGGGAGCGGATGTACCGCTCCTATACAAGGCGAGATGTTTTTTTGCGAGGTGGCAAGCAAGTCGCGTACAGAGATAACGACCCAGAAGCACTCTAAAAACCAGTCTTCATACATGAAAAAATGTGTATGTTGCTCAATAAAGTCGCTGCTCAAGGTCTACTGTTTGACGGCGCTGACGTTGCCAATGCCTACCTCTACGGTGATTTAAACACACCTGTAGTAATGGGGCGACCGAACGACTGGAATGGAATACCGGGTAAACTAAACCACATCGCCCTAGTTCTGAAGTCTATTTATGGATACAACGCTGTTGGCTCTATTGGGGGTCCTTCATTCACCAATCCGTGTTTAAATGGGGTTTCAAGCAGTCACGCGTTGATGCCTGGATGTATCTTCTTCACACCGTCACTGGATATCCTCTCCTACCCATCTTTGTTGACGTTATGTTACTGGCCTCCAACTCTCACAAATTAATCTAGGATATCAAACGCCGCCTCGGAGGTGTTTCAAGATCAAGTTGCTCAGATTCTTCATTCCTTTATCGGCTGGCAAATCTTGCGTACTACGTCTGGAATTTACATTTCCCAAGGTCAATACATAATTGAATTCACTGGATCTATCAATCTCGCTCATGTCAAGCCTCAAACTACGCCAACGCCCACAAATGGCAATGTGTCTGCTTTGTATGAGTCCGATATCCCTCTTACGCCTTCTGAGCACACTAGTTACAGTACTACTATTTGTAGTGTGATATAAGTCGCCGTATGTACGCGCCCTGATGCGCCCTTTGCTGCCTCGATTTTAGCGAAGCAAATGAACGCTCCGGCTCAAAGCCATCTTGTTGTAGCTAAGAGGCTGGTGAAGTATCTCCTCAGCACCAAGGACCTTGCTTTATTCTACACTATATCTCAAAGCTCGCAAACGCTCACCGCATAGATGGACGAAGACTGGGAAGCATGTCGTGACACTCGCAAGTCTACCACCGGTATCATCATTTCCATTAACTCCGCCCGCATGTTCGGGAATTCAAAGCGACAGCATATCGTTTCGCTTAGCTCGACAGAGGCTGAGTGTATAAACAAATGTCTACATCAGGAAAGAAAATCACCCGCTTAAGTCGTTTATTTGCCGAGAATTTAACTCTTAAACTGCTTGCAGACAAACCACAGCTACCTCTTCCATCCATTAGCACGGAAAATACTGCCGCTATCTCACTCGTTTCACGTGATCAAGTATCAGAGCGCAACAAGAACATTGAACTCAAAGAGCACCACATCATAGAACTACACCGGATCAGAGCAGTTACGTTTGACTACTTAGGGACAACGGATCAGCTCGCGAATAGGATGACGAAACCGTTGTCATCTAGCAGAATGCAGTATCTCCTCCATCATTTTATAATCCACATTCCGCGCATACAATGAACAAGGTAAGAATTAAGAGCTCTGAGCAGTCTGTTGTTCTCTTAAATAAGCGTGGTTTATTTTTATCATTTTTTCTTTGTTTTGTGTTGAATATGTCAATTCGCATCGCGCAGGAGAGGTATTGAAAGCTCACTGAATGACCCACCTTATCTTTTTCACAAGACGCGTGAAGTTTTGCCTACATGGTTGCACTTTGCGTATGGGTTTTGATGGTGGTTTGGGAGGGTTGAATAGCCACTGATCGCGACAGATTCGCGCAATGGAGAAGCCGCAGCGCGCGCTGCGCAGATATCGGAGTGGTCAGCCACGACACTTCAAGAAGCCGTGCAAATGTCATGAAAGACATACAGCAGGCGTAAATGCGTTCACGTCTCAGCGTAGATGAATGGAGCTATGGGGACACAACTTTGATGGTTATCCGAGCATAAAGAAGAAACTACAAAGTAGTGCATACCGCTACTGAAGAGCAGTGCATAAATACCCAATCCGCGAAGAAGACGACATCAAGAATGTACGCATTTTACCTCAGCAGATGAGTTCGACCCCATTGGATCGGTGGGAAGAAGCCACGATATACGCGCCGGGCTACTGTCCCGGGAGATTTGTGTTCGTGAGTTATCGTTCATCCCTACTACTAACCGCTGTAGTACGCAAGCGCCACAATATTGGCAAAATGGTAGGATAATCAAGAAATTCAGTCACCAAGACGCTGTGGGACGGAAAGTAGCGACATGCTAGTGACTAACATTGCTGAAGGAGAACGACCGAATCCGGAAACAAAAAACCTTCGCATCTATACATGGATATGGTAACAAATGTAATTGAACTAGAGCAGGAACGGTGTCGCCCGAGCTCAGGCTTGGTGCTGCATCAACAATCTGGGCGGACTTAATCAAATACTTCCCAAAACTTCTTTCGTATGCATAATAAGGTCGCTCCGTCATAGAAACGCGCATTCGCCCCAAGATCTGTGCTAATTGTAAGGATCCTGTCAGCCATGTCAACTCAACCTCTATCCCAAGGGGACAGCGTGCTCAGGTTTCACCGTTAAAGCTAACCATTTATCATGAACGATCGCAGGCCGTTGAACATGAGAAGGACTCCACATGATGATGTGACCTACTCTTAGGTAGTACGCACACCCGATGCACAGCCAGTGAAATTTTTCAGAACGGTCAATGTTTGTGTAGGGAAGGCGTTAGAATATGTGCGTTGAGTTGGAGCATGTCAACTGTAAGTAAGCTTTACATTCATATGGGCCGATAACCCGGAAGCCACATGATATCATAGTTACAACAAATGTATGTAATCGCCTTTACTTCATGTTTTATAAAGGGCGTACAAGCCTAGCTGACAGTGTAAGCTATGATAGTTGAAGTTTGTCGCTGCCCAGCTTGGGAGCACGCGCTAGGATCGATGGCAAAAATAGACCATATGGTCGAAGAGATTCGTTGCTGCAGGTGGCCAAGGGCCGCCGCTGGTGTACAGAAGAGTCGTCGGGATATCAATTTCGCATGGGTCTCAATCACCCCGGAGGTTGACTTACAAGGCGCGGCGAAAGAGTCGAAAGCAAGCGGAACGAAGTCAAAACCGAGCTTTGGAAAGGTAGCGTGTGGGATCAGGTTAAACTCAGCTCTCACTGAGCGGTCGAAGGTCTTCGAATTTTCGACGTATTCCGATTCGGGTGGCCCGCAAGGTGCCAATGCAACTTGTTTGAGATAAGATCGGGCCATGTACAATAAAGTAAGCTCGATCGGCACTTCTACCGCGTAGGGCGGAATTAGATGCACAATTCGTTTTGTTGTGGTATATAACTGTGTACAACATTTCAAGGCACATGTGTACAAATTTTGGCAACGAAATTACTGTTTGACTACTGTTCGGGCCATGGAACAGAGGGAAACCAGCGATTTCAGTACTGTAATTGTAGTGCAATGCGTGTTACCTAACTGAGTCAGTCTTCGCCCGGGATATGCCTTAGGCAATGCGGAAAAACACACATCACCAACCTGGCGTTCGAGATCAGCATTCTCTTTTAGGATCTTGCGATCCAGTAGCTTCAATGTCGTCAACGAAGATGCACGGGTGTCTTTTCACGGATGACTGTCACCTTGTACGGGAAAGGCTAATGGTTGGTAGAGCGGTGAAGACGCTTGGCGGCTGAGGATTGGCAGTATTCCTCCCCGGGTTTTAATGCCGGACCGTGTTCCAATGTTTCTGGGGTGTAACTGCTGCGAGTCACGAGAGACAACAGGCTGAAAGGGGTATCCCCTGCTCGAGTGACGGTGTCGCGAACTTTGGGACTCCACGGGAGATGCGCGGATATTGTCCTCCTACGACACAACGGTGGGCGGTTCCACTCCTATGTAGACGCTGAACCACGTAAGCACCAAGAAATACGATACGAGTACTCCGTGCGGTAGCTCCACGTTTATGTAGACGCTGAGCCCCAATGGCGCCAACGGCGCCATGAAGCCTTGAAAAAGGGTATAACCCAAAGGTTAGGCAAAGGGACACCCGGGCGAGATAGAAGCAGTAATAGCCACGGTCGTCACTGACGAAGGGCTTTGACGAAAACGAAAGGCGGGGACTAAGTCCAGAGCCTGGACCGGGGTGCTTTCTTTAGTGTAGAGTCACAAGACTCTAGAGGTAGGTGTAAATACTAGTGTCTATTGGACCGTTGTCCTCATACGAGGACTACTTTTAGCACTTCTTTTCAATAAAAAATGTTTTTACCTCAGCGCATTTCTTGTCCCTCCGCATTAGTTCATGAGTGTAGATGGCCGATCAAAACAAACTTTTCAAGATTGCTGACCTCGGTGAAGGTAGACCAGTTTTCCCTCACCAGCTTCCGCTCTTCGCAAGAAGTTGTGAAAACGACTTCATTTTGGAAGGTAAAATAGTTCGTATTATCGTGGGGGGTTTCAGAAACGAGGGCGCATGTACAGTAAAAATTACTGTACTGTAACTAAACATAAAAAAACCTTTTTCCAGTAAAAATTTCGGGCTTCCAAAACATTTTCCTTTCCAAAATGTAACTGAAATTGTCCTCATATGAGGACAAAGTGTGCCTCATATGAGGACAGGGCGTGGTCGGATAGACACTTGTAGCTATCTACAAGCTACTCCCAAGTCCTCCAGTTAACTCTAAGCAAAGTTAACCCTAATCCGTTAGTGTCAAGCCTTGCCGGCGACAAGTTAGTGATCATTAGACAGAATACTTGGCCGAATGGGCGGGCGTGACCCGGAACAAATAAGGGGGCACTCATTGAGGTCGGTCCGGCCCTATCGGGGCAAATTCCATGGCCAGTAGTTGTTAAGCTTACAGGGTGGAGCTGTCAGCAGCTGTCAGTGACAGTTTATGTCGCATAAACATTGACAGTTAGTCAAATAAATATTGACAGTTAGTGTCAATAAAAGTTCTCGAAATTCGAGCAATAACCAGTCCACCCTCCGGTTGAGGTGCTCACGGTTGCTCATTGCATTAAATGTCCCCCTTCTGGGCGCTCATCCTTGTCGCACAGTAGGATCACAGCAACTACGAACTTCCGAGAGCAGACGTATGTCTCATGTAAACGTTCACGCAAGCAAGCGCGTGTCGTCAATTGCTGGGGCGTAATTGTTTTCCCAATTTTTTCTTTCACTTTTTTGGGGCGCCGCTGCACACTGTGCAAGGTGCTACACAGATGGGCAAGACACAACATCGTGGGTGTATTTCGCGCTCGGAGCTTTCAGTTCAGTCGATTGAACTGCGCCACACCAGTGGTTTATAGGCTCTCATCAGTTCAGTGTTCGGCGGCCGCGGCAATATTTAAGCTGCAGTTGGCGTCGCAACTTCGTGTTTTCATCTTCATTCCTGTGCCAACGACATTGTCTCAGAGCTACAAAGTCGAACTCATCGATCCAGCCATTCCCACCAATTCTTACCCCACAATCATCAGTAATCTTCACATTCGCTCGCTCCCCATCCATTCCTACAGTACCTCGCAATCGGCATCGCCTTAAACAGTGTTGTCCCATCACAATGTCTTCATCCTCCGAACTCTTTCCCTCCCGTCAAGAGCTCGACAATGTAGACCTACGGACTCATGCGCGGCTGTTTGGGCGATGCCCATGGGTCGACAGCGCGCTCCTTTCGGACTACCAGCTCATCGAATATTACTGCCATACCGAGCGTGGGCGTTGGATGCTTCCCGGTGGGATTCCGTTGCGTGCGCTGTCATCATTCGAGTGACAGCATCACGTGGCCATGTACAAGTCCGATCTTGGGACTTATCATCGCCACTGGCGCAATGGCCTTTGGGAACCTCGTCATACCCGTCCGTTTCGTCGGAGTGATCAAGAGGCGCGGATCGCGGACAAGATAAACCTTATGGGCGTTCAAGAGTTTCTTGGCCTATCGGCGTCGCATCTGGACTTTTAGGGGCCTAGATTGCTCAGCGAAGAATATTATGCTGAAGCATTGCTTGCGTTGGAGTCGGCAATCAATGAGTGGACTCGCGCTGGCGTGACGGTAAATGTCCATGTGCGACTAGTCCTGTAGAATTGCCTGCAGCTCCCCACGGAATATCGAATGAGCAAAAAGGCGGCCTCACCATTCTGTTCTAGCACCGTGCATTTCGAGCGTTAAATACAGGCGCAGATCGGGTTCTTTATCAAGTGGGACCAGCCGGAGGCTGAAAATCGCCGACCGGAAGATCCCGCCAATCCCTTTGTTCCGGTACCGCAGTGGTGTACCGAATGGGAAGTTCCCTTGGGCGTATGGTGCGAACTCTCTCCCATCTTCACTTATCGCGGCTCAAAAGTAATCGAAAAACCTGCACCAGCCCTGTGGGTTCCACACTGCACTGGATGGTCTTTATCGATCGCCAAGTTCGTTACATGGGAGGCGTACGATACCTTCCGTGTCTGTTGGGTCCCAACCCGCGTGCGCATTGCACTTCAAGCAATGGGGAAACCAACCTCGCGCATGTACTTGGGCGACGATGGTTATGCAGATTGGACCTGCATCGCAAAAGTCATTGACTGTACTGCGTGGGCAAGCGTGCACGAAAAGAATCTTCAAAGGCCTACGAACGATCGGAATCCGTACTGTCTAGGCCTCACCACGGCAGGTGGCGACTTCGTGTGGTATGAACCCTGGGCTGATGAGGTGCGGGAGGAAGCGGAGGCACGACAACCGAGGGTGGCGCGGCAAGATGGGAACCCCAATGCTCAAGTCTTTCCGAGCGACGTGGTGCATCATTAAACGAAGCTTGTCCTCCGCGCACCTTAGCGGACGCGGGTGTGTCAAACCAGGAGACTCCTGTACCAACTCCAACACCAGCGGTGTCCCACACCAAAAAAAGGCCCAACTCGGCATCATCAGCGGGTACTGTCCCTACGCCTCCCCGAGTTACCAAGTCTTCGCCAAAGATGGCACCAATTCCTACCAGTCCAGTTCAAACAACTCCAGTGGTTCCACCAAGGGTGCCCGCATCAGTTCCTCTCCCGCGCTCGCCGATGGCAACCCCTGCCGCAGCAGCAGGAAATTCACTGGCCGGCTCTTCGTCTTGTGGTCCCTCGTTCTCGCCGGAGATTGTCGGCAGAAGTCAGCAAGTGTGCAAACGGGCGGTGCCCACCGATCGCGAGAAGTCACCGGAAGGCAAGAAAAAAGCAGTAGAAGTCATCGATATAACAAGCGATGTCGAAGACGGTCAACCGGGAAGTAGCCAAGGGGATAACAAAGTTGCAGTAGAACCAGACAGCACGCCAGCGTCGCCAATGGAAGAGGGGCAACAGGGTGAGGGTCCAGTGCCGATGGCCGTTGACCCACCAGCCATAGCGGTAGTTGTTGACGCGAGTGCAAGCTTGGTCGGGGGCCCCGTGGAATCGACAGCAGAGGAAACAGGAAGGGGGCAGGGCCGCCAGAGGTGGACATCCGCAATGCGGGGTTGCCCCAGTATGGTACGGTTGGGTATCACCGGGATGCGGCCGACTTATTCATCGAATTCCTTGGCCACCTCATGTCCCTCCCCCGCTAGGAGATGGGCTCCTACTGTACCCGAACTTATCATCCAGGGGCGAACGGTTTTGCGCGGGGCGCGACAGCAGCTACGAGACGGGGAAACGGTATCCCTTCTGGGTTACTTGCGGGATCCCCGTCTTCCTTCGACGCGCCGTACCTTATTCTCCAAGGGATCTTGGCACATGATTCATCACTTCGTGGCAAGCGTCGCTGGCATGCCGGATTGGCATTTACCTTCTTCTGTTGTTGGTCTCTATCGCACCATGGTGGTGTACGCGCAGCGCTTGGGCGACGCCCATCGTGAGGGGCATCCCGGATATACGGCGCCCGGCGAACTGGAGCAGTCAAGGGAAAATGGTCCTACTGTAGTAAGGAAATTAGGGATGGTGGGAAGTAAGGGAGCTACGGATGTTGAGGTGTGAGGGCCTAAGGAAAGGATATGGTGGGGTAGCCAGCGCCTAGGGGAGTAAGCAATGTGAGTTAAAGTCAAACCTTCTTTTCATCACCGACTGGGTATTCAGATGTCTGCACCAGTGGTGATGCAGTGTAGTGCAGCTAGTGCACGAAGAGATAGTCAGGAACTAAATGTTAAAAAAGTTAACCACGACCGGGGAGGGGCTCGTATCGACAAGGGACGAGGCCAGGGCGTTCCTGAGAATAGGGTGACCAAAACAGTCACAGTTGAACAGCGTGTCACGGGGAGACAACGTTGTGAGCGAAGTAAGCCATGCAAAGCGGTAAAGAGGATGGGCGAAGGGCTCGTGGGATGTCCTCATCCCCTTGTGAAGCTTTCAATGTCCATTGGGCGTGTCAGCAGCATGAAGTTACAAGGGGTGACGGGGTCCACTGTTCCGACACGAACATCATCGATCGGTGAGGCGGGTCTTGCAACGTGTCCCAATTTGATCTGATGGAGTGCAAATAGCGAGGGAGAAGTGGCGAGACTTGGGGCGGACCGTGATAGGGATCGGCTGGCAAGGTCCTATCCAAAAGAAGGCCCTCGCACTTAGATTCATGTACATAGGCAACGCTATGGTGTTACCAACTCCCGGCGGCAAGGCATTGTCCAACATTCTCCATACTTCTGAATACGGGACGCACCAGACTTTTGCCAACGGTACCCCCCACAACCGCGGCGTCACCAAAAGGGCGGAGGATCATTACACGTCTGAACCCCCCCCCCCATAGCATGCATGATAGCATATGAAAAGACCGGCACGCGGACCGGAGTCAGCTCCAACAATTAATTCCTCGACATACGCGGCGTCGGTGACAGTGGGTCCGGTGGGACCGCCGCGGATTGCGTCCCGGGATCCAGCAAAGAAACCCACAGACGGGAAACAGCAAACAGATGGCAGGGGGAGGACTAGGCAATGGAAGAACGTCGGACATCCGTTGCTTCGTGAGGACCGCGGTCTAGGGTCCACGCACAATAAACACAAAATCCTGTTACGGTCCCATTAACCAGGATACGATCCCATGACAGCGCAGGCGACTCGCTAAAAATCGTGGAGGGCCACAGCAGGGTCAAGGTCACGCAGTAAACGGAGCCCGCTTGGCTACCTGTCATCAATCGGCCATAACCCTTCTGTAGCTTCGGTGCGGTGTCCATAGTCCCCTGCTTTGCGCAAACTACGCAGTTCTGCACCGAAACCCTGTCCTTACCCTGTTTGCGCGGCATTCACATCCGGCGGAACGGCAAGTTTCCGCCGCTTGAAATACTGCAACACCTTGCTTCTTGACAACGCCGTTATCGGTTCCCAGCTCGCCTCTTCTTGCGGGAATCCCGTCGAGTGGACGCGGAAGAGCAACTCATTGTCCTCTGCACGGCCATGCTCCAAGGATGTTCTCGATGACGTACTCCCGCTCTGGATCGCTCGCCGCTGGCGCTGATTCGGTGAGTGTGGACCAGTCGCGGGCCTCCCGGAGGCAGATTGCCCACGCGATAATTTCCCAACTGATCGGGCCAGGTTCTCTTCGCTTCTATCGACATCCTCATCACTTTCGCTATCTTCTACGGGGAGACCTGACTCTGTGCGTTGCGGACGGAGCATCTGGTCACCCATGGGCGTCATCCACGCCGTCCAAACTTCCTCGGACTCTTCCGACCGTTCGGCTACTACCTGTTGGGGAAACTCTTCCACTGGACCAGCTCCCTCCCGTAGTTCTGTAAGCACTCGTGCCACATTTTCAGTACGTTCATCTCCACCCTTGTCAGACACTATAGTCCCATCTCCTGGGGACACGTTTCCCCTTCTCAGACGAGCATCTCCATGCATTAGGGTATCTCCGGGCAGTGGCTGCACTCGCTGCGTGTTATCGCCTCGCGCGGGCGTGGGTGGCGGACATAACCCCGACGGAGCTCCTTTTTCATAAGCCCTCCGCGAGGGCAGCGGTTTCTTGGGTGTTGCTCGTAGCTGAACGCCACGCTTTCCTGCGCTGGGCGACACTTTTCTGGATAGTACACTTTCCGTGTCGTTGTTTTCGCCAGTGGCGACTCTTCTGTTGGTAGGTCCAAAAGACCTTTGGACAACGCACTTCCCATGGGTATATCCGCAGGCGAAAGACGTGCAACTACTCCTTGGGACATCACCGCCCTTCGTCCGAGGCGCGTGCGACCTCATCACGGGCACTTGCATTCTTCAATGGAGCTGGCAGTGTCCGACTCCTATACTCAAGCGTTTTCGGCGCTAACTCCACGCGGTCCCTCGAGACTCTCTCACGCGCATCTCCATCTTCTATTACGACAGTATCGTCGTGTACCTCGGTCACGCGATAGGGTCACATCGCAATGGGTGGCAACTTATGTTGTTTCCCTGTCGAAGATCCCTTCTCCTTTTTCAAGGATACGTATGCTCCCACGGGGATGTCGTACGCTGGCTTACGTAAGCGAGTATCAAAGATTCTCTTGTACCGAGCTTGTTCCTTGTCGAGGGGCTGTTGGGCCGTCTACATCAGACCTTGGAGCCAGGACCTCCACCGAAGGTGATACTGCTTGGCCGATGGCGACTCCTCCAGCGTGGGTTGTGCCCGTAACGCAAGGGACGTAGGCGCACGTGAGAGAACTAACTCAAAGGGAGCGATGGGCGTTGTCCGGTGGACTTTTGTGTTATACGCAAACGTAAGCGCATCGGTGAACAAGTCCCAATCCTTGGGCTGGTCACCCACATAGTAGCGTAACGTTTCCAGTATCGTGCTGTTGAACCGTTCCACTTGACCATTGATCTGCGGGTGGTAGGTTGTTTTCAACACGTTCTTGATCCTAAGGATCGACCACACACTCATGAAGAACTTCGACACAAATTTACTTCCATTATCGGATAAAAAGTTCACCGGAGGTCCATACACAAATACCCAGTGGGTAACAAACGCTTGGGCCTCGGCAGCAGCAGTTGTCTTCTTCAGGGGAACAGTTCGGACTAACTTGGAGTAACGATCCGTTATCACTAACAGGAAGCGGCTTCCGAGTTTGTTCCTGATGAGTTCCCCGAAGATATCAATCGAGATGTACTCGAGCTGGGTCTTCGGCGTGAACAACTTGCGTTCTTTCAAATTATTCCGCAGCTTCACCCGGTTTTTGGCACACGTGACACATGCAGTGGCTACAGAGTAGCAGTCCATAGCCATGTATGGCCAGTAGTACGAAAACCTCAAGGACGTGTACAGTCGTCGACCCCTTGGGTGTGCACCAACTTTTGAGGCGTGGCTCAAGTGTAACACCCGTTGTTGAAGGGAGAGCGGTATGACGATCTGTACCGACTCCGCTGCCCGGCGGCAGAGGTAACCTTCGTAACCTTTGGCATCCATCGTGAATGGAATCTTGTTTCTATCGTTCAAACTCGCACATATCCTTTGACAAAATTCATCTGAGTACTGTTCCCGTGCTAACTCATCTGGAGATACACACTCGAGCTCAGACAAAATATCACTGGTTTACAGAGCCAGGAAGGTATCGACATTGTCGACTGCATCGGGAGGGTCGAGAGCAAAAGCGTCCACCGCCTCCCCCTTCTCAAGAGGGAGGTCTACTCTGCGAAGAAGCATGTTACTTCTTTCTCAAAGTCGCTGACTGTTTCTTCAAGGGTACACAGACTCGAAAATGCATCGGCTTGAGTATTACGCTTGCCTTATTTTTACACGAGGTCAAATTCGAACTCCAAAATGCGCAACTTCCAACGCATGAGTCGACTGGAAGGGTCATTTATGCTCATCAACCATCTCAAGGAGGAAGTACACGTATGGATGATGAAATTTTCGCCCTTAAGGTACGGCCTGACGTCGTGAGAGCCCAGAACACCGCAAGGCACTCCTGTTCAAATACCGGATACCGAGTTCCGGCATTTTTGAGTGTCCTTGAAAAGAACCCAATGGGTTTTCGTTCTCAGTCGTGGTACGTTTGAAACAGAGCTACACCAACTTGGTATTGGCTCGCGGCCGTATCGGTGGAGTACGGGAATCCCGCCTTTGGCAGTGCCAACACAGGTGGGGAAAGAATAGCATCAATGAAAGATCGAAAGGCCTTGTCTTCTGTGGGTTCGAAAGGAGCAAGCCTAGTAGGCATTTACTTACGGAGCAACTTATTTAACGGACTCCCGACTCGCGAGAAGTCCTTGATAAAGCGGCGTACACATTGCACAGCCCTAGGACACTCCGTAACTCTGTCAGAGTCTTCGGGTGTTGTGCCTCCCGCAGAGCTGTGACACGGGTTGCGTCGATCTCAAGGCGGCCGGGCTTGATAATGTGTCCGAAGTACTTGATCTTATCGGACGCGAAGTCACACTTTTTGACCTTGAGGGAAAGGCCTGCTTTGTGCAGTACGCTCAACACTTCATCGACATGGTCGATATTTTCCTCCATATTCCTCGAGAAATGATGAGGTCATCCAGGTACACTAATCACGAACGCCAACGAAACGAAGAGAGAAGGATATCCGGGGTGCTCTGGAAGGTAGCAGGTGGATTGCATAGGCTGAAGGGCATTCGCTTATACCGGTACAGACTTGCGCGACACACGAAAGCGGTCTTGTCCTTCGATTCCTCTGCGACCTTCACCTGCCAGTACCTGTAGTGGAAATCCAGATTGGAAAAGGTTGAAGCATCGCCCAGAGAGTCAATGCATTAGTCAATCCTGGGCAAGGGGTACGTGTCCTTGACAGTTACCACGTTAAGCCTTCTGAAATCTACATAGAAGCGAACGGCACGATCATGCTTTGGGATTGGCACCACTGGTGCGGCCCAAGCTGACATTGCAGGCTCCATCACCCCAGCTTCCAACATCCGCTACACTTCTCTGGCTTCACTCTCTCTTGCTTTGGATCTGCGCGGTAGGGTGCTTGCGCGATCGGTCGGGTCTCAGGTACCAACTCGATGTGATGTTCCGCGGTTTCGATCTCCCCTAGGGAGCCATCCCACATACTGCAATACTTGTTCAACATGGTTTTGAACTTATCAGCCGTTGGCTGCGGAATGTGACTCCAATCGAGATCGTCGACTGTGAGAACATTTTGCTTCTTCTTTTTCCGGTCGGCAGTCCCGAAATCGGGGCGTCCGAGACATTCGGCGGTGCAGACTTCTCAACTGGAGCAGTAACTTCCGTAATACCAAGTATCTCTCCTAAAGCCAGACGACTTGGGACTTCGATGGTCGGATGAGGCAAAGCCTGCGTGACCTCTTGCGATATCAAAAGGATTACGGGGTACGGGTTGAAATTCGCTATCAACAACCTGACCGGAACAACAGCCTCGACTTGAACGGCGCCATTGGCAGGTGCTAGTCCGAGGTTCTCGTATAAGCCGGAGTCCGGTTGTACCACTATAAGTCCATGTCGACCCGTCACTACAGAGACGAAGGACTGACTTTGCGGAGGGATTTTTATCTTCTTCGCGACTCTCACCTTTGGTGATGCAAGTCTATTCGTTGCCTGAGGTTTCAACTTTGCGGGAAGCAGCTTCGCACTGAGGGCGCGCTTGACTGGTCGACGCGTGATTGGCACGTTCGTACGTCTTCCAACTCTACGGGCTTATCCCGTGGTCGAATAGCTTCTACGAAACGATCGCAGTAGCTGGCTCCCAAGATTACTGGCGCTGCGAGCTTGCCACAGACAACGAGCTCCACCACAGCCATTTATCGCCCGAGACGAACGGGAAGCTTGATGGTTCCCGTTGTTCGGAGCGGCTTGTTGTTCGCGTCGCAGATCTCTGGCAAAGGTCCATAGCTCATGTAATCCTCAAATTCCGGTATAAGTTCGGATCTACGGATGAAGTTTTGGCGGGCGCCAATACCCAGGACTGTCAACACTCTGTGCATAAGGATGGTCGAAGACCAACATATGCATACACTTTGTAGTTTCGCCGAGCCATTACGAGGACTCGGTCGAGGAACTTCGGGTTCCTTACCTTGATCCAGGGTCTCTTGAGACAAAGGTTCCAAGCATCGCCGGAGGCGCTAAGCAACTTGGAGATCCCTTTTGATGTCAGGATCCGCTACAAGGGTCTTATCGCGGCGCGAGATGGGGAGCAGGGTACACTAACACAGGTTTTGGGTCAGAACAAGTGGACTAACAACATCTTTTGTGGGAAAGGCTCCCTTCACGCGTTTTTCGAGTCAGAGTTCTGCGAAGCTGCTGACTGAGAACCTGACGGCGTCGCCGGCGGTTCCGAAGGTGCCGTCTCAAATTGGGAAGAGGTAGTAGCTGATCCTTTGACTTCTGGCTTCCACACTGCTCGTTGATAACTAGCATCAGGGACTGGTGCGCGCTCTTCATGTGTGAGCCTTTCATAATTGTGCACAACAGTTAACGTCTCTCGAATAGGGAGGATACAATCGGGTGCAATATTTCCCTTTTCGTAACAGATATTACAAATCAAATTACGGTGGCGGCCTCCATCGCAACGAGCTAGGGACCGTGCCGGAGAAGGGGAAGTTGTACGTCCCAACCAACCTGGACGGTTGTACACTGTATGCTTGTCGGCATACGTAATCCGAGGTGCGGGTGTGTGTCCTCGATCAACGATCGCTAAGGAAGGGTCGTAAGACGTGGCCTTTGCAGAGCCATCTGCTTCACTACTGGTGACTATCGGCGGTTGCGATCCAGACTTCATGAGGTTTACTTGGTCTTGGTCGTCGTCATTGTTCGCGAATCGCGAGCCGGAGGATCCTTCTGCAAGAGCGATAGTCCTTGAGTTCGACTTCGCCGTTGACTCCCAACGAGGGTGCAACGCCTTTGACCTATTGTCCTTTACCGGTCGCGCGTCAATTGAAACCTTGTGGAGGGCCTCTGTGCGCGTTTGGACAGTAATAACTTGAATCTTGGCGTAATCCATTATGTCGATAAAGGTTGGGTTCTTGTTTTACCGAGGATAATGACTCATTACTCCCTTGATGCGTCGGTTCAAGCCATCAATGTACATTGTGACTAACTCATGAGCGTCATGCACATTACCGCAGCGGTTGCTTGCGTCCAAGAGGCATAAGTAATAGTCACGCTCCTCTTCGTTCGGCAACTGACGCACATCTCACATTGCGAGTACCACATTGTGGATGGCATCGTCGGTCGCGAAAGAACGCAATAACCACTGTACTGCTTCCGGTCAGCTGGTTATTCCAACTTGCTCTGGAGAATTGGTCTCCCCAACTGAACAGAACTGGCGTTCGGCAATGCTGGTCAAGAAGTAGGGTAGTACCCGAAAGGCTTGGGCTTCTGTCATGTCCTGGAGGTTAAACTCCCGAACCATGAGGGCAAGGAAGGCAAGGACTTCAATGGGGTCATCTCCAGAGAAGAAGTCCTTTTCCTGGTCTTCTGCAGGATGCGCTTGGACTCGTTCCGAGCCCTTCCAGTGTGTGACGATGTAAATGACTGGGAAGTACGCTTGCGCTTATAAGTCATGTAGGATAGGAGGCGTCGATATAAATGGTTAGTGGGTTCCGATTCCTCCAGACTCACTGTTGCATTTCACTTCACAGACCTTACAGCTTTACACGAATTCACTGCATCTACTGTACCGTATATTCAAACCACTGGTAACCTTAAAACCAGGGCTACTAGGCACTTTGCTGTCATTACACTTTCCTTACAGTTCTGAACACAGCATTGGACCCTTTGGTACACTTTGAATTTTTACAGGCGAGTTGCACACTGGGATATTATATCATTGCTTTACCAATCAAAAGTTGCCTTGCTATCCCATGCCACCTGGACCAATGTACTTCTTGCATCTTGTAATAGTATATAACTCGTGCCGACTACAATTCTGAAAGCGCTACTTACGATAACGTCAGGGCTGTTTTACGGGAAAACTTTTGAATTCGCTACTGTTAGACTGAATTTTCCTTTAGTTTGTAGCTATCTTCAGTTCTATATAAACCTGGTTTGGAGCAGCCGGCTTAACCCAGCCAGCCTCAACCAAAGTTTCAACTACAGTTCTACCTTGATCTGCTCGTGTGCGCTTAACACCTAACATCGTGGTAGCATCGTAAGTAAGTTGTGCCTCATTGAGCGTTTTTCCAATCCGCCAGTTGAGATAAAATCTCTACTAGATTTATCTCAGCTGCCCGATTGCAAACAGAGACTAACCTTGTGTTTTTCACTCTGACCCTTACGCTGTAACCCACAGTGTCGTACAACAGGAAGTCAAAGGGCCGCCCTCCGTCGCCGTCAGAGTACGACTCAGAAGACCTCGCCGACTTTCGTTCCCCGCCCACCTCGCCATTTGTACCGATTGGCGAGGAAGAAGGTCCCAAGACTCCGCCTCGTCCGTCGACTCCGAGAACCCCGATCGCCTTACTCAGCCCTGAGGAGCCCAAGACACCGACGCCGACTGGGCAAGATCTCGTCTTGCCCCGAGGACTTCATTAGCACCTCCACTGTTACGGTCGAAGAGCCTCGCACCCCTTTTCGATCGTTTGCCCTACCCCCATCGACCAGTCTTCGATCCTTACCACCAGTCCCGAGGAAGCCGTCGCGTCCGACCGTCCGAACACGTCAAGGCCACCGACAAGTTCAAAGGCTCCTCCGAGAAGGCTTCAAGTGCTGCCGGACGCCGCCTCTTTTTCGATCCAATGGGTGGTAAACCATCGAATCCGCAAGGCTTGGCCCTCGAAAAGGCCGCGGATGAACAAGAATATGAAGTCGTCTCCGTTTCATTGTCGCCATTGCCAAGTCACCTGCTCCGGTCGCGTTCAGCATTTCGAGCACCTCCGTTCCCGTAGTCACATCCGCCGTACAAGCAAGAAGGAGTACAAGTGCAAGGACTGCAATATTAAGTTGTTCAGTGAACAAGGCCTTGTCCGCCATCAGAACGGGGCTCAGAATCGACTCACAGTCAGGGACACAATAGTATCTTTAGTTTCCATTAAAATTGCTTGTTTTTGAGTAACAAAAAGGAAAATAGAGCAATAAGTTCATTTCTCAATCGACTTCGTGTTTTTGTTGTGTTCACCCTTCCGCTGTGATTGCAAGCTTTCCTCTGCTACCCCCAGATCCTTGTAGTTGGACGTACAATTGTAAGTCCGTATCGCCATCAGATCCTAGACAAGAAACCACCGCAAAGCAAGAATCGGAAGAAGGGCTACTATAACGCACCCGTCGTGACTGACGTCAGCCCTTACGTCAGAGAAGGAACTTTTTGTAAGTGCTCCTGGTGGATTTGAACCTGCGATCACTTCATCAAGAGCTGCTTACACTTAACCACTAGGTCACCAGGACCTAAATTTGAAGGAGCAAGGAGAGCCAATCAGCTTTTAAATCAAGTTTTTTTCAAAAATCATTGTTGGCATTTTGAAAGACAAGCTTGCTGGGGCTTCGCATCGTGGGTAGTTAGCCCAAAAACCATCTAAGGACTCTCTGTTACTCCATGTGTTACAGAAATCGTGTACACGTACCACCACGTGTACACGTGTAAATTCGGAAACTTCTCTCAGATACCAGGCCAAACACTGCTACTGCCTTTGTGAACCTAATCGCTATGGATCAGCCGCAAGTCACCCTAGAGTCCCTTAACCGAATCGTGCTTCAGTTGCAGCAGAATCTCGAGCATGCCAATAACGAGATTGCGGCACACACATCAGAGCTTTCTATTGCAGCGCAAAAGGTATCCTTCTTAGAATCTGAACTTGTAAACGCCAGAAACCAGGCCAGTTCGTCAAGTAATGCACCATTGGATAGATAGTCAGGCTGGACCAAAGTAAAACAAGCCAACTACATTCACCGGGAAAGGATCAATTGGCAGCTGGTGTGTTCAGATGGACAACTACTTCGGATCAAATGATGGAAATGGACCCCTAAAAGAGCACTAATCTACTTGGCTGGCAATGCCCATGTTTTTGGAGTTAAAGACCAGATAGATCGTTACTCTCGCGGTTTAAAGCCCTATATCTGGAAGGCGTTGTGTACCAAAGAATACGTCAACCTCTCCGACCTAATGAGGGATGTGAGCGAGTAGAGTCGGCCTATCGGCGTTCTGGACCCGGTAACCTACCAAGCTTCTGGAGGAAAGAATGGAAATGGAAGCTCTTTTGCTGGAACCAGCAGTCCAGTACCAATGGAAATTGGGAACGTAGAAGTGATACCGGGGCTGAAAAGAAACACTCCCAATTTCAGAAGCTTGACAAAGAAGAACGTGAAAGATGTATGCGCGAAGGTCTCTGTCTCAGGTGCAGACAGAAAGGCACATGCCAAGAACTGCCAAAAGCCCGGAGGAACTGATTGAAGGTCCCCGTCAGTTCCAGTCATTGAAGAACCATTAGACACCCTTGGTTAGACAAAGAAACTCGAGATTTATCATTGAAAAACAAAGGTCCATCGTGTCCACCATCAGATCGAATGCAACGTTCATTGAAACATTCTCCCCTGCATTCGAGAGAAATCACAAGGGTTTCTCATTGTCAAGGGTACAATTGCTGGTGGGCCAGCAAAAATATCATAGACCCTGGTGAGATCAACTTCTTGAGTGAAAAAAAATCAAATAAAGACCCGAGATTCCAGAGAGCTTGCTGAAATGCCAACGGTGCGGACCAGATACTTCAAGAATTGGTAAATGCTGTCAGTGTACATATTAACGCCTATACTGAACCTCTGTACTTTGCGTAAGCCCATTGAAGCGTTATGATGCAATTTTGGGAAAGAATGGTGCGCCTCGCATGGGGCAAAAATCAATTGCCTTAATAATGAGGTGAAAATCGAACATAAGGGAAATTCATTCATATTTATTGCTGATGATGCCGTAGTGAGTCCTTTTGTATCTTTCAATACCATAGTTAGTGATTTATGAGAAAAAAGAGTTATTTGCAGTTTTACTTAGACCTTTCATTCTAGTGAACCAAGAGCACCAGTATACCCGAGACATACAGAAGGTTTTGGAAACATTTGCTGATGTGTTTCCAGAGAAGCTCCCAAGGGTTTGCCACCGAGAAGGAAACAAGACTTTGAAATAGAATTAAAGGAAGGAGCAGAACCACGAAGAAAGGTCTCTATAGACTTTCTGGCAAAGAGATGTCAGAACTCCGAAAACAGTTGGACGAGCTACTGGAAGCTGAGTTTATAAGACCTAGTAGAGCCCTGGGGGCTCCTATTCTATTCGTGAGCAAGAAGGATGATAGTCTACGGATGTGTGGATTACAGAGCCTTAAACCGGCTTACTGTAAAAAACAGCTATCCCTTACCACGAATTGACGATATTTTGACCAGCTTAAAGGAGCAAAGATCTTCAGCAAAATGATTAGATCTTTTATCACCACATTAGAGTACACAAAGATTCGATTCCATTTACCGCCTTCAAACACGATACGGGCACTTTGAATTTCTTGTTCTGCCGTTTGAACTCACTAATGCCCAGCAACTTTCATGAACCTAATGAATGAATTTTCAAGGATCAGCTCGACTTATTTGTGATCTCTATCTGATGATAATTCTCATCTACAGTAAGACATGGAAGGACACTTGGGATCATATTCGAACTGTACTCGAAATCCTCAGAAAAAAAAATTGTTTGGCAAATTATCTAAATGTTTTTGGAGTTACAGAAGTCGAGTACCTAGGACACATCATTTCTCAAAGTGGTATTTCTGTTGATCCAAATAAGATAAGTGCAGTCATGGAATGGCCGATACCAAAGAATAAGCAACAAGTACAGTCTTTTCTTGGTTTTGTCAATTATTACCGGAGATTCATAAAAGGCTGTTCAATTCTTGCAAAACCTCACAGAATTGACGAAAAACGTGAATTTCCAATGGAGCCACACTCAAGATGATGCCTTCAAAGTACTCAAGCAAACACTTTGTAGCGCACCGGTTCTCAGAAATTTCGACGCCACACTGCCTATCTACGTAACCACAGATGCATCACAGTATGCAATTGGTGCAGTGCTGGAACAGGAAGAATTAGGTTCTAAAAGGCCGGTCGCGTTTGCATCCAGGACTCTTAATGATGCGGAACAAAACTATGCGGCCCATGAAAGGGAACTTTTGGCCATTGTAGATTCCCTCAAGTGGTGGAGATCTACCTTTATGGTAATTCATTCACCATTCACTCGGACCACTATCCCCTAAGATACCTAGAAACCCAAGAAAACTTGTCCCCGAGACAAGTGAGATGGCTGGAAAGATTAGTTAATTTCGACTTCAAGATAATACCCATCTCAGGAAAATCAAATGTAGTGGCGGACGCACTATCGAGGCAACCACAAGATGTGCCGTCACCTATCACGAAACAATTCATTACTTCAAGAAGTTATTACCAAGACATCCTCAGAATCCAATAACATTTCGACCATATCATTCACAAACACTGAGTTAGTGGGGTTGGTAGAAGATTATAGGGATGAGAACCTCAGAACCCATTACCAAGATCCTAAGCTCCCTTTGAGCGTCGAGGGATGCTTCTACTTAAACAAGAAGATCTGTGTACCAGAAGGAAATTTCAGAGTCAAGCTCCTGCATGACTATCATTGCACCCAACACGGGACACCTAGGAATAAGCAAAACTATCAACAGAATATCACCAAAGTTTTATTGGAAAAATTTAAGATCGGATGTAATCCGATACTACGTTCCTGCCAATGCCAGAGAACCAAAGCAACCAATCAGAAACCCGCAGGTCTTTTACAACCACTAGAACCACCGAAAACCAAATGGACCCACATAACCATGGATTTCATCACACCTCTCCCAAAGTCGAGAATGGAAACAACGGCGTGTTAACAGTCGTTGACAGACTTTCTAAGATGATCAGAATAATACCAACGAAACCAAACACAGATGCTCCTGAAACAGCACTGCTGTTCAAGAATCACGTATACCGAAATCATGGATTACCAGAGAATATCATATGTGACCGAGATCCCATCTTCATGAGCAAGTTTTGGACAAAACTTTTTGCTCTACTAGGAACAAAGATATCCCCCTCCCTGCATACCACCCACAAACTGATGGACATCGGAGATAATGAACAGGAAAATAGGAAATGATCCGTGCTTCGTTAGCTTCGATAAATCAGATTGGGATAATTACCTGGTAGACTTTGAAGTTGCTTACAACTCCTCTGTGAAGTCACCACAACTTTCTCACCATTTTTCCTCAATTATGGAATTCAACCACGAACAGTACCCTTAGATTTTTTCGCGTCGGACAATCCAGCAGCAGCAGGTTTTCCTAAAAGATATGCAAGAAGCATTAACGAAAGCCCAGAATCAGATCCGAAAATCCAGTGAGTCCACCGCAAAATATGTAAACAAGAAAAGAATGCCGTCTACGTTCAAGATTGGTGATAAGGTTTGGCTATCAACAAAGAACTTATCACTTGAAGATGCGGCTGGATCACGCAAACTGAACCCAAAGTATTGTGGTCCCTTTGAAATAACAGAGATATTAACGGTGTGAAGTACCGTCTGCAGTTATCTCAACCGATGATTGACAGAGGATGCATAATGCGTTCCACGCTAGCCTCTTTGAAACCGTTCTTTGAAGATGAATTCAACCGAAAATTCCACGTCCGCCAACTCTCCAATTTCAAGATGGACATGAGGAATACGAAGTTGAATCTATACTCGCTCATAAGAAAGAACGTGGAAAAATGATTCCTTGTCAAATGGAAAGGGTACGACATCATGAGAACTCGTGGCTTCCCGAATCATACCTCAAGAACTCACAAGAACTTTTGAATAAGTACAAGCAGATCCTCAAGGGTCGGGGCGATTCTTCTATGTAGGGGGGAGTGATGTTGTATCTCGACTTCCAGACCTTACAGGCTTTACACGAATTCACTGCACTTCTACTGTACTGTAGATTCAAACCACTGGTAACCTTACAAGGCACACTAGGCCTTTGCTGTCATTACACTTTCCTTACAGTCTGAACACAGCGTTTGACCCCATTGGTACACTTGGAATTTACGGGCGAGTTGCACACTGGGATATTATATCATTGCTTTACCAATCAAAAGTCGCCTTGCTATCCCATGCCACCTGGACCAATGTACTTCTTACATCTTGTCAGAGTATGTCACTCTGCCGACTACAATTCTGAAAGCGCTACTTACGATACCGTCAGGGCTGTTTTACGGGAATACCTTTGAATTCGCTACTGTTAGACTGCATTTTCCTTTAGTTTGTAGCTATCTTCAGTTCTATATAAACCCTGGTTTGGAGCGGCCGGCTTAACCCAGCCAGCCTCAACCAAAGTTTCAACCACAGTTCTACCTTGATCTGCTCGTGTGCGCTTAACACCCCACACCCACCCACTCTGGGCATTGTTTGTCCCGTACCCGATTCAGGTCATCTGGGTGCTACCTGAAGTCGCCGTAGACGTTATGGTCGGGAGGTTCCGATTCCCTTTCTTCCGGGAACTACGTCCTTTCGCCGAAAGGTCTCATCGACTGAGACTTCGGACTCCATATCCGAGAAATCTTCGTAAGAGTTCTGGGCACCATTCTCGGAATCTGAGTCCTAAGAAGAGCCATACGTTTTCTTCTTCTGAGGCTTCTTGACGTTATTCTTCTAGAGGAGCGACTACCTCGGCGGCTCGAGTCTCTCCTTCCACTTCGAACGTTATCGGAGTCGCTGCCGTCATCATCTCCCGGGGACCTCCTTCTACACGGGCAAGGGGATGGGTCCCTGTTCAAGTCCAGTACTTCCTTATCTGGACGGGTCGCATTCTCGAGTCGAGACAAACGACTCCTGATACGCTCGGTCTTCTCAAGGCCAGGGCCTTTTCCACGGCAACATCCTCGAGGAGTCTGTTGACGTCTGCTCGTAACCTGGCCACATCTTCTCCGAGTGCGGCTACAACATTATACTGTACATCGGTGGTGTTTAAACATTCTTCATGTTGACGAAGGTCAACATCCATTCTTGTCTCGTTGTTCTCTTGTTGACGCAACGCAAAAACTTCCGCGTAAAGAGTCTCTATTTGGCGTGTGACCATGGTACTTTTTTTTTCACGGAGGGTTGTGTTAACGGCTTTACAACGAGCCTCAATGTCGGATAGAGTAGCCTCCTTAGTCGGTTTCTTTTTTCTCCTGATACTGAAAGTGCGATCGTTGGACGAAGTGGGAAATCCGAAGGCGCCCTTGGCGCTGGGCAAGGCCTAAACGCGTACGGGTTGGCCATATCCAACTGACGACATAAAGTTCAGTACTCTTGCGGTTCACGACTTCGTCGAAGGCGACCTGCGGAACCAGAGAAAATGGCACCGAGTACAGTGCGTAGATCGCTCAAAGCGAGGTCTTTACCAGGTAACACTCAGTCGGGAATCCTGAGGTGTACTAACGGTCTTCTCAACTGTGCTTGGCTTCCAGACCTGAGTTATTCTAGGTCGGGAGACCAATTCATGCAGATCAATGCGTGTTACGGGACTGAATCAGTCTTCGCCCGGGATTGCATTAGGCAATAGGTAAAACACACACCACCTACCTGGCGTTCGAGACCAGCATTCTCTTTTAGGATCCTTCGATTTAGTAGCTTCAATGTCGTCAACCGAAGATCCAAGGGTGTCTCGTCATGGACGACTGTCACCTTTGTACGGGACAGGCTAATGGTTGGTAGAGCAGTGAAGACGCTTGGCGGCTGAGGATTGGCAGTATTCCTCCACGGGTTTAATGCCGGACCGTGTTCCAATGTTTTCTGGGGTGTGACTGCTGCGAGTCACGAGAGCCAACAGGCTGGAAGGGGCATCTCCTGCTCGAGTGATGGTGTCGCGAACTTTGGGACTCCACGGGAGATGCGCGGATATTGTCCTCCTACGACACAACGGTGGGCGGTTCCACTCCTATGTAGACGCTGAACCACGTAAGCGCCAAGAATACGATACGAGTACTCCGTGCGGTAGCTCCACGTTTATGTAGACGCTGAGCCCCAATGGCGCCAACGGCGCCATGAAGCCTTGAAAAAGGGTATAACCCAAAGGTTAGGCAAAAGGACACCCGGGCGAGATAGAAGCAGTAATAGCCACGGTCGTCACGGACGAAGGGCTTTGACGAAAACGAAAGGCGGGGACTAAGTCCAGAGCCTGGACCGGGGTGCTTTCTTTAGTGTAGAGTCACAAGACTCTAGAGGTAGGTATAAAACTAGTTAGTTATCTACAAGTTACTCCAAGTCCTACAGTTAACTCTAAGCAAAGTTAACCCTAATCCGTTAGTGTCAAGCCTTGGCGGCGACAAGTTAGTGATCATTAGTCAGAGCACTTGGCCCAATGGGCGGGCGTGACCCGGAAAAAATCAGGGGGCACTTATTGAGGTCGGCCCAGCCCTATCGGGGCAAATGCCATGGCCAGTGGCCGATAAGCTTACAGGGTGCTGCTGTCAGCAGCTGTCAGTGACAGTTTATATCACATAAACATGGACAGATAGTCAAATAAACATTGGCATTTAGTGTCAATAAAAGTCCTCGAGATTCGAGCAATAAATAGTCCACCCTCCCCTTGGGTTATGCATGGTTGCTCATTGCACCAGAGTATTGCCTACTTTTTAATCAAAATATTTTATTGCAGTACAGCTTTAGGGGTTTTCAGAAATTAGTGGAGTCTATATAAACCTTGGCCGTGGAGTGTTCGGGCCTCGACCACCCTGACCAGACCGACAACAACAGTTTAACCCACGAATATCTGGTGTGCGCCTAAACCCCCACACCCGGTATATTGACAAAATTTTGTCTGTGCTGCGAGTTCTTCCAATCCGACAGAAGTTCAAAATCTCTATTATATTTGTCTTTCTGTCCGACTGGAAGCAGGGTGTAACATTTTGTTTCACCTTGATCCTTCGGGATAACGCCTAGTTTCGATAAACAAAAAGCTTCCAGGGATTAAATTACGTTCATCCATTCCAGTCAACGACGTCATATACCTGAAAAAAAGGAATAGCAAAGATATTTCCGGCATCTACATGGACGGGATTGCCGAGCCCCGAGAAGGTCGTAACCGAAAGTACCCCGGCTCGAGCATCAAGCCCCGCAGAGAAATCGTATCCTAAGGCTGCCCAAAAGAATAACAAAAAAGAACTTCGGAGACAGAGGACAGAAATCGAGGATTGGAATCTAGTGGCAGAGTCTACATACAACAACCTGAGCTTTATAATAGTTATACTAGTAGTACCTAGTAGTAGTAATAGAGTTTTTTGGCTCCCTCTCGCAAGCATGCTCCCGCTAAAGCGCGTGCTACAGTTTGATCTAACACTCTAGGCTTTACGGTCGGAGAAAACAGCAGAGGCTGAACCATGAACGAGAGGAGGGGTAGACTGCTCTGACCTAATTAAGCAAATTCTTCTTATCAATGGCGGCGTCGTACGCAATTTGGGCCATCATATTGTCACTGTCCGCGGTGTGAGCAGTGTCAGGGCCACTATCTTGGATCGAAGAGAAAACTAAATGATAGACTTTATACATGTTTTTAGCGAAGTCCTTTTTTCACATGCCCTTGCATCTATCCATAACATCTTCGGTTATCTTGTTGCTGTTAGCTAATATTTGCTTTAAAAATTTCTTTCGTTTCTCTATTTGTAGTAGCAGGTAAAATATAACTAGTAGTACCAGTATAGTAACTACTACTGGTTAGTGGTACTAACTACATTACTAGTTAGTACTATTAGTAGTGACTACTTTACTAGTAGCAGCTAGTAGTAGTACCTACTACTAGTTACTATTATAATACTATGCTACTAGTTACTACTACAGGTGGTGCTCCTCAATAGGGCACATACGTGCCAAGGGGGTTTTTGTGCCCTATTGAGGAATGTGCCCTCACCAGGCAAGAGTCCCCAACACACAGCCAGTACAGTGCACAAAGTACAATACGAATACTAAGAGAGGCCAAAGTAGTCCTGTATGACTGTTTGGCGCCTGTTGCCACGACAAGCATGCATCAGCACCCTTTTCTTGGTTCTCCGCAAGAGCACATATAGCTCATCATCCTCTATAACACAAACAGATACTTCTAAAGATGCGAATGCTGAGGTCATTGCTTCAAGATCAATCTTGATTTCGTCCTGTGCTACATCCATGGTTTTCTCTGCTTCATGCTCTTCTTTCGAATCATTCTTCCGGGAAAAATCCCTTTCGTTGTCCGCCTGCAAGAGCTGCTCCACTTCCTCCAGTGCCTCACAATGCTCCATCTCCTTTACATCATCCGAATCTTCAATGTAATCCATTTCTGCAATTCTTCCCTTGTAGAACCGGAAATTGCATCCATATCATCCCTCTCAGATGTCTTCTTCTTCCGTCTACGGTCTGGTTTCCTGCAGCACATGTGAGGCGTTCCATTAAGTCACCACAGAATCGAGCTCACCTGGTTCCAGAGCAGAAGCCACAGAAGCTCGGAGCTCCGCGCTCCGACCACTAGGAATTATGTCAGCCTTTACCCATGAACGTTAAGTTTTTGTCTTCATACTCTTTACAATGTCGTAAAAGATCTCAATAGCATCGAGTATATGCGGTTCATGGCCTTCATACAGACCTTTCGTACCCGCAACCATTCTTACAGATGCTGCGCGCAATTGAGGGCGACTTTCAAAGAGCTCCAGTACTTTTTCAGCAGCCTGTACCTGTAGGTCATTTTGACACTGGCGATCACCCCCATTTCCATCGGCTGATGTAGGCTGGTACAATTGGGAGGGAGGAAGTAGATCTTTACTTGTTCGTTGGGGTCGACCAGACTAGTTCCATGCAAACTGGCGTTGTTCAGCACCAGTGCAACTGGTTGGGATGTTCGGACACGCACGGCCGGTAAGAAATCTCTCAAGAACCAATTGGTACATGTTTTGCCATCATTCCAAGCCTTTTCCTGTGTCATGTAAGGCAGCGGGCAGGCACGGATACGAAAACGCACGGTTTTAGGGATGTCTTGATAACTAATGGCTCTAGAACATGACTGCCGCTCGCATTCCTCGTGAATATCAATGTTACCCTGTCTTTGGCCTTCATTTTTGGTTCCCGCTGTGCCCGCTTGTATTCCTTGAAAGTGTAAGTCTGATGTGGTAGGAGTTTGTAAAAAGGGCCAGTTTCGTCAATGTTGTAGATGTGTTCCACTTCACATTCTATTAGGTTCTGTCGCAGCTTCTTAATCCCGTCGGCAATCTTGCTGAGGTCTACTTTACCCCCCTCACCGTGTAGGCGCACACTTGACAGATAGTGTCTGTGGGCAAAAGCAGTGATCCACTTGTCCGAAGCGGAAACGAGGACAAAGATTTCCGAGTTGAATCACTAATTCTCCTTGTAGGAGTTGGAAACGAATTGAAAGTGCCCTTACGCGTAATACAGCCCTTGTGACTGCCAATTTTCCCGATTGAGCTGTTAGAATGAAATTCAGAAACTTTCCCTCCAGTAACGACCATCTGTTTCTATGCGATGATTTCCGTTGTACAGCTCTCCATCTGATTCTCGGAGTTGTTGAAGAGAGGCTTCTCCATTCTTGATCTTAGAGAGCGTCCGTCTACCGACAACGAATTTCAACATCAGCGTGGATTGACTGGAGCCAGCACGCAAAAGCTTTGCCACCTCAAGTTGTTCGTCCATAGTTAACCTTTTTCGCTCCAGATTGATTCCGTCAATCTGAAACTGCATTAACAACGCCCCCTCCAATTTTCTCTGCAGGCTACTGAGTTTTTTGGCAGTAGTTGACAAAGCGGTTGGATTTGCTGGGGCATTGGTGGGGTTTGTTCTCACAGTGATCTCATCCTCCGATGCTGGACAGTCTACAACGGCGCCAGACGGTACTTGTTCATTTCTGCCGTCATCCGCGTTGGGATTGGCCCGCTCGCATTTGCCACACAGTCGCAGCGAATCACCTGCGGCTTTGCTGCACCAGGCATTAGGGTGGCCTTGGCATACACGGCAAGAATGATGGTTGCCAATCAGTAGTGCGGGGCGCGTGCAGTCTGGTTGGACCCATTTCTGGCAGCCGGAGGCCATGGTTCAGCTTGTGCGAGATTAGTGTGGGAGGTTGGTGGAGATGTAGTCGGAGGAATGGAAGAGAAAAGGACCTTTATAGGATGGTTTCTGGTGCCACGCGCTGTGCAGATTGCTCGGGTCCACGTCTGTGTCTCTCAACCTCAGGAATCACCGGCTGTAATGGTCAACAGAGCATTGGAACGGGCAGTAACGGGCGACGGCGCACTGCATGGGGGGTGCTACGTGTACCCCCTGAAAAGTGGTGACATGAGGAAAATGTGCGCAATTAAGGAGCATGTCCTCGTGAGGGGTGCCCTATTAAGGAACACCCCCTGTTTACTTACTAGTTAGTACTATACTAGTTACCGCTAGTAGAGTAATCAAACGATCTTTTACCCCTTTTACGCTAAGTGATATTTTTGTTCTCACTGAGCTAGTTTTTGGACGTTCCCGATCCATTTTGGTATGGAAAGCGCTCGCAATGCGCTACAAGTTTCTTCCGTTTGCGCATCCGATGGCCCGAGCGCCGCCAACGCGGAGGAGGCTTGTCTTCTTCGCCGCCATTTTCCCGATTCCGACGTTTTCGTTTGGAAATTTTGGAAATTTTTTTATTGATTTTTCGATATTTCTACTGGGCCAGAGCCGCTGACGCTGCCCAGGGCGCTGATTCCGCGCAAGCCGGGAGGCTCACGCACTCGCGCGAACATCGCAGCCGCCAAGAATCCTCACCGCCATCCGATCGTGGAGGAGGATCGCCTCCTCATGACGCCGTACACGCGCCCCCTCTCCGTGCGCGAGAAGTTTCTCGCCAAGCGCAAGATCCTACCGTGCCCGACCTGCCGTGCCGTGGGACCTTCAGCCTAAACACGAGCGCGCAGAAGCGCGCCGTTATAAAGTGCCGGGCGTGCAGCAACCGAGTCATCGGCTTCCGCGTCGAGAAGATATTCGCCGAGACTGCTCTACCCGCCTAGACATTCGAGGACAAAGAATCAAGTTCGAGCGACACCGATTAAGAAGCAGGTCAAGGGCAGGAATCCCTCGCTCTCAAGCCAATCCCCGATCGTGAGACTGGCACGGATCTGGGAGGCTGATCGTATACAGGGTGGATCCAGAGGCTGAAGTGTGCAGAGCCCGGCTTACATAGACAACCAGCGACGGCCTTGGCCCGATTTTTGGATGTGCCAGGCCATATCAAAAAAAACGGTCGTAATCTTGAAATTCGGCCGGCAAAACCGCGTGCAAAGGCCGGTACAGTAATGGTAAAAAAAGTTGGATCTTTTTAGACTTTGGCACGCCGAATGGCACGCCAGAGCCTATACTGTACTGGACACGCTTCCTCACTGTCAGCACCGCCCGGTACACTTTAAATCCACTACTACGGGGCAGGTGGGCCTGCCAAGGAGACTTTACCAGAACGCACAAGACAACTCAGGAACACATACACAAGATTCAAGAGCACAAGCTACTTCCCGATCGAACCCGGGATACCCACAGATGGCCCAGCCGGGACTAACGGCTATGCACAGCTCGCGGGCGCCAATCAATACCCTCTCCCACCATCACCTCCTTCACACAGACTCAACGTGCGGGGGGGGGAGCAGAGCGGCCATGGACCGACGCCGTCCCAGATCAACTGCCGGTTGGCATCGACAACCACGCAGTGCTCGGACGGCCCTTGCAGAAAGGCTACAAACACTCCTTGCGGGCAGATGCCAACGTTTCGCATGGCTTACGATTAATCCCCGCAACCATCTCCACAAAAGCTTGCGTGCCTGCAACTTCACCTGGAACCGGTTGAGTAAGTTGGGAACCTCACTCACCCGACATCACCTCAACGCCACCCCTGGGCTTGCACGAAGAAGTGCCGGGCAGCATCCCGCCCGAGTACGATGTCGATACCATTCGGAGCGGCGGCAAGAAGGCAATTGCCACTGCGCTGTAACTTCCAGACCGGCCATGACCCTTCACGTACAACGTGTGCACATTGAGAATCTCCGGCCAAGTCCTGGGACTGGCTACCACAAGACGGACGCTAGGGTGCTCTCGCAGGAAAGTCAACACATGCTCCATCAACCGCTTGGAAACCAGCTCTTCATTTCGCAACTCGACGGCCCTGAAGCGAACTGAAGGCCCATACCGGGGCACATCCTCGGAACGTACCTTCGGCGACAACACCAAAGGCCTCCATAACTCCTGGACCACTGTCCCTGACGAATGGAGCAGCATGTCACGCCTCTGATATGGGAAGAAAGTATTGTGGGGACCGGTCTTGCTCTTGACGCATACATCTCGCCCTCCTCCATCACTACCCCATCCGTCCCGCAGACCGATCCCCACAAACGAAGACCCGAACAATAATAGGATCATCATCCTTCGACGGACGATACAATGCTATCTCTCCAGCTTCGATCTTGGCAACGTTCCCCGGAACTGGGACCCGCCCTACCACGACCACCCAGGCGCGACCCACTCCCACTTCTTCGGCTTCAATCTCCCTCCGACTATGCCCAGCCACAACTCGTGGCGACTTCTCGGCTACCTTCGCGGCTACGGCACCACTCCCGCCTCGCGCGACCACCGGCGACTTCCGCTGCTGCTTCTCAGCTCTCGGTTCAGATGGACGAGCCTCCGCGCCTCTCTTCGAGCTGGACTCGATTCGATCCTCTCACGTCTCGCCGCTGCACGCTCCTCCTCAGCCGCACTCTCATCCGCATTTGAGCCTAGCGCAGCCAGAACAAGGCAGCGCTCCTCCGCGTCGGCCTGTTAGGCTGTCTGATTACGACCTCTCAACACCATGTTGCTCGGTAACCAGTGGCTGTGGTGAAGATTGGTAACAAGTACAAGAAGGGACGATGGGAAGGAAAGGGATGAAGTGTATTCTTGAAGAAGACCGGGTGTTCCCAACAGCAACAAGCGCCTATAAATATTGTTGGTTGGGCTCGATTCAGACTCCTACCCAATGCTGGAAGGTGATTCTCTAGAATTCGGCCCGGTGGAATGGCTTGCAAGCGCATATTTGGTCTCGCGACAAAATCAAAAAAGATTTTTTTGGTTTTGGCCCGACGAATGAACTGGAAAACATATCATCGTTGGCAATTGTACAGCACTCCACATGGCATTAGACCATTACAGGATTTACTGTAAGCACCCGTAGCTGCTGCAGTGTGTGTAAAGGCGTACAACCCAAAGGAGCTCTAAGCGCGGTAAGAGGCCACTCCACTTCTCAATCCCACCCTAAAATTCGGCACTAGGAGTAGGAAAGGACAGTGTTTCGTGTTTCCCATTGGTACTAATACTAGAACTTTCTTTTACTAGTACTATAAATTTTTTCTCCTTGTTCTAAACCTTTTTGTCAGACACTGGAGCTGACTGAGCAGATGTTGGTGAAGCTGCCGAGGAACCGCAACGGCGCGGAGTTCACATTCGATAAGGGGAAGTCGGTTCTGCATAATTGTGTAGTTGAGTTCTTGTTAATGCGGCTCCGTGTGGCCTCGGGTTTTCGGCACGGGTGTAAGCGAATACCGCCCCATTCATAGTGATTTTTCTTATCATGCAACATGAAATGAACTACTACTAGATAATACTAGTATAAATAGTAGTAGTACTACTTAGAGTTAGTGGTAGAAAACCATTAGTAACGAGGGTTACGAGCGTTACTAACAAGAGTTAATATTAGTTACACACCAGTCCGTTAAAATCACGACACATTGACGTTATGGATGCTGCTCGAGGATGACATGGTTTTTTGGTGATATCACAAAACTTGCATGAATCAATAGTGTTTGATAGATTTTTTGCATTCATTGTCCCACATAGAATTTTTTCTGCAACAATAATTTGATGTCATAATTTGAGGGACCACATACATGGTTGTGGAAATTATTATTTTTCTTTCGCAACCCAAGATTTCTTTTGTTGTATTAATATTATTGGAACAAATTCCAGATTCAAATGAGTTTCCAAATCCATCGGAGTATTTTATAAATTTGTTCCCAGTTACACAACATTGGTGACCATGACCCAACAATGTAATTAAATGGATTAATTTTTCTGTTGATATAAACAAAATACTACTTTGTTTTACATGAATAGCATTTGATATTCTTGTAACATTTCTCCAATAGCCCATTGTAATGATCCATTAGTTATTAGATGTCTGATTGTAACTGATTACCATTATCTAAAATAGATGATAGAAACATAGAGCCGATTTTTTCCTTTTTTTGCTTGAACGGGCTGCATTTCCATTTTTCCAGAAAGGAGTTTCTATGTATTTCGAAAGATCACTCAGATCTCCATCACAATCAGGTAAAATAAAACATGAAAGTGCTCTTAATTCACCAATTCCCATTCCATTATACAGTGCTCCATCATAAAGTAAGGGACTTAGGTAAATTTCTTTTGATGGAGAATCAAGCACTGTTTTAGCCATATGAAATGTTACAAAACTAGGCACTTTTTGTATTTAATATTCACAGCATTTTACATTTTTGAAGATGGACCTAACAGGGATAAATCGTCGGGAGGTAAAATACTCAGAGCCAAATACCCCAAAAAGGAGGTGTTGCAAGCGACAAAAGTGCTATCAGGGTATAGTTGAGCGAGCAAAAAGGGGTGGATAAGGACGACAGTTGAAAGGGCTACAAGTAAGTATAGAAGGAGCAGGGTGCACCACTGATGCTCTGTGACCAGCGTAAGGAAAATGGTTCTTGGGTCTGAGGTTGACTTTCAACTTCCTACTACTCAGGACTTGAAGTTGTCTCCCAACCTGCTTGAACTACACAAGAGGAAGCACTTTACTCAGCTTATATGGACTTTTTGACTAGCCTTAAAGTCTCAACTAAACATTCTAAGTACAAAAATTCTTCAAATGAAAGTGTGAGCCAGAAAGACTAACAGTAGATACTATCCCAATAAATATACATAGATTTATTCCTTATAATTTTAGTCCTCGAGATCAGATCCAAGCAATTGCCCCAAAATATCCATACCCAATGCAGTTCCTACAAGTCGCACCGAACAGGCCAGATTTCTAGACAGCCCGTTTGGACATATCCATTTCCTGCAATCCCTACTCACAAGCTTGAATTTCCTCTTCACTCCCGTCAGAAGAGTCAGAAATAACGGATACCCCTCACTCTCCCTTCCGTCCTCCACAGCAGCTCCCCTACCGTTGTACACCAGTGGTTCCCAGGTGCCTACCCAGTCCTCTTCACCTCTCGATCCTTCCACCATAGTCTCAGACTACTCGTCTTCTACCTGTTCTTCTGCCTCCTCTTCCGCTGGCTCATCTTCTGCCTCCTCTGCCCCTCGAAGCAGTGCCGGCGGACCCACTCCCGAACGCTTTCCCGGTCCGTTCTTCTACAATAGTCATCATAGTTTGTTCGTCCACTGGCCATCAAGGCCAGGGCGTTGGGGGCGCCGGCCTCGGGTTGACTTGGCGATGATGAGGGAGGGCGGATGTTGCTCATGTTGAGGGGAAAAAGGCGTGAGCCGATAGGGTAGTTGATGGCGGGGGGTTTGACTCATTGGCGTTGATTTCGAACTTGAAATAGTGCGAAGTTTTCGAGAAGTTTCAGTGCCTTGGATGAAATCATAAATGCTCAATGCCGCAGCTTTCAATTTGCATGCAATTAGGGCAATAAATAAAAATCTGCTTGATAAAATATCGGAACTGATTTTGGAAGACAAAGCGGATCGAAAGATTTCTTTTTTGAAAAAGGCGGACCAAAATCCTCAGAGACAAAATGGAAATGGAGTTGTGCAGCGAATTTGGATTCACAGAGGGAAATTCATTTCATGATTTTGTTCGTAAAGGAAAATTAGTGGGAATAGTTGTTTTCGAAAACTCAGAGGTCAGGGAAGAAGAAAGCAGAAGTTTGTGGAGAGGACCGCTCTCCCACAGGAAGGACCGTTTCTGCAACAGCAGAACCTTTAAAAAATTTTAGCACCCTCGCATTTATGTTTTCCACTAGCCCAATGTTCTTTTGGTATCTGGCGAAAGTCTTCTTGGTCCGATGCCCCAGTTTCGCTTTACTAAAAGAATACATAAGTACTAGTCATGTCGCCCTCGCCCAATCGGCATCGCACTAGGCTTCGGGTCCCTTGCTATCGGTATCCGTCGGCATTAAGATGCCAGCGTGCGCAGTTCCTTTCAAGTAGCGGACGAGGTGCTTCAGTGTCTTCCAGTCGCTTGGTGCCGGATCGTTCTGAAACTTCCCGAGCAGGGACATTGTTGTGGCAATTTCCGGGCGCGTACGAGTTGACTGGTAGATAAGCGACCCGAGCACATGAAGGTACTGCACTGAAGTCAGCTCGTTTTGCTCCTCGCCAGTTGCCGGCTTGCGTTCGCGGTACAGTGGATGATTCAGAGGCAGAGGTGTAAGCACCGGCTTGCAGTCCTGCATCTTGGTGGCGGCGACGACACGTGTCGTGTACGCCTCTTGCGTCATGAGTAGACCATCTGGACGTCGCTCGATCTTTATACCGAGGAAATGACTGCACAACCCCAGGTCGATTATCGTCAAGAGCTCATTCAGCTTCTTTTTAGCTGCAGTCACGTCAGTGTTCGTCCCAATGACGAGTAAATCGTCGACGTACGCGACGATGTCGACCGTGCTACGATCTGGGCCCCCGATGAAGAGGCAGTCGCTTGACTTTGCACGACGGAATCCGACTTCGGACAGTTTAGCAGTCATGTGTTCGTACCACAGCTTAGGCTTAGGCTTAGACGCTTGGCGGAGACCGAAAAATGATTTCACCAATCTTAGAATCCTTCCGTTCGCGGACGAAACTCCAGGGACGGTGGGTACTCGTACCCAGATCGTATCGGTGTCTGGCAGTCTGGCGTGTAGGAACGCGCCTTTAACGTGTAGTTGCTGCACAGTCCACTTCTTGTAGACGGAAACGGCAAACATCAGACGCACAAGCTCGATGCAAGCCACAGTAGCGTACATCTGAGCATAATCGGGAACGTCAGCTTGCAGATTCCCATGGACTACGATTCGTGCTTTGTACTTTGCCACGTTGACGTCGGCGTCTCGCTTGACCCGCAGTACTTTACCCGGCGGTAAGACATCTGCTTCTTTCGGAGGATTGCATCCATCTCCTTTAGTCCAGGTCTTATTGCACTCGATGCTGTCGAACTCGTCCTTGATGGCTTCGAGCCACTTCTGACTGTAAGCCGACTTGAGCGCACGTCCCAACTTGGGTCGTCAGGCAGTTCGACGATGTCCGTCCGTGCAGCACAACTGCAGTTAATGTCACCACGTGCCCGCAGATTTTTACGCTGGCGGGTTTATCATCGTCGTCGTTATCACTGTTTTCGCTATCGTCGGAGGAGTCTTGATTGTTACTCTCTCCATGTTGGGTCGGCTTGGACGGAGTGTACATCAGGTACTCATCGACAAAATAATCTGTCTTTCTGTCATTTGGCGTGTCGTCATGGACGTCGATTTCGACCATGTCCTCGGCGTTGTCATTATCACGCTAACGTCGAGTTCCGTCGTCGAATACTGACTGTCCCGGAAAGACCTTCTCGCGCGCGTGGACGTGTTTAGTCCTGAAGATTCCGTCTGAAGTGAGGACTAGGTAGACACCGCCGCCGTCATGGTACAGACAAAGGCCGTCACGAACTCGAGCCTCTAACGTCCCCAGTTTCCTGACTGAACGTCGGTAATTGACTTGACAGCCAAAGGGACGCATATGCGACAGACCAGACAGACGTCGACCGAAAGACACTTGACATGGTACATTCTTCGTCGCACTGTGTCGAAAAATGTTTTTACAGTCTGCAACATGTCGTAACGCCTGGTCCCAGAAGCCGAGCGGAAGCTTGGCTTGTGCGAGACATGTCCTTGCGAGGCCAAAAATCGTCTGATTCGTGCGCCCGGAGAGTCCATTTGATTCTGGCGTATACGAGGTTGTAATCGACACTTGTACATCTTCGTACACCAGCGCTTCGAGCGCGCGGGTGAACACGAGCCACCATCGGTGTGGACCCGTTTGACTGTGCAGCCGGTTTGCCTTTCGCAGAAGCGCACGAGCGGAGGACTGCGTCGGATGCGTCGGCCTTCGACTTGATTGGGCGGACAGAAGTATAGAGCGAGTACTCATCGACTATACAGACAAAATAGTGGTGTCCGCTGACGGATTTCGTCTCGATATTCCCCTTTGTGTCGAATTGAAGCGTGCCTATCTCAGTGGCACGCGTCAAGGAGCCGGCGAATTGGCGACGATACTTGCCTTTGAGACAGTCTTCACAGTCCGTCGCCGTGCACGACGTGTTTTGGAACAGCCTGGACTGGACTTCACGTCTCACAGACTTCAAGGGGAGTCCGTGATCCAGGCCAAGGTGCCACAGTTTGACAGTACTTTCCTCTGTGTTGATTGATTGGTTTCTGCCTTCTCGGTTGTGCAGGAGTTGTCGGTTCGTCTTCACTGTCGTGAGCGCCCCCTGCACTGTTAGTACTGATGTCGCTGTCGGTTTCGTCATCTGTCGCGGCCTCGAATGAGGACATACTGCCTTCCGCATCTTCTGCGGCTACGCAACTGGTCGGATCCGTCTCGAGCATGTCTCTCGCGATGGCCATCATGGCGGAGACCTTCTCTTCCTCCGAGTCGGAAAGGCGAGGCAGCGATGTCGAACCGTCTTCGCATACGTAGAACAGTCCGTCGCGGTCTTGTTCAGCATGGCCGAGTGTCGACATGTCCTCTAGCAAGTCGAAAAGAATAGCACGTCTCGGGATGAACAGTACCCCAATGTCCTTCTTCACCAACGATCGTACCGACCATAGGCCCATGCCTGCATTAGGGACAACGAGTTTGTCTGACAAGTTAACATTTCGCGTGTCGGAATCCGTCGGAAAGCGTACTTTGCTCACGTCTTTGTGACTAGCGCTAACTTTCGATTCGTCAGCCAGTGTGATCTTTGTGTAGCATGGCAATTTCAACTGTACGCGGTCTTCGTGCGGCGTGATGTGCGACCTCGTCCCCCTGTCAAAGCATCATCCTGTCGGATTTCAGACCGTTGTGTGATGTAGCATCGCGCGGCATGGCGGAAAGCTCTTCGACCTTCTCTTTCTTGCGATGACTTTCAGATTTTTGACCTTCCCTCGGCTTGCGGGGCTGCCAATCCAGGATATCCTTGACGACTTTGGACGGTACATCAACGCGTCTATTCTCACCAAGCAGTTGAGGAAGCACTGCGCCGTCGAATGGCTCGTCTTATGACAGATCTGACACCACTGTGCGCAGAGCTCGCCCAGCCGTTTTGTGAACCGTTTTGCGATAACGACTTGGCCTCTTCAATCAGACGGCTCGTCACTTCTTCCCACGTGATTTCGGATTTTGCCAGTGTCTTGATCGCGGCAGTCCCGGCTGCAGGTCGAGTACGTCAACGGACGCGACAAGTATGCCAATAGCGAGCGACTCGTCGAACGTCGTCCACATGTTGCGGAGTTGCTCCAACAGCGCGACCATCTTATCTACGTGTTTCGGCATGTTTTTTTCAGACTACTGTACCGCGTCGAAACGAGTTCCGACATATTGGCAATCTTCGAAGCGTAGAACGCGATTCGTACCGTCGGTCGAGCTTTACCAACATCTCCGCCGGATTTCCAATAATAGCACGGACGACGTGCAGCGCCTGATGGTTAAGCGTACTGACAATCGGGTTGCTCGCTTCGCGTCGATGTTCCGCATCGTCGGTGCCGACATCTACAGCAGCGGTCGACGTTGTTCCCCGGTGCTTGACCACGATATCGACGAAGTCTTTCTCAGTCCTTTCGCGTCGATAGCTGCGACGATGCGAATGCGCCAGAGCGAGTAGTCTCTTTTGTCGTCGAGCGCGCGGATGCGAATCTTCTCGTCTTGATCGGCCATGTTGAGACGTTTCCGGAAAATAGGGCTGATAGCGCCTGGATGAACGTTGCTAAGCAGGGTTCATGCTACCTCTGGGTCCATTACCTTTTGGCATCTGGCGAAAGTCGTCTGGGTCCGATGCCCGCGGTTTGCTTTACTAAGGACGATCCATAAGTACTTGTCGTGTCGACGCTTGCGTCATATTTTGGTGACGTCATCGACCGTAAGCATAATGCATGTGCCACTCTAAATAGGCGTGGCTAAATCTAATAAGGGGTGACTGTACAGTCTGCATGGCTGTACGCCAGAGGAGGAGGAATTGCCGGCACGACTTGGGCGTAAGCGCCAGCGCGCACTAGCGCACGCGTGCACTGGAGGATAGTGCACTGACACCGCGCGATACATCTCAGCATGTTCAATTTCAGCACATCGGTCAGATGCCAATTTTGCTTTGAGTACAGCAAATTCTCCAGGGGAAAGTTTATGCTCATGGGTTTTTGAAGCGTCTTTTTCTCCGTATGATGTATTTAAGTGATTTGAAAAAACATACTTTTGCGAATTCCCATTCATTTGTGTTACGTTTTCCGGCTTATCGCATGCACTCAAAGTAAATGATATCTCGGAATATTTGATTAATTCTAAAAGTTCTGCTTGTTCAATGTCTGCTTCTTCATCGTGATTCGGAGATGCAGCAGTCAAATTAGATACTAGCTGGTTTGGATCAAATTTCGAGCTGGCTAGGAGTAGAAATGATTTCAGTGCTCTATATAATTTTCGATTGCAATTGCATGAATGTAATTAGGCAATTTGAGCGTTTAAAAGTGATTCAAATTTTTTGAATGACTCAGTACCACTACAAATAGCGTGCAGAAGATCCAGAAACCTTTGAAATGCATCCAATACTGATGATAGAGTCCCGTACTGTCTGCGTAATATACTGTAACTAGTAGAGGACTACTTATAGAGGTAGTGTAGAAAACTATTAGTGACGAGGGCTACGAGAGTTACTAGTGACGAAAAGTAATAGTAGTTTTACTAATAGTAACTAATACCTCTAGGTGGTATTCCACTACTATTTATACTCGTAACTAATAGCAGCTACCCTCTAGCTATACTGCTGGTAACTAGTACAAGTAACAACTAATAGTTTATCCTAGTAGCAGTAATAGTTACTACTGCTAGTTATAGTACCAATAACTAGTAGTTTTACAACTACTAGTTTTCGCCTACTACCTCCAGAGGTCCCTCCAGAGGTAGTCCTATACAAATATCTCTCTAGATAACAGGCCTTTATCAGCACCAGCGGTTCTATCGGCCGCTCGCTACACTTATTGTATCCGGAGATTGGTTTCTGAGATTTGCTTGTCGCGTTGACACTAAGGCTGACGCTGTCGCAACTAATTAGTAGTAGCTATACCAGGTATATTAGTAGAAGTTACTACTACTATAACCAGTAGTATATTTCAGTACTAAAAGTATTATACTAGTACAACTAATACTATAACGAGTAGTAGAATTATAGCTAGTAATAGAGAACTACCTCTACTGAGGTAGTAATTACTACTACCAGTTATAATTGTTATACTAGTAGCGGCTAGTAGTGGTAATAGGGTTTTTTGGCTACCTCTTTCAAGCACGCTTCCGCTTAAGCGCGTGTTATTCAAGAACTGCGCGGAAAGGCAGCAGTCCAGACACATTATTCGTCTGAAGTCGCTCGAATTTTGTAACATCGGATGTAGCCAGGGGAACTATCCTAAGTATAGAACTTACCATCTAGGTTCCATCGCGACACGGGTTGACGGCGCGAAGAAGCCATAAAAGAGTGACAATGGTAAAATGGCTACTGCTTCGGCTAAATGAAGGGGTATACCAACCGCCGACACTGATGCGCAAATCAAACCAATATTTGAAATAGCTGCCTATTTATTGTAGAACTCTGTTGCTGTTTCATGTAACACATATGTAATAAATACACTGGGAAGGTTCATCTTTTCTACGCCCTAAATAAATTCCCAAATGGAGTGCTTTGATTGCCTGCAATAAAACTTTAACTCAACGAAATCTTGATGGACTTAGTTTGGGAAACACATTTCTGTTTAAACCATGATTATAGACGTGCTGTCACTCAACACAGCAGTAAGTCGACCACTTATGTAGCTGAAAATTCACAAAGGAACTTTGGGTACTGAGCAGGCACACCGCTTACATCGTGATTATTATTCATAGTATGCATAATGTGTCTAATCATCCAATCAAGGCGCTCAGGATATCGCACACGCAATTCCGAAACAGCGTAAAAGATGTTCAACCTGATTAGGGGCGCCTAAGTGTCGGTCCCCCTCAATAATCTTCTGATTGGTCAAACAGAAAGATTGCGCAATAGTGATTTTAGATATTTCGAGTAAGAACAAGAGTGGTGCAACCTGCGCGCTATATAACTAGGCTTCCAGCGACCGTCTTGCAATGCGTACCAGACAATTATTTCACATCTACCAAGCGCTGTTCCAGCCATCAAAATTTCAGAAGTCACACTTACCGTCTACCATGTTGTCCCTGACCTATCCATCGATAGAGAGCGTACTGCTGCATTGGCTCTCGCCAATGCCTACCAGAGATTGAACCCGCTCCTTCGTTGCCGCTCAATGGACGTTCTCCTCTTCTTTATACGTCACGGCGACCAAGACAGCACATTAAAGCAGCGAGTGGAGAACCATTCTTGTGTCGTGCGCATTCGCAATGCCGATGGCGAACTGAAACCGATGATCGAGCGGAAATTTAATGCTCACAGGTCGAACCGCGCGTGTTGCATGGCCATGGTGTTGATGCTGAAGTATGCATGGCTAAATATCTGCTGCAGCTGTCATCTTCACGCCTCTGCATCGGCTTTACCGCACATTGTGCGCGCAAGAGTGTTATCTCCAAACGCACTAAAAGAGGAAGTTCTTACACTTCTAAGGTTCGCGACTAATGGAGCGAAATGTGTGCCCGCTACCCTGTCCTGTTGAAGAGTGTTCACTTCATCTGCTATGTCGCCGACCGCAACTTGGAAATCTTCCAGTACTCGCAGTTCCAGAAATATTACACGAATGTAGTCCAGCGCAAGTCGACAAAGGTGGTGAATGGCGCTCCTAAGCCTCCAGCCACAAGCCAGCGTGCCATTGATCAAGTCACCAGCTATAACTTATCTTTGAACCGCGTCACAATCGTCATTGCAAGCCGTCCAAGCCGTGCGATCGCACCAAATCGTTTGAAACCTGTTGTTGCGGCCATTCAGCAGATCAACGTCCTTTCAGGCCTAACCAAAGTGCAAGGTGTGTTTGTAGGCAATAGTGCCCCTTTGGTGACCGAATTGCAGGCTGACCAGAACCTTCGGAATATATATTTTACCGGGTCAGTCTCTTCACAGCAAGCTTACCTGGAGTACCTTAAGGACATAATGAAGTTACGCCTTATCGTTGTGCTACCTAGCGATGTCCCAGAAGAAAGCGCCCCGATTTTTGGGGGAGAAGCCGATTCGGTTGGAATGCCGCTTATCGGTTCCGACCGCGGCGATATTTCAAGTATATTGCGTGTGGACAATGAGCGCTGGGTATCACCGTGCCTCTGGGAAATGACGAATTCACCAATGTGAGGGCTTTTCGTCAGGAACTTGCTAAGTTGGAGGATGATGTGAGGCTGTATGGCAGGCTGGAAAATTGCGCTAAGGCCGACTTTATGCAGAAGTTTCGTCTTGATCTCACTGCTCAGTATCAGCTCAGCCATTACCCTCTGGTGCCAGCGCTTCCTCTCGTTAACGCTAAACGTGATGAGATATCTCTGTGTGAACAAGAAGGACTTCCCCATGCATTAGGCGAGGAGAAAGGCCCTTACCGAAGAATAAGGACCTCGCACCGGCCCCAGGCGGCCGCGCCAGCTATCGCCGTGGCACAGGCTCCAGCCCGGGCTCCCCGCGGGTCTCCTGGGCTGACATCGCGAGACGCCCCGGGAAATCCCCGCTACATGCGGGAGCTAAGGAGAAGGTAGAGGAAGGTCTGGCAGCCTTGCAGGCAGCTGGTTCTCAACCGCTCAAGCCCTCGCAGAACGCGGCCTGCCCGCGCCCGACCCCCGTCTCATTTGGCGGGATCCCCAGAGGCTCTATCGGCGCCCTTCGCAGGGCTCTTCAGGTTAGCATCCCCAAATAGGCGGTACTCAAGCTGTCCTTCACGGGCACCTCCTCCGTTGAGATCCTCTGCCGCGAGGATGTCACCGACCGCCTCGTGCCCGGCATGAGGCTCCCGGGCTTCCGCCACCTCGCCAAGTTTAATCCCGCCTGGTTAAACGCCTCTGGGAAGTACATGGACTCCCACTGGATCCAGCTGTGTGCCTGCTACTGCCGACGAAGCAGAGCCGCTTCCAAAACTACCTCGCCCGATCCTAGGGCATGGTACCTAGAGAAGTCCAAGGCCCTCTTGGCTGGAGAGCCATCGCTTGCCAAAACGACCCGAGCCCGCACTGCCGCACAAACCGAGAGCGAAGACTCGATTGCCTCGAAAAACTCCGAGGAGGCCGCCTCCGACCGAGACAAGAACGACTCGGGCCTGATGCCCCCAAGCTCGTTCCCTCTGTCACCACTGCTGAGTCGAGCCAGAACATCCCCGACAACATGCCCAGACTTTCTGCTTTGGCAGAGTCTAGTGCTCCTGACCGTCATTCCGCCTCGGGCACTACAATCGGAGCAGCTTACCCGCTACAGTCCTCGGGAATAGCAGATGATGACTCGCAACGAGACTCATCACGTGGAATATTCGCGGCTGGGCGCGACCGAAGGACTCCAAGGTTGCCGAACTGGCAACAACGGCAGACGCGCTCCTCCTAGCGGAGACCTGGCACGGCTGCCCCCTACCGGACCGGCTACGCGACTTCAGCGAGCTCTCGATATTCCCCCACTCTACCCCCGGCCGATACCGCAAAGGCGGAGGCATCACTTTCTCGTACCCCTTTAACCCCGCGCGGCGCGACTTCTAGGGCAGGTGGAAACACCAGCCTTCCAAATCATCGCGCCATCCCTCTTCTCCACCCCCACGAACGGCCCATATCTGCGACCGAACCCTCACTCAAAGACCTCCGGAGCTTCTGATCCCACATTCTACGCTGGTTCAAGGCCCTGCAGTCGTCTTTGGGGACCTGAATGCCATGCACAAGAACTGGGATCACTCCACGAACAATTCGGGCCGGTTCTTCCTCGAGCGCGCCCCACGTCATGGCTTCTGTATCCAAACACTGGCTTCTCCTACCTTCTCGTCCCCACAAGGTACCAGCACCGTCGATTCACTATTTCTACGGAACATCCAAGTAAACTCTTTGACGACGTCGGAGAATGAAGGGTTTTCGGACTATACGCCATTCCACGCGGATATACTCTCTTCCCTCTTCTCTCGCCGCCCCGAAAGCCTTCTCTAGAACCGTAGCTGTCGCAAAAAGGTCAACGCCGACTACCAGCGACTGGTCCCATCCATCGTGGATTAGTTGAACCAGGCTAAAACCCCGGAAGAGCTGGCTGACTCCTCTCGGTCCCTGGCAGAATCCACTCTCCGTCCTCGGACAGGTTTCCGTAAACCTCGCCAGGCACGGTTCCGCCCGGGCTGGTCAGCTGCCCTGAACGCAAGGCCAAGTTACGCTCCAAGCTACAGCGGTCCTCACACCGGAAGACCTCCTGCAGGATCGCGCCTTGGACCGCGAAATCAAGAAGGTGCTCCGCCGAAATCGTCTACGTCTCCAGCACCGCCTTCATCTGGACCTGGACACTAACCAGCCACTTGTGGTAAAGCAAGCCGTCAAGTGCCTCCTCTCATTGGCTGGTCGCACGACTGGACCACAAATCAGACCAGGTGCATGGATTTTCAGGCGAGTAGTTGGCCATTGACCTGTGACGCGAGTATCCGGGAGCCATTCACTCCACTGCCAGAGTTCACTAGTCACCTTCAGACCGCGATCGCCAGCGCGGAGAAATGAAAGGCTCCGGAACCAGATCACATTCGTATGGAGAGATTGCAGTTGGATCCTGCGCTTTTTTGCGCAGCTTTTTCGACCCTATGGGCGGCAATGAGACGTACGGGGTCGGTCCCGTCCCTTCCTCGGCGGGGCCTTGACCCCAGTCCCAAGGAGGCGGCTTCGGGCAACCAGAAGGACTATCGCCCAATCGTCCTCCTCTCCGTCTTCCGCCGGCGTCATTTCGGAGACTTTAAGTAGAGAGGTTGGCGCATGCTACACGTGCATCAAAACCAATTCGGGTTCGTTCAAGGCTCAAGCACGGAGATCCCAATTGCAAGAGTGGACACATTCCCCATCGAACAGAGGAGCCCACTGCGGTCCTCGACCGCAGGCAAGCATACGACCGGGTCCCCCGCGGACACTACTGACACTGCTTCGCAGTCGTCTCCCGGCAACCCGTACCACAGCTTGCCTGTCTCTTGGTCCCAATGCTCCTACGTGGCGCTAATCAAAGCCGATCGTACCGGGCGACATCGGGAGTCCCTCAGGGTAACCCGCTCAGCCCTATGCTTTTCGATATCTTTATGGAACCCTTTCGGAATCGCTGACCAATGGAAGAGGGCGAGACCATCTGTTTCGCGGATATGACATTCCCCTATCCGAATCACCCGCAGCTCTGTGGCAGGTCCTTCTCAAGGCTAGCTCGGCCTGCTCCGCTGGATGGTGTGGAACTGTGGCCGGTCTGCGGTGATCACCCATACTGATGACCCCTACCACCTTGACGACGAGGCCCTCCGATGCCTCCCGCAGTCCGAATACCTTAGCGTCCTTATCACCCCACGGGCGTGTCGGACCATGGCCTACTCTTTCGTTTGGACAAGGCGGATAGATGATCTCCCTCCTCTCCCACGCCACCTCACGGTGGAATCCGGACTACAACATCCGTCGGGCCCTCTTCAAGACCTTCGTTGCGTCACAAATGGAGTAAGCCCTCTACCTTCAGCCCCCAGCCCCGCTGCCCTCCTTCGGCCTCCATTATATCCATTGCTTGCTTCTTGCTTTCCCGCTACATGTGAGCTTGCTGCAGGTCGTCTCAGCGCCCCATAGTAAATTTTAATACTGTCGAGCGTGTTCTGGTTTCAGACGCGAAGGTCCGAGTAAGTAGTAGTAGGTGTATTAGGTCTCCTGGGTAGTAAGTGGGTTCCTTTACCAGTAAAGGTAAGTAGAATTTTTCTGCACAAGTAAGTAGAAATTACTTACTGTGCAAAAAAATACACCTAGAAAAATTAATAGTACTAGTAGAAAGTTCTAGTATATTACTAGTACTGGCAAAAAATAGTCTAGTACTAGTACAAAAAATGCTGGTACTAGTGGAAAATAGCATTACACCTTGTAAAACAGTATAAGTACAATTAGAAAACAGTACCGGTATTAGTAAAAGTAAGTAACAGTACTTGTACAAATAAGTCTTAGTTCTAGTACAAGCACTGGTACAAACAAGTGTTAGCTTCAGTATAAATAGTTATATACTGGTACAAGTAGGTACAAGTACTACTACAAGTACGTAGCACAAGTAGGTTCTAGTACTACTGAAAGTAAATACTATGACTGGGCAGCCGGCACGTTCATCTCTCATTGCCCCACCGCCGGGTGATTCGCGGTAAGAGGAGGAAATCATGGCTATTTTAATCCATGTCAAATAACATGTCAAATGAGGCCGGCTCTTACTTAAGGAATGTTGCAGTGTCTAAAGGCGTACAACCCAAAGTATTTCTAACCGCAGTAAGAGGCCACTCCACTTCCCTATCCCACCCAAAAATTCAGCACTAGGAGTAGGAAAGGACAGTGTTTCGTGTTGCCCATTGGTACTAAAAAATCGCCGAATTTTCGAATTTGGCCCGAAAACGGCCCCCAGGGCCGGTACAGCAATGAGCGCCATACCACAACTGTGGCCTTGTGCGGTGCCCCCCGCTGTGAGCCCGGGCACCTTACAGTTGGGAACCTCTAGAACCAACTCAAGACTCACGGTTTACCCATGCAAGCAAGACTATCAGTACGCAAGTTCTCCAAGGGAAGCCATCGTCTATAACCCGCAAGGACTGCTATGTGACGATACGACGGGGAAGAGCTCGCGGGCAGCAACCTTCACCCTCTTCACCCCGTCGCCGCCGCCACACAAATTCAATGTGCGCGCGGAACAACGGAGGGGCCAGGGATCCACGCTATCCTAAATCAGCTTCCTGGCCGCATCCACGCACACAATGGTCTGACGGCCCCTCCAAGAAGGCAATAAAGACCCGGTTGAGGCATCGGCCAGGGCCCCACAAGGATCGAGAGGCATTCGAGCCCGCATGGCGGGAGATAACTTCGTCGCCTCAGCCCTCACCGGAACCTTTGCAACAAGGCCGGCAACTCGGATACCTTGGGGCAGAACAATGAGGACCCTTCGGCTTGTAAGAAGAAATCACGGGCAGCCGCACGCCCAAGAACTAAATCAATCCCATTTTGTTAACGCCGCTAACAAGCAATTCCCACTGCGCTGGGTCTTCTAAACCCACCCCTGTCCTTCAAGTACAACGTATGTACGTTCGGAATGTTGGTCGGGCCCTTGGACTTGCTAACACAAGACGCACTCCCGAACTGTCACGAAGGAACTCGGTCATGTGACTTTTTGAAAATTTGCCTTGAGTACAGCGAATTCTCCAGGGGATAGTTTATGCTCGTTGGTTTTTTGAAGCGTTCCTTTTCTCCATATCAAGTATTTAATTGATTTGGAGAAACATACTTTTGCGAATCCCATTCATTTGTGTTACGTTTTCCGGCTTATCGCATGCACTCAAAGTAAATGATATCTCGGAATATTTGATTAGTTCTAAAAGTACTGCTTGTTTCGTGTCTGCTTCTTCATCGTGTTTCGGAGATGCAGCAGCCAAAATAGGTATTCGCTGGTTTGAATCAAATGTCGCGCTGGCCAGGAGTAGAAATGATGTCAGTGCTTCACAAAATTTCCAATTGCCCGTGCATGAATGCAATTAGGCAATTTGATCGTTAAACCGTGATTCAGAATTTTTGAATGACCCAGTACCACTACAAAGAGTGTGCCAAAGATCCAGAAACCTTTGAAATGCATCCGATATTGATTACAGAGTCCCGTACTGTCTGCATAAGATAGTGTAACTAGCAGAGGACTATCTCTAGAGGTAGAAGTAGAAAATTATTACCGAGTATTACGAGAGTTACTAGTAACGAGAATAAAAATTAGTTATACTAGAACGAACTGCTACCTCTAGGTAGTACTCTCCTACTATTTATACTAGTAAGTTATAGCAGGTACTACCACAAGTTATACTACTGATAACTAGTACAAGTAACGCCTAATGATTACACCACTAATAGCAGAAATAGCTACTGCTGCTGCCAGTTATAGTACCAATAACTAGTAGTTACTACTACTAGGTTTCGCCTACTACCCCAGAGGTCCCTCTACAGGTCGTCCTATACTAAAATCCCACCATATAACAGGACTTTATCAACAGCACCAGCGTTCTATCGGCCGCTGTCTATACTTACACGTATCCTGAGATTAGTTTTGGACATTTACTTGTGACGTTGACGCCAAGGCTGACGCTGTCGCAAGTAAATAGTAGTAGCTATAGTGGGCTAATTACTGGAATTTACTACTAGTTGTACTAGTCATTACTACTATTATAACCATTATTATAAATAGTACTACTAGTGTGATTACTAGTAACTACCAGTTTCTAGTAATACTAGTATAACTAGTAGAATGACTAGTAGTATACAGTAGCTATACTAGTAGTACACGACTACAAATAGTAGTATATAAATAGTGGTACACTAGTATAACTAGTACTACACTGCTAAAAATAGCAGTTTACAAATAGTAGTATACTTGTATAACTAGTAGTGTACTACTACACATTTGCTTGAGAAAGTGCTTGTGTTTCTCTATTTGTAGTAGAAGGTAAAGTATAACTAGTAGCAGCAGTATAGTACAGTAACTACTAATGGTGTAGTGATAGTAAGTACAATACTAGTTAGTACTACTAGCACTGATTACTTTACTAGTAGTAGCTTGTAGTAGTACCTACTATTAGTTACTGTACTACAATACTATACTACTAGTTGCTACTAAAACTATACTAGTCAGTATTAACTAGTGCTAAAGGTCGGTGTATTACTATATTAGTGCTAGTGGTAATTATTATAGTAATCAATCGAGCTTTTACCCTTTTTGCGCTAGGTGAGATTTTTGTTCTCACTGAGCTCATCTTAGGACATTATCGTTCCATTTTGGTATCGCTGGAAAGCGCTTGCGACGCGTTACAAGTTTGTTTCGTGTACCCACGCCGGTGCGCCGAACGCCTCCAACGCGGAGGAGGCTTGTCGTCTTGGCCGCCTTCTTTCCGATTCGCGACTTTTTCGTTTGGAATTTTTGGAATTTTTTTATTGATTTTTGGATATTTCTACTAGGCCAAAGCAGCCGACGCTGCCTTTGGCCCTGATTCCGCGTAAGCCTGGCGGCTCATGCACCCGCGCGAGCACCGCCTCCGCCAAGAATCCTGACCGCCCTCCGACCGTGGAGGAGGATCGCCTCTTTATGACGCTGACCACGCGCCGCCTCTCCGTGCGCAAGGAGTTTCTCGCCAAGCGCACGATCCTACGGTGCCCAAACTGCCGCGCCGTGGGGACATTCAGCTTAAATGGGAGCGCGCAGAAGCGCGCCATTATCAAGTGCCGGGCGTGCAGCAACCGAGTCACCGGCTTCCGTGTCGAGAAGATCCTCGTGTTAGGCGCGTGCTGATAGGAACGGATTTTTGTCGCCGTCATCTACAGACTTTTAGTTTACTGTATTAACTCCCCTTGTCCAAAATTGCGTATGGTTCCGGTCCTTCCTCGTCCTCCGAGAGCCTTGCTTATCATTACCGCGGTCCCCTTCAAATTTACTTCCATGTTATTTAGATATTTTTATACTGTATCTACCCCTCTGAATCGATCCCGAATCAGGTTCCTTTCCCCTTTTTGCTTACCTCCGCCTCCAAATTCGCTTTTTTGAGAAAAAGGGCGCAAATGCACTACTACAAAATCCCTTGCAGATTTATTTTACCTATTCCTAATCTATAGAAACTGCCCCTGGAGCCTATTTAAACCCCTTTATTCCAAGTTTCAAACGTCCCCGATCATTTTACTCATCATCCCTCTTCCCCCACACACCCAAAACACCCTCTCTTGCCTCCCATTCCCAAAAGCCTACCAAAATGAACAATCTACGCCCCTCGAAAGTCATATCCAAAATATCGCCATCCCCGCTCCCTAAACTCTACTCCCCTACTTCCTTTCGGACCTACTGACAGCGATGACTACCTGCGCCGGAACCAAAAAGGTGATCGAATTCGTGCGTCGCCTTTTTGTTGAGGATGAGGCGGAGGAGGTAAGTAAGGGGAGTGGGACATCAAGGAGGGAGCTGGGGAGACCTTCGAGGAGTGGGTAGCCCATGAATTGGTCTACTAGGTTAATAACGGGGAGGATGATGAGGAGGAAAAGGGGAAAGAGGAGGAGGGGAGGATGGAGAGGACGAGGACGAGGTGGATGAGGAAAAAGGGGACATGGGAAGTGTTGGAGTGGCGGGGCCTGGACTGGAGAGAATGCAACAAGTGGTGGCGACGCTGGAACCGGATGGAGATATCTTTAGTATAGATATCTCCCAGGAGGAAATAGAGAGCTATGAGCCGTTCGCAGATATCTGTGGGGACTGCTTGGGCAGCATGGATATTTTGGAGGAGTTTTTTGGATCTGATTTAGAGAATGGGAAATAAGAGGACCTCATTGATTGTTAGTTTCTTAAGTATCTTTTGTGTAGAGTATATCGTCCACACAAATCGTTTTTATGCATTTCCTGGTACTTTCTGCAGTTTTGTTCGGACTTTAGGGGTAGCCAAAAGTCTATATAAGCTGAGTAAAGTGCTTCCTCATGGAGAGGTCAAGCAAGTTGGCAGACAACTTCAAGCCAAGTCCTGAGTAGTAGGGAGTTGAGAGTCAACTTCAGACCCAAAAACCTTTTTCCTACGCTGCTCACAGAGCATCAGTGGTAGACCCTGCCCCTTTCATTCATACTTGCTTGTAGCCCTCTCAACTCTCTTCCATATACACTTCTTTTTGTTGGTACAACTATACTCCGGTAGCACTTTTGTCGCTTGCAACACCTCCTTCTTGGGGTAGGTAGTTCTGAGTATCTTTTCTCCCGACGATTTACCCTTATCACCTCGCCGAGGTCGCTCTCCCCGCCAAGACATTCGAGGACGAAGAATCAAGTTCGAGCGACACCGATGAATAAGCAGGTCAAGGGCAGGAATCCCTCGCCCTCAACTCGACCCCCGCTCTACAGACGCCCCCCGCCACGCGCGGTGTGGTAGGCGGCCCGGCGAGAGACGAAGACCTAGTAGCTGAGAATATGCGCCACAGCCAAGCCGTCGAGATCAAGAACCAAGCGGAAGAGATACGGGACCTCAAGGAGAAGATCGTGAGGCTCACGGAAGTGATCGAGTCACGCCTCCCTGACGTTATCCCGGCGAACAAGAAGGACTTCCCCATGCATGAGGCCGAGGGAGAAAGGCCCTTACCGCAGAATAAGGACCTCGCACCGGCCCAGCAGGCGGCCGCGCCAGCTATCGCCGAGGCACCGGCTCCAGCCCGGGCTCCCCGCGGGTCTCCTGGGCTGACATCGCGAGACGCCCCGGGAAATCCCCGCTACATGCGGGAGCTAAGGAGAAGGTAGAGGAAGGTCTGGCAGCCTTGCAGGCAGCTGGTTCTCAACCGCTCAAGCCCTCGCAGAACGCGGCCTGCCCGCGCCCGACCCCCGTCTCATTTGGCGGGATCCCCAGAGGCTCTATCGGCGCCCTTCGCAGGGCTCTTCAGGTTAGCATCCCCAAATAGGCGGTACTCAAGCTGTCCTTCACGGGCACCTCCTCCGTTGAGATCCTCTGCCGCGAGGATGTCACCGACCGCCTCGTGGCCGGCATGAGGCTCCTGGGCTTCCGCCACCTCGCCAAGTTTAATCCCGCCTGGTTAAACGCCTCTGGGAAGTACATGGACTCCCACTGGATCCAGCTGTGTGCCTGCTACTGCCGACGAAGCAGAGCCGCTTCCAAAACTACCTCGCCCGATCCTAGGGCATGGTACCTAGAGAAGTCCAAGGCCCTCTTGGCTGGAGAGCCATCGCTTGCCAAAACGACCCGAGCCCGCACTGCCGCACAAACCGAGAGCGAAGACTCGATTGCCTCGAAAACCTCCGAGGAGGCCGCCTCCGACCAAGACAAGAACGACTTGGGCCGATGCCCCCAAGCTCGTTCCCTCTGTCACCACTGCTGAGTCGAGCCAGAACATCCCCGACAACATGCCCAGACTTTCTGCTTTGGCAGAGTCTTTCTGCTTTGGCAGAGTCTAGTGCTCCTGACCGTCATTCCGCCTCGGGCACTACAATCGGAGCAGCTTACCCGCTACAGTCCTCGGGAATAGCAGATGATGACTCGCAACGAGACTCATCACGTGGAATATTCGCGGCTGGGCGCGACCGAAGGACTCCAAGGTTGCCGAACTGGCAACAACGGCAGACGCGCTCCTCCTAGCGGAGACCTGGCACGGCTGCCCCCTACCGGACCGGCTACGCGACTTCAGCGAGCTCTCGATATTCCCCCACTCTACCCCCGGCCGATACCGCAAAGGCGGAGGCATCACTTTCCTCGTACCCCCTTTAACCCCCGCGCGGCGCGACTTCTAGGGCAGGTGGAAACACCAGCCTTCCAAATCATCGCGCCATCCCTCTTCTCCACCCCCACGAACGGCCCATATCTGCGACCGAACCCCTCACTCAAAGACCTCCGGAGCTTCTGATCCCACATTCTACGCTGGTTCAAGGCCCTGCAGTCGTCTTTGGGGACCTGAATGCCATGCACAAGAACTGGGATCACTCCACGAACAATTCGGGCCGCTTCTTCCTCGAGCGCGCCCCACGTCATGGCTTCTGTAGCCAAGCACTGGCATCTCCTACCTTCTCGTCCCCACAAGGTACGAGCACCGTCGACTCACTATTTCTACGGAACATCCAAGTAAACTCTTTGATGACGTCGGAGAATGAAGGGTTTTCGGACTATACGCCATTCCACGCGGATATACTTCTCTCTTCTCTCGCCGCGCTGGATTATGCCCCGAAAGCTCTTCTCTAGAACCGTAGCTGTCGCAAAAAGGTCAACGCCGACTACCAGCGACTGGTCCCGTCCATCGTGGATTAGTTGAACCAGGCTAAAACCCCGGAAGAGCTGGCTGACTCCTCTCGGTCCCTGGCAGAATCCACTCTCCGCCCTCGGACAGGTTTCCGTAAACCTCGCCAGGCACGGTTCCGCCCGGGCTGGTCAGCTGCCCTGAACTGCAAGGGCAAGTCACGCTCCAAGCTACAGCGGTCCTCACACCCGGATTATGCATACCAGTTTTCGACAGTTTTAACGGAGGTAAGTGGTCAAAACGGGAAAATAATCTTATTTCAAATTTGATGTAAATAATTACAGCATTGGACATTATGCAAAACGTTGTATGCAGCATTTGCTTTACAGTACGCACTCCAATGTTAATGTGTCGGGCAGTATTGGCATTTATGTTCAAGGACCCTCATCTGAAGGCCTATTCGTAGCAACTGTCACGATTGTCACGGTAGGACTCTCCAATACGTAAAAGTTTAGATTTGAGCCAATAGGATCATACCAAAGTTACGTAAAATAAACGTTTTGAGGTGCAAAATTTACATTCACTCCTTCTTCTTAGGGTAAACGCTGTTAGAGTTACAGCTGTGAGCAGTCACTTATGCTGATGAAACATATTTTCAGAAGAAAAACCAGTTCTAATATTTACGGAATACATCACCAACGGAAAATGAAACGTATCAAAAAAATAGAGCATTTCAATGCACAAAACCACTGATCACTAACGGAACTAGATCATGAGGTAATATCGCCGTCCTAGCAAGATAGTTGAGATCGAATAAACACTGAGATGTTAAATGTCGAATAAGCAGCTTCTAGCGCCTTTTCAGATTTGTTTGAAGAAAACATTCTACGGTTTGAAGTGGTACATGTATACAAGCATCGATTTTCTTGGACACAATCCACCCACTTTCTCTACTGCAATAATTTTTCTGCGCCTGCCCATCTTTACTTGAGTTTTTCTCTTCCTCGTCATTCCAGGCTCCACTGAAGTCACCCATAACATCATACAAAATGAGTAATTCACGGAAACTACTTCGATATAACGAGTCATTGGATGAAGGCTCCAACCAAGAGTCAAGTTCGTCGGAAGAAGAGAGACTTTCTGATGAAGATTGGATTCCTCCTGAATTAAGAGATAGGGGAAAAAATCATGAGGAACCAGAGACCATGGAGGAATATGTGAAAGTAATTGCGCAGGCATTTTCAAAATCTGTGTCCATATCGACCCCTAGTCTTGATGAAGGACAACGGCCAGATCAAGGTAGACATGAGGAGGTCATTACATTAGAACTGATCGCAAAAGCATTGGAAATTGAAAATTGTCGTTGTGTACGTTGCATGAAAAGATTCGGAAATGGAAACCAAAAGATGACCGGCTCTATTTGGAACGATATTGTTGCGTACAGAGATGAAAGGTGCTCTCTGGCGAAGGGCCTATGGAAGGCTGCAACATGGAAGGCATGCTCATTTAGTCCTTGCTTTCACTGCTCAGTTAATCACGCATCGTCAAAATTACCTATTATTACAAGATCGAAGAATCCAATAGATATTCGACAGTTTGATATTCGGATCAACGTGAGAAACTACGAGAACTGCTCTATACATGGGAGATATTTCGCCCCCTTCTGCTTAACAGATCTACCGTATATCACTGTTATCACGGGATGTGAAATCCGCGGTAAGGTGGTTAAATTCGAACCGATTACCCTCGAACTCACTGGGGAGAAACTTATTCCGAAAGTACTCTCAATGTTTTCATATCTGCCTAATGTGCGTGGAACGCATGAAACGGTCCTCTACGATGTAATTGGATCATTCAGCGGAGAAAAATGCGAACCTTACTATATCCTGAAGAAAGAAATACAGGAGCACAACGCCCAATTACAATGGAAGAATGTCTAGGCAATGATACAGCTCTACAATTTATTAGAGAACAATTTTCATACATCGTACGACAATCGGCTGAAACTGAAGCAATACTCAGTAAGGAAGTGAAAATGGATATGGAAACCACATTTCTAAACCAAATTACCGAACCGTTACAAATTCCAGAATGCAACTGTGAGAAATGTTCAAACTCTCCTGAAATTGATGTTACAACATTTCTTGAAGAATGCCAAAGCGTTTTGAAAGCAGATAGTCCAACTATTGTAGATTGCGCACTCATGCAATTGCTTTACCACCAAAGTCATTGGACATGTTGTAAGTGGGATGTCTGCTACGAATGCCTGTTGGATGGTACTGTTTCCAATATACCAACCTTGAAAATTTCAAGATTTTGTATTGATATCAATGCGTTTACGAAAATCGGAGGGGATGTAAAAGCAACTTGTCCTCTGCATGGTGAATACTTTGCGCTCGAACTAGTCGCAGATCTTCCAAATGTCTTTTTTGCCACCGGATGCAGTATCGAAACGGAAATTGTTGACTTTTAACCACTACAAGTTGAGTTACATGAGGAAACGATTTTGAAAAGAGGCGACTCTAACTTCATGTACCTTCCCAATGTAAGAGGGTATCATTCAGCTGTTCCATATGATGTAGTCAAGCGGTTCAGTAAAAGAAATGGGGACATGGTATACTTATTGATCAAATCTCGGAACGAATATAAGCCATTGCCAACATTTGAGAAATGTCTTCAGGCGCAACATGTTCAGCATTTTGTTTGGACGAACTATGCGTGTATGACTGGTACATTAGAAAGCATTATAGAAAAAAAGAAGACTATATGCAAGACTGTTTGGAAAGATATCTAAGGGATACCGATAAGGAAATTTGTAGGTCCCGGCCCGAAAAATCCGTGGAAAGCGTGGAAAGCAGCAACGAAGGGAATGACGAAGAAGCTGAGGAAATCGGTAGTAGCGAATTTGAATCGGAATGTGAGAGAAGCATTGTTGAGGAATTGGAGGAGAATATCGACGAAGAGATCAATGAATCATGCGAAAGAGACACCAGTGACAGCGATAGGGATGATTTCGATGAGGACTATGTACCCAATCATGATTCCAATATTGACGGGAGATGCAGGGCACAAACTTATAAGTACGAAGAGGAGGTTGAGAAGGCTGAACAAAACGAGGAGGAAGTACTAAGAAGAGCAGTAAGCAGGAATCAAGAACAAGAAACCAAAGGTAGCAAAGAAAAAATTTGCATTGGTTTACTAGTACCAAGAATAAAAATTAGTTATACTAGAACGAACTGCTACCTCTAGGTAGTACTCTCCTACTATTTATACTAGTAAGTTATAGCAGGTACTACCACAAGTTATACTACTGATAACTAGTACAAGTAACGCCTAATAATTATACCACTAATAGCAGAAATAGCTACTGCTGCTGCCAGTTATAGTACCAATAACTAGTAGTTACTACTACTAGGTTTCGCCTACTACCTCCAGAGGTCCCTCTACAGGTCGTCCTATACTAAAATCTCCACCAAATAACAGGCCTTTATCAACAGCACCAGCGGTTCTATCGGCCGCTGTCTATACTTACACGTATCCTGAGATTAGTTTTGGACATTTACTTGTGACGTTGACGCCAAGGTCAAAAGAGAGCTATGAGCCGTTTGCAGATATCTGTGGGGACTGCTTGGGCAGCATGGATATTTTGGAGGAGTTTTTTGGATCTGATTTAGAGAATGGGAAATAAGAGGACCTCATTGATTGTTAGTTTCTTAAGTATCTTTTGTGTAGAGTATATCGTCCACACAAATCGTTTTTATGCATTTCCTGGTACTTTCTGCAGTTTTGTTCGGACTTTAGGGGTAGCCAAAAGTCTATATAAGCTGAGTAAAGTGCTTCCTCATGGAGAGGTCAAGCAAGTTGACAGACAACTTCAAGCCAAGTCCTGAGTAGTAGGGGAGTCAACTTCAGACCCAAGAAACCTTTTTCCTACGCTGCTCACAGAGCATCAGTGGTAGACCCTGCCCCTTTCATTCATACTTGCTTGTAGCCCTCTCAACTCTCTTCCATATACACTTCTTTTTGTTGGTACAACTATACTACGGTAGCACTTTTGTCGCTTGCAACACCTCCTTCTTGGGGTAGGTAGTTCTGAGTATCTTTTCTCCGACGATTTACCCTATCACCTCGCCGAGGTCGCTCTCCCCGCCAAGACATTCGAGGACGAAGAATCAAGTTCGAGCGACACCGATGAATAAGCAGGTCAAGGCAGGAATCCCTCGCCCTCAACTCGACCCCCGCTCTACAGACGCCCCCCGCCACGCGCGGTGTGGTAGGCGGCCCGGCGAGAGACGAAGACCTAGTAGCTGAGAATATGCGCCACAGCCAAGCCGTCGAGATCAAGAACCAAGCGGAAGAGATACGGGACCTCAAGGAGAAGATCGTGAGGCTCACGGAAGTGATCGAGTCACGCCTCCCTGACGTTATCCCGGCGAACAAGAAGGACTTCCCCATGCATGAGGCCGAGGGAGAAAGGCCCTTACCGCAGAATAAGGACCTCGCACCGGCCCAGCAGGCGGCCGCGCCAGCTATCGCCGAGGCACCGGCTCCAGCCCGGGCTCCCCCGCGGGTCTCCTGGGCTGACATCGCGAGACCCTCGGGAAATCCCGCTACATGCGGGAGCTAAGGAGAAGGTAGAGGAAGGTCTGGCAGCCTTGCAGGCAGCTGGTTCTCAACCGCTCAAGCCCTCGCAGAACGCGGTCTGCCCGCGCCCGACCCCCGTCTCATTTGGCGGGATCCCCAGAGGCTCTATCGGCGCCCTTCGCAGGGCTCTTCAGGTTAGCATCCCCAAATAGGCGGTACTCAAGCTGTCCTTCACGGGCACCTCCTCCGTTGAGATCCTCTGCCGCGAGGATGTCACGACCGCCTCTTGGCCGGCATGAGGCTCCTGGGCTTCCGCCACCTCGCCAAGTTTAATCCCGCCTGGTTAAACGCCTCTGGGAAGTACATGGACTCCCACTGGATCCAGCTGTGTGCCTGCTACTGCCGACGAAGCAGAGCCGCTTCCAAAACTACCTCGCCCGATCCTAGGGCATGGTACCTAGAGAAGTCCAAGGCCCTCTTGGCTGGAGAGCCATCGCTTGCCAAAACGACCCGAGCCCGCACTGCCGCACAAACCGAGAGCGAAGACTCGATTGCCTCGAAAACCTCCGAGGAGGCCGCCTCCGACCAAGACAAGAACGACTCGGGCCTGATGCCCCCAAGCTCGTTCCCTCTGTCACCACTGCTGAGTCGAGCCAGAACATCCCCGACAACATGCCCAGACTTTCTGCTTTGCAGAGTCTTTCTGCTTTGGCAGAGTCTAGTGCTCCTGACCGTCATTCCGCCTCGGGCACTACAATCGGAGCAGCTTACCCGCTACAGTCCTCGGGAATAGCAGATGATGACTCGCAACGAGACTCATCACGTGGAATATTCGCGGCTGGGCGCGACCGAAGGACTCCAAGGTTGCCGAACTGGCAACAACGGCAGACGCGCTCCTCCTAGCGGAGACCTGGCACGGCTGCCCCCTACCGGACCGGCTACGCGACTTCAGCGAGCTCTCGATATTCCCCCACTCTACCCCCGGCCGATACCGCAAAGGCGGAGGCATCACTTTCCTCGTACCCCCTTTAACCCGCGCGGCGCGACTTCTAGGGCAGGTGGAAACACCAGCCTTCCAAATCATCGCGCCATCCTCTTCTCCACCCCACGAACGGCCCATATCTGCGACCGAACCCCTCACTCAAAGACCTCCGGAGCTTCTGATCCCACATTCTACGCCTGGCTCAAGGCCCTGCAGTCGTCTTGGGGAACCTGAATGCCATGCACAAGAACTGGGATCACTCCACGAACAATTCGGGCCGCTTCTTCCTCGAGCGCGCCCACGTCATGGCTTCTGTATCAAGCACTGGCATCTCCTACCTTCTCGTCCCCACAAGGTACGAGCACCGTCGACTCACTATTTCTACGGAACATCCAAGTAAACTCTTTGATGACGTCGGAGAATGAAGGGTTTTCGGACTATACGCCATTCCACGCGGATATACTTCTCTCTTCTCTCGCCGCGCTGGATTATGCCCCGAAAGCTCTTCTCTAGAACCGTAGCTGTCGCAAAAAGGTCAACGCCGACTACCAGCGACTGGTCCGTCCATCGTGGATTAGTTGAACCAGGCTAAAACCCCGGAAGAGCTGGCTGACTCCTCTCGGTCCCTGGCAGAATCCACTCTCCGCCCTCGGACAGGTTTCCGTAAACCTCGCCAGGCACGGTTCCGCCCGGGCTGGTCAGCTGCCCTGAACTGCAAGGGCAAGTCACGCTCCAAGCTACAGCGGTCCTCACACCCGGATTATGCATACCAGTTTTCGACAGTTTTAACGGAGGTAAGTGGTCAAAACGGGAAAATAATCTTATTTCAAATTTGATGTAAATAATTACAGCATTGGACATTATGCAAAACGTTGTATGCAGCATTTGCTTTACAGTACGCACTCCAATGTTAATGTGTCGGGCAGTATTGGCATTTATGTTCAAGGACCCTCATCTGAAGGCCTATTCGTAGCAACTGTCACGATTGTCACGGTAGGACTCTCCAATACGTAAAAGTTTAGATTTGAGCCAATAGGATCATACCAAAGTTACGTAAAATAAACGTTTTGAGGTGCAAAATTTACATTCACTCCTTCTTCTTAGGGTAAACGCTGTTAGAGTTACAGCTGTGAGCAGTCACTTACGCTGATGAAACATATTTTCAGAAGAAAAACCAGTTCTAATATTTACGGAATACATCACCAACGGAAAATGAAACGTATCAAAAAAATAGAGCATTTCAATGCACAAAACCACTGATCACTAACGGAACTAGATCATGAGGTAATATCGCCGTCCTAGCAAGATAGTTGAGATCGAATAAACACTGAGATGTTAAATGTCGAATAAGCAGCTTCTAGCGCCTTTTCAGATTTGTTTGAAGAAAACATTCTACGGTTTGAAGTGGTACATGTATACAAGCATCGATTTTCTTGGACACCAATCCACCCACTTTCTCTACTGCAATAATTTTTCTGCGCCTGCCCATCTTTACTTGAGTTTTTCTCTTCCTCGTCATTCCAGGCTCCACTGAAGTCACCCATAACATCATACAAAATGAGTAATTCACGGAAACTACTTCGATATAACGAGTCATTGGATGAAGGCTCCAACCAAGAGTCAAGTTCGTCGGAAGAAGAGAGACTTTCTGATGAAGATTGGATTCCTCCTGAATTAAGAGATAGGGGAAAAAATCATGAGGAACCAGAGACCATGGAGGAATATGTGAAAGTAATTGCGCAGGCATTTTCAAAATCTGTGTCCATATCGACCCCTAGTCTTGATGAAGGACAACGGCCAGATCAAGGTAGACATGAGGAGGTCATTACATTAGAACTGATCGCAAAAGCATTGGAAATTGAAAATTGTCGTTGTGTACGTTGCATGAAAAGATTCGGAAATGGAAACCAAAAGATGACCGGCTCTATTTGGAACGATATTGTTGCGTACAGAGATGAAAGGTGCTCTCTGGCGAAGGGCCTATGGAAGGCTGCAACATGGAAGGCATGCTCATTTAGTCCTTGCTTTCACTGCTCAGTTAATCACGCATCGTCAAAATTACCTATTATTACAAGATCGAAGAATCCAATAGATATTCGACAGTTTGATATTCGGATCAACGTGAGAAACTACGAGAACTGCTCTATACATGGGAGATATTTCGCCCCCTTCTGCTTAACAGATCTACCGTATATCACTGTTATCACGGGATGTGAAATCCGCGGTAAGGTGGTTAAATTCGAACCGATTACCCTCGAACTCACTGGGGAGAAACTTATTCCGAAAGTACTCTCAATGTTTTCATATCTGCCTAATGTGCGTGGAACGCATGAAACGGTCCTCTACGATGTAATTGGATCATTCAGCGGAGAAAAATGCGAACCTTACTATATCCTGAAGAAAAGAAATACAGGAGCACAACGCCCAATTACAATGGAAGAATGTCTAGGCAATGATACAGCTCTACAATTTATTAGAGAACAATTTTCATACATCGTACGACAATCGGCTGAAACTGAAGCAATACTCAGTAAGGAAGTGAAAATGGATATGGAAACCACATTTCTAAACCAAATTACCGAACCGTTACAAATTCCAGAATGCAACTGTGAGAAATGTTCAAACTCTCCTGAAATTGATGTTACAACATTTCTTGAAGAATGCCAAAGCGTTTTGAAAGCAGATAGTCCAACTATTGTAGATTGCGCACTCATGCAATTGCTTTACCACCAAAGTCATTGGACATGTTGTAAGTGGGATGTCTGCTACGAATGCCTGTTGGATGGTACTGTTTCCAATATACCAACCTTGAAAATTTCAAGATTTTGTATTGATATCAATGCGTTTACGAAAATCGGAGGGGATGTAAAAGCAACTTGTCCTCTGCATGGTGAATACTTTGCGCTCGAACTAGTCGCAGATCTTCCAAATGTCTTTTTTGCCACCGGATGCAGTATCGAAACGGAAATTGTTGACTTTTAACCACTACAAGTTGAGTTACATGAGGAAACGATTTTGAAAAGAGGCGACTCTAACTTCATGTACCTTCCCAATGTAAGAGGGTATCATTCAGCTGTTCCATATGATGTAGTCAAGCGGTTCAGTAAAAGAAATGGGGACATGGTATACTTATTGATCAAATCTCGGAACGAATATAAGCCATTGCCAACATTTGAGAAATGTCTTCAGGCGCAACATGTTCAGCATTTTGTTTGGACGAACTATGCGTGTATGACTGGTACATTAGAAAGCATTATAGAAAAAAAGAAGACTATATGCAAGACTGTTTGGAAAGATATCTAAGGGATACCGATAAGGAAATTTGTAGGTCCCGGCCCGAAAAATCCGTGGAAAGCGTGGAAAGCAGCAACGAAGGGAATGACGAAGAAGCTGAGGAAATCGGTAGTAGCGAATTTGAATCGGAATGTGAGAGAAGCATTGTTGAGGAATTGGAGGAGAATATCGACGAAGAGATCAATGAATCATGCGAAAGAGACACCAGTGACAGCGATAGGGATGATTTCGATGAGGACTATGTACCCAATCATGATTCCAATATTGACGGGAGATGCAGGGCACAAACTTATAAGTACGAAGAGGAGGTTGAGAAGGCTGAACAAAACGAGGAGGAAGTACTAAGAAGAGCAGTAAGCAGGAATCAAGAACAAGAAACCAAAGGTAGCAAAGAAAAAATTTGCATTGGTTTACTAGTACCAAGAATAAAAATTAGTTATACTAGAACGAACTGCTACCTCTAGGTAGTACTCTCCTACTATTTATACTAGTAAGTTATAGCAGGTACTACCACAAGTTATACTACTGATAACTAGTACAAGTAACGCCTAATAATTATACCACTAATAGCAGAAATAGCTACTGCTGCTGCCAGTTATAGTACCAATAACTAGTAGTTACTACTACTAGGTTTCGCCTACTACCTCCAGAGGTCCCTCTACAGGTCGTCCTATACTAAAATCTCCACCAAATAACAGGCCTTTATCAACAGCACCAGCGGTTCTATCGGCCGCTGTCTATACTTACACGTATCCTGAGATTAGTTTTGGACATTTACTTGTGACGTTGACGCCAAGGTCAAAAGAGAGCTATGAGCCGTTTGCAGATATCTGTGGGGACTGCTTGGGCAGCATGGATATTTTGGAGGAGTTTTTTGGATCTGATTTAGAGAATGGGAAATAAGAGGACCTCATTGATTGTTAGTTTCTTAAGTATCTTTTGTGTAGAGTATATCGTCCACACAAATCGTTTTTATGCATTTCCTGGTACTTTCTGCAGTTTTGTTCGGACTTTAGGGGTAGCCAAAAGTCTATATAAGCTGAGTAAAGTGCTTCCTCATGGAGAGGTCAAGCAAGTTGGCAGACAACTTCAAGCCAAGTCCTGAGTAGTAGGGAGTTGAGAGTCAACTTCAGACCCAAGAAACCTTTTTCCTACGCTGCTCACAGAGCATCAGTGGTAGACCCTGCCCCTTTCATTCATACTTGCTTGTAGCCCTCTCAACTCTCTTCCATATACACTTCTTTTTGTTGGTACAACTATACTACGGTAGCACTTTTGTCGCTTGCAACACCTCCTTCTTGGGGTAGGTAGTTCTGAGTATCTTTTCTCCCGACGATTTACCCTTATCACCTCGCCGAGGTCGCTCTCCCCGCCAAGACATTCGAGGACGAAGAATCAAGTTCGAGCGACACCGATGAATAAGCAGGTCAAGGGCAGGAATCCCTCGCCCTCAACTCGACCCCCGCTCTACAGACGCCCCCCGCCACGCGCGGTGTGGTAGGCGGCCCGGCGAGAGACGAAGACCTAGTAGCTGAGAATATGCGCCACAGCCAAGCCGTCGAGATCAAGAACCAAGCGGAAGAGATACGGGACCTCAAGGAGAAGATCGTGAGGCTCACGAAGTGATCGAGTCACGCCTCCCTGACGTTATCCCGGCGAACAAGAAGGACTTCCCCATGCATGAGGCCGAGGGAGAAAGGCCCTTACCGCAGAATAAGGACCTCGCACCGGCCCAGCAGGCGGCCGCGCCAGCTATCGCCGAGGCACCGGCTCCAGCCCGGGCTCCCCGCGGGTCTCCTGGGCTGACATCGCGAGACCCCCGGGAAATCCCCGCTACATGCGGGAGCTAAGGAGAAGGTAGAGGAAGGTCTGGCAGCCTTGCAGGCAGCTGGTTCTCAACCGCTCAAGCCCTCGCAGAACGCGGCCTGCCCGCGCCCGACCCCCGTCTCATTTGGCGGGATCCCCAGAGGCTCTATCGGCGCCCTTCGCAGGGCTCTTCAGGTTAGCATCCCCAAATAGGCGGTACTCAAGCTGTCCTTCACGGGCACCTCCTCCGTTGAGATCCTCTGCCGCGAGGATGTCACCGACCGCCTCTTGGCCGGCATGAGGCTCCTGGGCTTCCGCCACCTCGCCAAGTTTAATCCCGCCTGGTTAAACGCCTCTGGGAAGTACATGGACTCCCACTGGATCCAGCTGTGTGCCTGCTACTGCCGACGAAGCAGAGCCGCTTCCAAAACTACCTCGCCCGATCCTAGGGCATGGTACCTAGAGAAGTCCAAGGCCCTCTTGGCTGGAGAGCCATCGCTTGCCAAAACGACCCGAGCCCGCACTGCCGCACAAACCGAGAGCGAAGACTCGATTGCCTCGAAAACCTCCGAGGAGGCCGCCTCCGACCAAGACAAGAACGACTTGGGCCCGATGCCCCCAAGCTCGTTCCCTCTGTCACCACTGCTGAGTCGAGCCAGAACATCCCCGACAACATGCCCAGACTTTCTGCTTTGGCAGAGTCTTTCTGCTTTGGCAGAGTCTAGTGCTCCTGACCGTCATTCCGCCTCGGGCACTACAATCGGAGCAGCTTACCCGCTACAGTCCTCGGGAATAGCAGATGATGAATCGCAACGAGACTCATCACGTGGAATATTCGGGCTGGGCGCGACCGAAGGACTCCAAGGTTGCCGAACTGGCAACAACGGCAGACGCGCTCCTCCTAGCGGAGACCTGGCACGGCTGCCCCCTACCGGACCGGCTACGCGACTTCAGCGAGCTCTCGATATTCCCCCACTCTACCCCCGGCCGATACCGCAAAGGCGGAGGCATCACTTTCCTCGTACCCCCTTTAACCCCCGCGCGGCGCGACTTCTAGGGCAGGTGGAAACACCAGCCTTCCAAATCATCGCGCCATCCCTCTTCTCCACCCCCACGAACGGCCCATATCTGCGACCGAACCCCTCACTCAAAGACCTCCGGAGCTTCTGATCCCACATTCTACGCTTGGTTCAAGGCCCTGCAGTCGTCTTTGGGGACCTGAATGCCATGCACAAGAACTGGGATCACTCCACGAACAATTCGGGCCGCTTCTTCCTCGAGCGCGCCCCACGTCATGGCTTCTGTAGCCAAGCACTGGCATCTCCTACCTTCTCGTCCCCACAAGGTACGAGCACCGTCGACTCACTATTTCTACGGAACATCCAAGTAAACTCTTTGATGACGTCGGAGAATGAAGGGTTTTCGGACTATACGCCATTCCACGCGGATATACTTCTCTCTTCTCTCGCCGCGCTGGATTATGCCCCGAAAGCTCTTCTCTAGAACCGTAGCTGTCGCAAAAAGGTCAACGCCGACTACCAGCGACTGGTCCCGTCCATCGTGGATTAGTTGAACCAGGCTAAAACCCCGGAAGAGCTGGCTGACTCCTCTCGGTCCCTGGCAGAATCCACTCTCCGCCCTCGGACAGGTTTCCGTAAACCTCGCCAGGCACGGTTCCGCCCGGGCTGGTCAGCTGCCCTGAACTGCAAGGGCAAGTCACGCTCCAAGCTACAGCGGTCCTCACACCCGGATTATGCATACCAGTTTTCGACAGTTTTAACGGAGGTAAGTGGTCAAAACGGGAAAATAATCTTATTTCAAATTTGATGTAAATAATTACAGCATTGGACATTATGCAAAACGTTGTATGCAGCATTTGCTTTACAGTACGCACTCCAATGTTAATGTGTCGGGCAGTATTGGCATTTATGTTCAAGGACCCTCATCTGAAGGCCTATTCGTAGCAACTGTCACGATTGTCACGGTAGGACTCTCCAATACGTAAAAGTTTAGATTTGAGCCAATAGGATCATACCAAAGTTACGTAAAATAAACGTTTTGAGGTGCAAAATTTACATTCACTCCTTCTTCTTAGGGTAAACGCTGTTAGAGTTACAGCTGTGAGCAGTCACTTATGCTGATGAAACATATTTTCAGAAGAAAAACCAGTTCTAATATTTACGGAATACATCACCAACGGAAAATGAAACGTATCAAAAAAATAGAGCATTTCAATGCACAAAACCACTGATCACTAACGGAACTAGATCATGAGGTAATATCGCCGTCCTAGCAAGATAGTTGAGATCGAATAAACACTGAGATGTTAAATGTCGAATAAGCAGCTTCTAGCGCCTTTTCAGATTTGTTTGAAGAAAACATTCTACGGTTTGAAGTGGTACATGTATACAAGCATCGATTTTCTTGGACACCAATCCACCCACTTTCTCTACTGCAATAATTTTTCTGCGCCTGCCCATCTTTACTTGAGTTTTTCTCTTCCTCGTCATTCCAGGCTCCACTGAAGTCACCCATAACATCATACAAAATGAGTAATTCACGGAAACTACTTCGATATAACGAGTCATTGGATGAAGGCTCCAACCAAGAGTCAAGTTCGTCGGAAGAAGAGAGACTTTCTGATGAAGATTGGATTCCTCCTGAATTAAGAGATAGGGGAAAAAATCATGAGGAACCAGAGACCATGGAGGAATATGTGAAAGTAATTGCGCAGGCATTTTCAAAATCTGTGTCCATATCGACCCCTAGTCTTGATGAAGGACAACGGCCAGATCAAGGTAGACATGAGGAGGTCATTACATTAGAACTGATCGCAAAAGCATTGGAAATTGAAAATTGTCGTTGTGTACGTTGCATGAAAAGATTCGGAAATGGAAACCAAAAGATGACCGGCTCTATTTGGAACGATATTGTTGCGTACAGAGATGAAAGGTGCTCTCTGGCGAAGGGCCTATGGAAGGCTGCAACATGGAAGGCATGCTCATTTAGTCCTTGCTTTCACTGCTCAGTTAATCACGCATCGTCAAAATTACCTATTATTACAAGATCGAAGAATCCAATAGATATTCGACAGTTTGATATTCGGATCAACGTGAGAAACTACGAGAACTGCTCTATACATGGGAGATATTTCGCCCCCTTCTGCTTAACAGATCTACCGTATATCACTGTTATCACGGGATGTGAAATCCGCGGTAAGGTGGTTAAATTCGAACCGATTACCCTCGAACTCACTGGGGAGAAACTTATTCCGAAAGTACTCTCAATGTTTTCATATCTGCCTAATGTGCGTGGAACGCATGAAACGGTCCTCTACGATGTAATTGGATCATTCAGCGGAGAAAAATGCGAACCTTACTATATCCTGAAGAAAAGAAATACAGGAGCACAACGCCCAATTACAATGGAAGAATGTCTAGGCAATGATACAGCTCTACAATTTATTAGAGAACAATTTTCATACATCGTACGACAATCGGCTGAAACTGAAGCAATACTCAGTAAGGAAGTGAAAATGGATATGGAAACCACATTTCTAAACCAAATTACCGAACCGTTACAAATTCCAGAATGCAACTGTGAGAAATGTTCAAACTCTCCTGAAATTGATGTTACAACATTTCTTGAAGAATGCCAAAGCGTTTTGAAAGCAGATAGTCCAACTATTGTAGATTGCGCACTCATGCAATTGCTTTACCACCAAAGTCATTGGACATGTTGTAAGTGGGATGTCTGCTACGAATGCCTGTTGGATGGTACTGTTTCCAATATACCAACCTTGAAAATTTCAAGATTTTGTATTGATATCAATGCGTTTACGAAAATCGGAGGGGATGTAAAAGCAACTTGTCCTCTGCATGGTGAATACTTTGCGCTCGAACTAGTCGCAGATCTTCCAAATGTCTTTTTTGCCACCGGATGCAGTATCGAAACGGAAATTGTTGACTTTTAACCACTACAAGTTGAGTTACATGAGGAAACGATTTTGAAAAGAGGCGACTCTAACTTCATGTACCTTCCCAATGTAAGAGGGTATCATTCAGCTGTTCCATATGATGTAGTCAAGCGGTTCAGTAAAAGAAATGGGGACATGGTATACTTATTGATCAAATCTCGGAACGAATATAAGCCATTGCCAACATTTGAGAAATGTCTTCAGGCGCAACATGTTCAGCATTTTGTTTGGACGAACTATGCGTGTATGACTGGTACATTAGAAAGCACTATAGAAAAAAAGAAGACTATATGCAAGACTGTTTGGAAAGATATCTAAGGGATACCGATAAGGAAATTTGTAGGTCCCGGCCCGAAAAATCCGTGGAAAGCGTGGAAAGCAGCAACGAAGGGAATGACGAAGAAGCTGAGGAAATCGGTAGTAGCGAATTTGAATCGGAATGTGAGAGAAGCATTGTTGAGGAATTGGAGGAGAATATCGACGAAGAGATCAATGAATCATGCGAAAGAGACACCAGTGACAGCGATAGGGATGATTTCGATGAGGACTATGTACCCAATCATGATTCCAATATTGACGGGAGATGCAGGGCACAAACTTACAAGTACGAAGAGGAGGTTGAGAAGGCTGAACAAAACGAGGAGGAAGTACTAAGAAGAGCAGTAAGCAGGAATCAAGAACAAGAAACCAAAGGTAGCAAAGAAAAAATTTGCATTGGTTTACTAGTACCAAGAATAAAAATTAGTTATACTAGAACGAACTGCTACCTCTAGGTAGTACTCTCCTACTATTTATACTAGTAAGTTATAGCAGGTACTACCACAAGTTATACTACTGATAACTAGTACAAGTAACGCCTAATAATTATACCACTAATAGCAGAAATAGCTACTGCTGCTGCCAGTTATAGTACCAATAACTAGTAGTTACTACTACTAGGTTTCGCCTACTACCTCCAGAGGTCCCTCTACAGGTCGTCCTATACTAAAATCTCCACCAAATAACAGGCCTTTATCAACAGCACCAGCGGTTCTATCGGCCGCTGTCTATACTTACACGTATCCTGAGATTAGTTTTGGACATTTACTTGTGACGTTGACGCCAAGGCTGACGCTGTCGCAAGTAAATAGTAGTAGCTATAGTGGGCTAATTACTGGAATTTACTACTAGTTGTACTAGTCATTACTACTATTATAACCATTATTATAAATAGTACTACTAGTGTGATTACTAGTAACTACCAGTTTCTAGTAATACTAGTATAACTAGTAGAATGACTAGTAGTTATACAGTAGCTATACTAGTAGTACACGACTACAAATAGTAGTATATAAATAGTGGTACACTAGTATAACTAGTACTACACTGCTAAAAATAGCAGTTTACAAATAGTAGTATACTTGTATAACTAGTAGTGTACTACTACACATTTGCTTGAGAAAGTGCTTGTGTTTCTCTATTTGTAGTAGAAGGTAAAGTATAACTAGTAGCAGCAGTATAGTACAGTAACTACTAATGGTGTAGTGATAGTAAGTACAATACTAGTTAGTACTACTAGCACTGATTACTTTACTAGTAGTAGCTTGTAGTAGTACCTACTATTAGTTACTGTACTACAATACTATACTACTAGTTGCTACTAAAACTATACTAGTCAGTATTAACTAGTGCTAAAGGTCGGTGTATTACTATATTAGTGCTAGTGGTAATTATTATAGTAATCAATCGAGCTTTTACCCTTTTTGCGCTAGGTGAGATTTCTGTTCTCACTGAGCTCATCTTAGGACATTATCGTTCCATTTTGGTATCGCTGGAAAGCGCTTGCGACGCGTTACAAGTTTGTTTCGTGTACCCACGCCGGTGCGCCGAACGCCTCCAACGCGGAGGAGGCTTGTCGTCTTGGCCGCCTTCTTTCCGATTCGCGACTTTTTCGTTTGGAATTTTTGGAATTTTTTTATTGATTTTTGGATATTTCTACTAGGCCAAAGCAGCCGACGCTGCCTTTGGCCCTGATTCCGCGTAAGCCTGGCGGCTCATGCACCCGCGCGAGCACCGCCTCCGCCAAGAATCCTGACCGCCCTCCGACCGTGGAGGAGGATCGCCTCTTTATGACGCTGACCACGCGCCGCCTCTCCGTGCGCAAGGAGTTTCTCGCCAAGCGCACGATCCTACGGTGCCCAAACTGCCGCGCCGTGGGGACATTCAGCTTAAATGGGAGCGCGCAGAAGCGCGCCATTATCAAGTGCCGGGCGTGCAGCAACCGAGTCACCGGCTTCCGTGTCGAGAAGATCCTCGTGTTAGGCGCGTGCTGATAGGAACGGATTTTTGTCGCCGTCATCTACAGACTTTTAGTTTACTGTATTAACTCCCCTTGTCCAAAATTGCGTATGGTTCCGGTCCTTCCTCGTCCTCCGAGAGCCTTGCTTATCATTACCGCGGTCCCCTTCAAATTTACTTCCATGTTATTTAGATATTTTTATACTGTATCTACCCCTCTGAATCGATCCCGAATCAGGTTCCTTTCCCCTTTTTGCTTACCTCCGCCTCCAAATTCGCTTTTTTGAGAAAAAGGGCGCAAATGCACTACTACAAAATCCCTTGCAGATTTATTTTACCTATTCCTAATCTATAGAAACTTCCCCTGGAGCCTATTTAAACCCCTTTATTCCAAGTTTCAAACGTCCCCGATCATTTTACTCATCATCCCTCTTCCCCCACACACCCAAAACACCCTCTCTTGCCTCCCATTCCCAAAAGCCTACCAAAATGAACAATCTACGCCCCTCGAAAGTCATATCCAAAATATCGCCATCCCCGCTCCCTAAACTCTACTCCCCTACTTCCTTTCGGACCTACTGACAGCGATGACTACCTGCGCCGGCAAACCAAAAAGGTGATCGAATTCGTGCGTCGCCTTTTTGTTGAGGATGAGGCGGAGGAGGTAAGTAAGGGGAGTGGGACATCAAGGAGGGAGCTGGGGAGACCTTCGAGGAGTGGGTAGCCCATGAATTGGTCTACTAGGTTAATAACGGGGAGGATGATGAGGAGGAAAAGGGGAAAGAGGAGGAGGGGAGGATGGAGAGGACGAGGACGAGGTGGATGAGGAAAAAGGGGACATGGGAAGTGTTGGAGTGGCGGGGCCTGGACTGGAGAGAATGCAACAAGTGGTGGCGACGCTGGAACCGGATGGAGATATCTTTAGTAGTATAGATATCTCCCAGGAGGAAATAGAGAGCTATGAGCCGTTCGCAGATATCTGTGGGGACTGCTTGGGCAGCATGGATATTTTGGAGGAGTTTTTTGGATCTGATTTAGAGAATGGGAAATAAGAGGACCTCATTGATTGTTAGTTTCTTAAGTATCTTTTGTGTAGAGTATATCGTCCACACAAATCGTTTTTATGCATTTCCTGGTACTTTCTGCAGTTTTGTTCGGACTTTAGGGGTAGCCAAAAGTCTATATAAGCTGAGTAAAGTGCTTCCTCATGGAGAGGTCAAGCAAGTTGGCAGACAACTTCAAGCCAAGTCCTGAGTAGTAGGGAGTTGAGAGTCAACTTCAGACCCAAGAAAACTTTTTCCTACGCTGCTCACAGAGCATCAGTGGTAGACCCTGCCCCTTTCATTCATACTTGCTTGTAGCCCTCTCAACTCTCTTCCATATACACTTCTTTTTGTTGGTACAACTATACTCCGGTAGCACTTTTGTCGCTTGCAACACCTCCTTCTTGGGTAGGTAGTTCTGAGTATCTTTTCTCCCGACGATTTACCCTTATCACCTCGCCGAGGTCGCTCTCCCCGCCAAGACATTCGAGGACGAAGAATCAAGTTCGAGCGACACCGATGAATAAGCAGGTCAAGGGCAGGAATCCCTCGCCCTCAACTCGACCCCCGCTCTACAGACGCCCCCGCCACGCGCGGTGTGGTAGGCGGCCCGGCGAGAGACGAAGACCTAGTAGCTGAGAATATGCGCCACAGCCAAGCCGTCGAGATCAAGAACCAAGCGGAAGAGATACGGGACCTCAAGGAGAAGATCGTGAGGCTCACGGAAGTGATCGAGTCACGCCTCCCTGACGTTATCCCGGCGAACAAGAAGGACTTCCCCATGCATGAGGCCGAGGGAGAAAGGCCCTTACCGCAGAATAAGGACCTCGCACCGGCCCAGCAGGCGGCCGCGCCAGCTATCGCCGAGGCACCGGCTCCAGCCCGGGCTCCCCGCGGGTCTCCTGGGCTGACATCGCGAGACGCCCCGGGAAATCCCCGCTACATGCGGGAGCTAAGGAGAAGGTAGAGGAAGGTCTGGCAGCCTTGCAGGCAGCTGGTTCTCAACCGCTCAAGCCCTCGCAGAACCCGGCCTGCCCGCGCCCGACCCCCGTCTCATTTGGCGGGATCCCCAGAGGCTCTATCGGCGCCCTTCGCAGGGCTCTTCAGGTTAGCATCCCCAAATGGGCGGTACTCAAGCTGTCCTTCACGGGCACCTCCTCCGTTGAGATCCTCTGCCGCGAGGATGTCACCGACCGCCTCTTGGCCGGCATGAGGCTCCTGGGCTTCCGCCACCTCGCCAAGTTTAATCCCGCCTGGTTAAACGCCTCTGGGAAGTACATGGACTCCCACTGGATCCAGCTGTGTGCCTGCTACTGCCGACGAAGCAGAGCCGCTTCCAAAACTACCTCGCCCGATCCTAGGGCATGGTACCTAGAGAAGTCCAAGGCCCTCTTGGCTGGAGAGCCATCGCTTGCCAAAACGACCCGAGCCCGCACTGCCGCACAAACCGAGAGCGAAGACTCGATTGCCTCGAAAACCTCCGAGGAGGCCGCCTCCGACCAAGACAAGAACGACTTGGGCCCGATGCCCCCAAGCTCGTTCCCTCTGTCACCACTGCTGAGTCGAGCCAGAACATCCCCGACAACATGCCCAGACTTTCTGCTTTGGCAGAGTCTTTCTGCTTTGGCAGAGTCTAGTGCTCCTGACCGTCATTCCGCCTCGGGCACTACAATCGGAGCAGCTTACCCGCTACAGTCCTCGGGAATAGCAGATGATGAATCGCAACGAGACTCATCACGTGGAATATTCGGGGCTGGGCGCGACCGAAGGACTCCAAGGTTGCCGAACTGGCAACAACGGCAGACGCGCTCCTCCTAGCGGAGACCTGGCACGGCTGCCCCCTACCGGACCGGCTACGCGACTTCAGCGAGCTCTCGATATTCCCCCACTCTACCCCGGCCGATACCGCAAAGGCGGAGGCATCACTTTCCTCGTACCCCCTTTAACCCCGCGCGGCGCGACTTCTAGGGCAGGTGGAAACACCAGCCTTCCAAATCATCGCGCCATCCCTCTTCTCCACCCCCACGAACGGCCCATATCTGCGACCGAACCCCTCACTCAAAGACCTCCGGAGCTTCTGATCCCACATTCTACGCTTGGTTCAAGGCCCTGCAGTCGTCTTTGGGGACCTGAATGCCATGCACAAGAACTGGGATCACTCCACGAACAATTCGGGCCGCTTCTTCCTCGAGCGCGCCCCACGTCATGGCTTCTGTAGCCAAGCACTGGCATCTCCTACCTTCTCGTCCCCACAAGGTACGAGCACCGTCGACTCACTATTTCTACGGAACATCCAAGTAAACTCTTTGATGACGTCGGAGAATGAAGGGTTTTCGGACTATACGCCATTCCACGCGGATATACTTCTCTCTTCTCTCGCCGCGCTGGATTATGCCCCGAAAGCTCTTCTCTAGAACCGTAGCTGTCGCAAAAAGGTCAACGCCGACTACCAGCGACTGGTCCCGTCCATCGTGGATTAGTTGAACCAGGCTAAAACCCCGGAAGAGCTGGCTGACTCCTCTCGGTCCCTGGCAGAATCCACTCTCCGCCCTCGGACAGGTTTCCGTAAACCTCGCCAGGCACGGTTCCGCCCGGGCTGGTCAGCTGCCCTGAACTGCAAGGGCAAGTCACGCTCCAAGCTACAGCGGTCCTCACACCCGGATTATGCATACCAGTTTTCGACAGTTTTAACGGAGGTAAGTGGTCAAAACGGGAAAATAATCTTATTTCAAATTTGATGTAAATAATTACAGCATTGGACATTATGCAAAACGTTGTATGCAGCATTTGCTTTACAGTACGCACTCCAATGTTAATGTGTCGGGCAGTATTGGCATTTATGTTCAAGGACCCTCATCTGAAGGCCTATTCGTAGCAACTGTCACGATTGTCACGGTAGGACTCTCCAATACGTAAAAGTTTAGATTTGAGCCAATAGGATCATACCAAAGTTACGTAAAATAAACGTTTTGAGGTGCAAAATTTACATTCACTCCTTCTTCTTAGGGTAAACGCTGTTAGAGTTACAGCTGTGAGCAGTCACTTACGCTGATGAAACATTATTTTCAGAAGAAAAACCAGTTCTAATATTTACGGAATACATCACCAACGGAAAATGAAACGTATCAAAAAAATAGAGCATTTCAATGCACAAAACCACTGATCACTAACGGAACTAGATCATGAGGTAATATCGCCGTCCTAGCAAGATAGTTGAGATCGAATAAACACTGAGATGTTAAATGTCGAATAAGCAGCTTCTAGCGCCTTTTCAGATTTGTTTGAAGAAAACATTCTACGGTTTGAAGTGGTACATGTATACAAGCATCGATTTTCTTGGACACCAATCCACCCACTTTCTCTACTGCAATAATTTTTCTGCGCCTGCCCATCTTTACTTGAGTTTTTCTCTTCCTCGTCATTCCAGGCTCCACTGAAGTCACCCATAACATCATACAAAATGAGTAATTCACGGAAACTACTTCGATATAACGAGTCATTGGATGAAGGCTCCAACCAAGAGTCAAGTTCGTCGGAAGAAGAGAGACTTTCTGATGAAGATTGGATTCCTCCTGAATTAAGAGATAGGGGAAAAAATCATGAGGAACCAGAGACCATGGAGGAATATGTGAAAGTAATTGCGCAGGCATTTTCAAAATCTGTGTCCATATCGACCCCTAGTCTTGATGAAGGACAACGGCCAGATCAAGGTAGACATGAGGAGGTCATTACATTGGAACTGATCGCAAAAGCATTGGAAATTGAAAATTGTCGTTGTGTACGTTGCATGAAAAGATTCGGAAATGGAAACCAAAAGATGACCGGCTCTATTTGGAACGATATTGTTGCGTACAGAGATGAAAGGTGCTCTCTGGCGAAGGGCCTATGGAAGGCTGCAACATGGAAGGCATGCTCATTTAGTCCTTGCTTTCACTGCTCAGTTAATCACGCATCGTCAAAATTACCTATTATTACAAGATCGAAGAATCCAATAGATATTCGACAGTTTGATATTCGGATCAACGTGAGAAACTACGAGAACTGCTCTATACATGGGAGATATTTCGCCCCCTTCTGCTTAACAGATCTACCGTATATCACTGTTATCACGGGATGTGAAATCCGCGGTAAGGTGGTTAAATTCGAACCGATTACCCTCGAACTCACTGGGGAGAAACTTATTCCGAAAGTACTCTCAATGTTTTCATATCTGCCTAATGTGCGTGGAACGCATGAAACGGTCCTCTACGATGTAATTGGATCATTCAGCGGAGAAAAATGCGAACCTTACTATATCCTGAAGAAAAGAAATACAGGAGCACAACGCCAATTACAATGGAAGAATGTCTAGGCAATGATACAGCTCTACAATTTATTAGAGAACAATTTTCATACATCGTACGACAATCGGCTGAAACTGAAGCAATACTCAGTAAGGAAGTGAAAATGGATATGGAAACCACATTTCTAAACCAAATTACCGAACCGTTACAAATTCCAGAATGCAACTGTGAGAAATGTTCAAACTCTCCTGAAATTGATGTTACAACATTTCTTGAAGAATGCCAAAGCGTTTTGAAAGCAGATAGTCCAACTATTGTAGATTGCGCACTCATGCAATTGCTTTACCACCAAAGTCATTGGACATGTTGTAAGTGGGATGTCTGCTACGAATGCCTGTTGGATGGTACTGTTTCCAATATACCAACCTTGAAAATTTCAAGATTTTGTATTGATATCAATGCGTTTACGAAAATCGGAGGGGATGTAAAAGCAACTTGTCCTCTGCATGGTGAATACTTTGCGCTCGAACTAGTCGCAGATCTTCCAAATGTCTTTTTGCCACCGGATGCAGTATCGAAACGGAAATTGTTGACTTTTAACCACTACAAGTTGAGTTACATGAGGAAACGATTTTGAAAAGAGGCGACTCTAACTTCATGTACCTTCCCAATGTAAGAGGGTATCATTCAGCTGTTCCATATGATGTAGTCAAGCGGTTCAGTAAAAGAAATGGGGACATGGTATACTTATTGATCAAATCTCGGAACGAATATAAGCCATTGCCAACATTTGAGAAATGTCTTCAGGCGCAACATGTTCAGCATTTTGTTTGGACGAACTATGCGTGTATGACTGGTACATTAGAAAGCACTATAGAAAAAAAGAAGACTATATGCAAGACTGTTTGGAAAGATATCTAAGGGATACCGATAAGGAAATTTGTAGGTCCCGGCCCGAAAAATCCGTGGAAAGCGTGGAAAGCAGCAACGAAGGGAATGACGAAGAAGCTGAGGAAATCGGTAGTAGCGAATTTGAATCGGAATGTGAGAGAAGCATTGTTGAGGAATTGGAGGAGAATATCGACGAAGAGATCAATGAATCATGCGAAAGAGACACCAGTGACAGCGATAGGGATGATTTCGATGAGGACTATGTACCCAATCATGATTCCAATATTGACGGGAGATGCAGGGCACAAACTTACAAGTACGAAGAGGAGGTTGAGAAGGCTGAACAAAACGAGGAGGAAGTACTAAGAAGAGCAGTAAGCAGGAATCAAGAACAAGAAACCAAAGGTAGCAAAGAAAAAATTTGCATTGGTTTACTAGTACCAAGAATAAAAATTAGTTATACTAGAACGAACTGCTACTCTAGGTAGTACTCTCCTACTATTTATACTAGTAAGTTATAGCAGGTACTACCACAAGTTATACTACTGATAACTAGTACAAGTAACGCCTAATAATTATACCACTAATAGCAGAAATAGCTACTGCTGCTGCCAGTTATAGTACCAATAACTAGTAGTTACTACTACTAGGTTTCGCCTACTACCTCCAGAGGTCCCTCTACAGGTCGTCCTATACTAAAATCTCCACCAAATAACAGGCCTTTATCAACAGCACCAGCGGTTCTATCGGCCGCTGTCTATACTTACACGTATCCTGAGATTAGTTTTGGACATTTACTTGTGACGTTGACGCCAAGGCTGACGCTGTCGCAAGTAAATAGTAGTAGCTATAGTGGGCTAATTACTGGAATTTACTACTAGTTGTACTAGTCATTACTACTATTATAACCATTATTATAAATAGTACTACTAGTGTGATTACTAGTAACTACCAGTTTCTAGTAATACTAGTATAACTAGTAGAATGACTAGTAGTTATACAGTAGCTATACTAGTAGTACACGACTACAAATAGTAGTATATAAATAGTGGTACACTAGTATAACTAGTACTACACTGCTAAAAATAGCAGTTTACAAATAGTAGTATACTTGTATAACTAGTAGTGTACTACTACACATTTGCTTGAGAAAGTGCTTGTGTTTCTCTATTTGTAGTAGAAGGTAAAGTATAACTAGTAGCAGCAGTATAGTACAGTAACTACTAATGGTGTAGTGATAGTAAGTACAATACTAGTTAGTACTACTAGCACTGATTACTTTACTAGTAGTAGCTTGTAGTAGTACCTACTATTAGTTACTGTACTACAATACTATACTACTAGTTGCTACTAAAACTATACTAGTCAGTATTAACTAGTGCTAAAGGTCGGTGTATTACTATATTAGTGCTAGTGGTAATTATTATAGTAATCAATCGAGCTTTTACCCTTTTTGCGCTAGGTGAGATTTTTGTTCTCACTGAGCTCATCTTAGGACATTATCGTTCCATTTTGGTATCGCTGGAAAGCGCTTGCGACGCGTTACAAGTTTGTTTCGTGTACCCACGCCGGTGCGCCGAACGCCTCCAACGCGGAGGAGGCTTGTCGTCTTGGCCGCCTTCTTTCCGATTCGCGACTTTTTCGTTTGGAATTTTTGGAATTTTTTTATTGATTTTTGGATATTTCTACTAGGCCAAAGCAGCCGACGCTGCCTTTGGCCCTGATTCCGCGTAAGCCTGGCGGCTCATGCACCCGCGCGAGCACCGCCTCCGCCAAGAATCCTGACCGCCCTCCGACCGTGGAGGAGGATCGCCTCTTTATGACGCTGACCACGCGCCGCCTCTCCGTGCGCAAGGAGTTTCTCGCCAAGCGCACGATCCTACGGTGCCCAAACTGCCGCGCCGTGGGGACATTCAGCTTAAATGGGAGCGCGCAGAAGCGCGCCATTATCAAGTGCCGGGCGTGCAGCAACCGAGTCACCGGCTTCCGTGTCGAGAAGATCCTCGTGTTAGGCGCGTGCTGATAGGAACGGATTTTTGTCGCCGTCATCTACAGACTTTTAGTTTACTGTATTAACTCCCCTTGTCCAAAATTGCGTATGGTTCCGGTCCTTCCTCGTCCTCCGAGAGCCTTGCTTATCATTACCGCGGTCCCCTTCAAATTTACTTCCATGTTATTTAGATATTTTTATACTGTATCTACCCCTCTGAATCGATCCCGAATCAGGTTCCTTTCCCTTTTTGCTTACCTCCGCCTCCAAATTCGCTTTTTTGAGAAAAAGGGCGCAAATGCACTACTACAAAATCCCTTGCAGATTTATTTTACCTATTCCTAATCTATAGAAACTTCCCCTGGAGCCTATTTAAACCCTTTATTCCAAGTTTCAAACGTCCCCGATCATTTTACTCATCATCCCTCTTCCCCACACACCCAAAACACCCTCTCTTGCCTCCCATTCCCAAAAGCCTAAAAAAACAATCTACGCCCCTCGAAAGTCATATCCAAAATATCGCCATCCCCGCTCCCTAAACTCTACTCCCCTACTTCCTTTCGGACCTACTGACAGCGATGACTACCTGCGCCGGCAAACCAAAAAGGTGATCGAATTCGTGCGTCGCCTTTTTGTTGAGGATGAGGCGGAGGAGGTAAGTAAGGGGAGTGGGACATCAAGGAGGGAGCTGGGGAGACCTTCGAGGAGTGGGTAGCCCATGAATTGGTCTACTAGGTTAATAACGGGAGGATGATGAGGAGGAAAGGGGAAAGAGGAGGAGGGGAGGATGGAGAGGACGAGGACGAGGTGGATGAGGAAAAAGGGGACATGGGAAGTGTTGGAGTGGCGGGGCCTGGACTGGAGAGTATGCAACAAGTGGTGGCGACGCTGGAACCGGATGGAGATATCTTTAGTAGTTATATCTCCCAGGAGGAAATAGAGAGCTATGAGCCGTTCGCAGATATCTGTGGGGACTGCTTGGGCAGCATGGATATTTTGGAGGAGTTTTTTGGATCTGATTTAGAGAATGGGAAATAAGAGGACCTCATTGATTGTTAGTTTCTTAAGTATCTTTTGTGTAGAGTATATCGTCCACACAAATCGTTTTTATGCATTTCCTGGTACTTTCTGCAGTTTTGTTCGGACTTTAGGGGTAGCCAAAAGTCTATATAAGCTGAGTAAAGTGCTTCCTCATGGAGAGGTCAAGCAAGTTGGCAGACAACTTCAAGCCAAGTCCTGAGTAGTAGGAGTTGAGAGTCAACTTCAGACCCAAGAAACCTTTTTCCTACGCTGCTCACAGAGCATCAGTGGTAGACCCTGCCCCTTTCATTCATACTTGCTTGTAGCCCTCTCAACTTCTTCCATATACACTTTTTTTGTTGGTACAACTATACTCCGGTAGCACTTTTGTCGCTTGCAACACCTCCTTCTTGGGTAGGTAGTTCTGAGTATCTTTCTCCCGACGATTTACCCTTATCACCTCGCCGAGGTCGCTCTCCCCGCCAAGACATTCGAGGACGAAGAATCAAGTTCGAGCGACACCGATGAATAAGCAGGTCAAGGGCAGGAATCCCTCGCCCTCAACTCGACCCCCGCTCTACAGACGCCCCGCCACGCGCGGTGTGTAGGCGGCCCGGCGAGAGACGAAGACCTAGTAGCTGAGAATATGCGCCACAGCCAAGCCGTCGAGATCAAGAACCAAGCGGAAGAGATACGGGACCTCAAGGAGAAGATCGTGAGGCTCACGGAAAGTGATCGAGTCACGCCTCCCTGACGTTATCCCGGCGAACAAGAAGGACTTCCCCATGCATGAGGCCGAGGGAGAAAGGCCCTTACCGCAGAATAAGGACCTCGCACCGGCCCAGCAGGCGGCCGCGCCAGCTATCGCCGAGGCACCGGCTCCAGCCCGGGCTCCCCCGCGGGTCTCCTGGGCTGACATCGCGAGACGCCCCGGGAAATCCCCGCTACATGCGGGAGCTAAGGAGAAGGTAGAGGAAGGTCTGGCAGCCTTGCAGGCAGCTGGTTCTCAACCGCTCAAGCCCTCGCAGAACCCGGCCTGCCCGCGCCCGACCCCCGTCTCATTTGGCGGGATCCCCAGAGGCTCTATCGGCGCCCTTCGCAGGGCTCTTCAGGTTAGCATCCCCAAATAGGCGGTACTCAAGCTGTCCTTCACGGGCACCTCCTCCGTTGAGATCCTCTGCCGCGAGGATGTCACCGACCGCCTCGTGGCCGGCATGAGGCTCCTGGGCTTCCGCCACCTCGCCAAGTTTAATCCCGCCTGGTTAAACGCCTCTGGGAAGTACATGGACTCCCACTGGATCCAGCTGTGTGCCTGCTACTGCGACGAAGCAGAGCCGCTTCCAAAACTACCTCGCCCGATCCTAGGCATGGTACCTAGAGAAGTCCAAGGCCCTCTTGGCTGGAGAGCCATCGCTTGCCAAAACGACCCGAGCCCGCACTGCCGCACAAACCGAGAAGCGAAGACTTTGCCTCGAAAACCTCCGAGGAGGCCGCCTCCGACCAAGACAAGAACGATCGGGCCTCATGCCCCCAA